>CAUJNA010003375.1:244164-401664 GCA_963377175.1 Effrenium voratum | reverse complement strand
GCTGAAGCTGTGCATTTGGTTCACGTGCAGGAGGGTCTGACTCAGCACGAGGCCGAAAACCTTTGTTGCGATATGGGTGGTACTCTGGCGCCCTACGTCGTGGCTCCAGATGTCATCAAGGATCTGACCAGGCGTTATGGCGGTGCGCGTCTCAAGAGGGACAGTTATGGCTCCGAAGCGAATATTGCAATGAACCAGTCACTGCACTCTGGTGAAGCTGGTCAGGACAACGGCTTTTGGGCTGGATATTGTTATCGCTGCATGGCTGCTCATGAGGCTAAACCAGCTTTGTGCTGCATTGGAAACGAATGTGCCGAAGCCACAGACGTTGCCAATGTGACTGCCAGCTGCTGGGGTTGCCAGATCGATGAGGACTATCCACCAGAGGACTATGTTGTGCCGTGGGAAGGTAATGTCAGCCTGTTCGAGACGAGCAAATATACTGCACTGGGTAACGATTGGAAACAACACCTGCAATGTGGGGATATCGATATCAGCTCTACGAGCTCTACGAGCCCTACGAACCCTTGGGGGGCTCGATTCGTGTTGCTCTTCGCGGCACTCGTGGTGGCATAGGCTAGTCGAACGTTGCTACAACCGCACACTGGCCTGGGCCTTCCTGAACGGAGGCAAAAATCGCCTCAGAGGCAAACATCGCCTTTTGCTTCAGTATATGAGCTAAAAAGCGAGACCGCGCCTTTGCCCTTGTGGGAAATGATATGGAGACTAGAGACCTGAGCTTAGTTGAACATTGCAAGTTTGGTTTCATGGACGTATGCAGTCAGCTGGTCCGCAACCCTTGGTGTTCCACCCATGGCAATGATTACAATCAGCCTTGTTCTTAAGTAAGCTGTACCTATGGCTTTTATGGCACCACAACCAAGGATCAAGAACTGCTTCAACTCCAATCTTTGGACTCTACCCGGGGCTTTGAATATTGAAGCAGTCATTAGGCAGCTGTTCATCCTTCCCTTGGGTTCGAGATATACAGCCACTAGCCATTTTGCGTTGATAAGAAATCCTGGTGTGCTCAATAACTGTGGTGGAGAGTTCTTAAGCCGTCGCAAGCAGCGTCAGCTGTACAGGCACCCGGATCGAGGAGCAGCAGCTGGCCGATTGCCAGGAGCAGAACTGCGCCTACGAGCCCATGAATATGCCAGGCCGAACAAACACACACCTGATGAATCCATTTCGCATCCGGGATGGATCAAGCGCCATGAAAGATGCTGATAAGGCTAGGGTTGAGCAAAGACAGTTCTCCCTTGCATTTTCCTTCTTCAAATGGGCCAAAGCTGGGGCTGCTAAGGCGAACGATGGATGCACAGAAACTTTCAAACGGGGTTTATCCATCAATCTGAGTTGGGATGGATGAACCCCTGTAGATACCGGTTGATCAGCCAGCAATCCCTGCGGCGCTTGGGGAGGCTTCGAGCGGATCGCCTTGGGCGGGCTCTCAGAGTGCCAGAGTAGGTGCGCCGCTCGGCAGCAAGGCCACCGGGCCCCATCCCATGTTGGCCATTTGGGTGCCCATTTCCAATCGCGGAACTTGCTGCTGGATGATGCAAACGAGGCTGAAAGGACGAACTGAACATACCCAGACGGATGGTCACCAATTGGATGAATAGGGGGGGTATTTTTGAAAACCACGCAGTCAGCTACTACAAGAAGGAGACCACAAATGCCACAGACCAAAGGGCTGTTGACCATGGGGGCGCGATGGGGCGGGATGTGTTTTGGCAGAGCGATGAGATCGACCCAACTGAGGCGCACACGGCCAACTGTGCTCACTTTACCTGGTGGGGCGATGGTGGCTGTCACCTTGCGGAGCGCGTCCAGGGGAGGTTCGGGAAGTGGGGCTCATGCCCAAACCAGTGAACCTTGAGTGTTCCTGGTAGAAATGGGAAGGACATGGAAGAACCTACCTTCAACCATCAAGTGAACTGGGGTAGAGCCAACGTACGCGTGAGTCATGAGTCATTCCAGTATTCTTTCTGAGCGAGATCAAGGAGCCTTGGTCTCATTGGGGAAGTGTCCTTCGCTAGCCTCTAGAGGAACCCCCTTTGAAAGATGTGAGGTTTCTATGATTCCTTTCTGGAGCCATGGCGTGAGACACTGACAAGATGTTTCTTTCGTGGGAATGCTCGTGAAAGGCTGACAGCCGTCTCACGATGAGGGCACGATTTTGTGGTTCCTTTCACACAGCTGAGTTTTATAGATTGTGCCAGGAAGGAACACACATTGTACCTCAATCTCAAACGGACATACCTCCTGCACCGGCGGAATATCTACCCGGAGGGATTCTAGCTGATCTGGGTCAACTATGGAGACCGCACAAAGGAGGGTTTGCGACCTCACCAATTGTCCTTCCTTGCGGATTCCTGATTTTAGGTGTGTGAATTACTCCCCTGCAAAATAACACGGCCCAAAAAGGGGCTCCAAAGCGGATTCCTCTACAGACAGTCTTTTTAGTTGGGTTCCACAGTCTGCCAGAGAGTTTAGCAATTTGCCCACGAGGCACTGCAGCCTTTGTGCGAACACAACCTTCGGAATATTCAGGGTTAAGGGCTTGTGGCTTGCAACCTCAACCATGCGCGTCGAAGGTGGGGACCCCTCAGAAGCTTTCAACCAATAAGCAACACCATATAGCCAGTTGCTAGGAGCGTAACAATGTATTCAGGCATTGTTGGCCGGGCAAACGAGGTGTGGTCGTGCTTTGGCTTGCAGCCACCTTCTTTCGGCCAACCTTTGCAGAGCGAAATTTCATTCTCCGCCGCGTTTGACGACAGCCATGTCCCAGCAGTGAGCCATCTCTTTCGGTTTTTGTGGAACATATTTATTGTTTCTGCCTTGTTGCATATTCTTGCTTTTACTGGCATCGACATGAGTGATCCTGTGCAAGCATTTATGTTAACCATGCTGGGGTCGAAAATTCATTGATTGACAAAAACTGGCATCAAGCTTGCCAAAGCTGCAGACAGCACGCTTGCTGGTTTGCATTCCTTGCGAAACCCTCATGTGCTTAGCAGTGGGGCGACGGTGGCAGCTTAGCGGATTAGTTTTACCCCGGAAGTTCCCCCCCACCTCCAAAACAGCAATTTGAAACAATTTAGGACAAAAGCCAGCAGTTGACCGGCGTAATAGGGTATGTGCACCTTTGATCGTTTGTTACTGTCCGGGCAATTGCTGGCCGTTGACGCAACATGTTGGTTTGCAATTTATTTTCATTCCCTGAGTTCGTGAACTTTATTGATACTTGTTGGGACCATTTGAGTGGTAAATGGCAAGTTCAGATCTGAGTGGGCTAAAGCGTTAACCGTAGGTGGTCGCTTGTCTTGACTCTTAATAAGTATCCACTTGGGCCACCATTTTGGCTCAAGTGGACCTTTTGATCTTTTGTCTTGTGATTTGAAATCTTTCTTTCCCCTACTCTCAAAGCCATGTACGCCCCCGCCTACGCTGGTGCCGCGGTAGCAGAGGCCAAGGCTAAGGCAAAGGCCTCCATGGCAAAGTACCTGGCGAGCCTCGTGAAGAGGGAGGAAGAAGGATGGACCGTTTTGGCTGCTGAGGTCCCTCAGGCACCTGACGAGCGTTTCTTCTCCAGCGCAGATGAGCTGGAGCAGGCCCCCCTTATCCCGGCCAAGCGCAAGGCAGAGGATGAGCCGATGGAAGATGCAGCCCCTGGGGTGGCGCAGGTGCCGAAGGCCCTGACACGCCCCCCAGGGGCGTTCCTGGAGCTCCTGAACCCGCCGGAGGAGGACGTGCCCATGGAGGAGCTCCTGGCGAAGGACGAGAAGGAGCTGCCGATGCCCAGGTTCCCCTCGGCTGCAGCCCGCTTGGAGGAGGCCCGCCTGGATGCCCGGGCAGACGCCAAGTGGCAGAGGCGCCGGGAGCTGATGGCGAAGGTCAAGGAGCAGGCGTCCTCGGAGGAGGATGAGAACCCCGCAGCCCCCCCGCCGGGGGGGAGCGTGTTCACCAAGGCCCTCAAGGTCTCGGAGGGCCTCTACCAGTTCAGCGACGACCAGATGGCGGGCGACTTCCCTTGCTTCGATGCGACCACGGCCACTAGGCTCCGCCGACTGCAGGCCAAGGACGTCCAGCGGCTCCTGCGAGGCTTTGAGGGCCCCCAACTCAAGCAGGGGGGCCTGGAGCGCGTTGTGGAGGCCTTCTACATCGCCAAGATGAAGTACGAGCATGAGGCCCGGCTCAGCACCCCGGGACAGCAGGTTGGCAAGCGCGCTGGCTTGGGGTACGGGGGCCTGGAGAACCGCCCCCTGGGCAAGGTGCCCACATCCTGGATCTGCCCCTGCTGCACCATGCCCTGGGTGAAGAAGGGCGCCACGAAGTGCATGGGGTGCGGCAAGAAGACGGAGCCCATTGACATGGCGACCAACTCGGCCACCCTGGAGATGGCGGGCACGCATTGGCAGTTGACGGTGGACTGCGATCCATCTTTTGGGCTGCCCCCCACGATCCGGATGAGGACTTCCACTGCCAGATCTCGTCCTGGACACTCCCAGGCCTGCTGGGGATGTTCGGGCACAGCTACACCCTGCGCCAGCTCTGGGGAGTCTGGGAGTCTCTGCCACTGCTGCAGGGCCCTAGGCAGCGGGGCCCGAAAAACAAGGCCCAGAATCAGACCCGCTGAAAGACCCTGAAGGAGGACGCGCGGTGCTTCCTGAAGGAGGAGGGCCTTCCGTTTCCGCAGACAGGACCGGAGTGGCGATTGGTCTACCGGGCCATGGGCAAGGTCCTCGCGGCCCGGGCCTTCCTCACGGACACCCCGGCGGAGGTGATGCAGCTCCCGGTCCAGGACGTGGCGGACTCCAAGGAGCAGATGATCCTGCGGGCGGTATGCGACGAGCGCATCTCGGTCCCGGTGGAGAGCCTCCAGCAGTTCCCAGAGGTGTACAAGGCCCTCATGGACCGCATTGGAGGCCCGGGGGCCCTGGCGGAGGTGAAGGTCAACTGGCGCTGCAACACGAAGCAGTGGTGGGTCGGCGCAGTCCCCGACTCAGTGGCCCCCTCCATCTACCGCAAGCTCGGCTACACCAACGACATGATCAAGCTGATGGGCCTGGACCCCTCCGCCCCTGGGTGCCGGACAGGTGCCGATGGCCCTGACATCCGCCCCAGGGGAGGCGAGGGCGATGAGGGGATCGTTTACCCCCCCATCACGGCGGACAACGTCCACGGCGTGGTGGGTAAGGACTACCGGAAGAAGAACTATCCGGTGGAGATGAAGCATGTCTTCTGGGCGCACATGGAGTGTGGCCTGGTCCTGAGCTCCGTCACCCCGTGGGAACTCATCCCGAAGACAAAAGGGGAGACCCGGGGGGGCTACATGTGCAAGTATTGTAAGGGGTACTGGCGTGCCGGGGGAGGGGGCACCCGCCTCCTCCAGATCCGGGCCGGCAAGGCCATCTTGCAGCTGGTGTTGGACGAGCCGCCGGAGGGCCTCTACAACCGCTGGGTGAAGGAGCGGCTGGAGTACTACCGCCGGGTGGAGCCCTCGGCCCCGTTGCGGGACGTCTCCATCGACCCCGAAGGGGCCTGGAGATGTTTCTCACCCCTATCCCAGGGGGCCAGTGCCCCGGGAACCAGGGGACACAGGTGCCGAGGGCCCTGAGATGTCCCCAGATCTCAGGCGGCGGATTGACGGGGTCCGCACCGGGTGAACCGCAGCCGGACCGCTGGACGCACAGGTGCCGAGGGCCCTGAAATGCGACAGCGGGACCACACGGCATACGTGGAGGGAGGACCTCCCCAACGACCAGCTCGTCCGTTGGTATTGGCAGCTGATGCGATCCGTCCGTTGGGGATGGCATCAATTCTACTCCCATCAGCTGCTGAGGGGAGCTGCCCAGTGGAGCTGGGCAATCCTCCCATTTTGGCACTAATCCTTATGCGGCGTAAAGGATGCACCGTTTCGCGATTAAGGTACCAGTAGCACCAATGTGGTGCTTTGAAGAGTCTGGGCTAAAGCGTTAACCGTAGGTGGTCGCTTGTCTTGACTCTTAATAAGTATCCACTTGGGCCACCATTTTGGCTCAAGTGGACCTTTTGATCTTTTGTCTTGTGATTTGAAATCCCGCCCACCCACACCATGGCGGTGACACCAGATGAGTTGGTGGCACCACCACAGGAAGTTCCTGGAGTGTACACGGACGCAGTGGCTAAGCTCCACAAGACCGCCAGGAACCTCATGGTCCTCAAGGGCATCCCGTGGTTCATCCAAGCGACACTGTCGGATGAGGGCTTTGTCTCGATGGAGGACCTCGCGACCCGGTGGGACTCGCCCGACCGTGCAAGGGAGACGGCGCCGGGGGAGTTGGGCTTCGCCCCCAACAACCACCACTACACGGATGTGACCTCCCGGCTGATCGCGGCCCGCATGTTCCAGGTGGTTCACGCGGCTCAACGATCCATGGGAGTTGGGGCGCATGCAACAGCGGGACCCGGGCCACACACGCCCGGGGACACCGCCCCGAATCTCACGGTCTCGTGCGAACGGGGACAGCTGGAGAGGGTTTGGGAGGAGAAGACCAAGCTCACCAAACCCAAGCTGGCCCTTCAAGGAAGCGACCAGCTGGTGAAGCGCCAGTTCAAGCTCTGCGCAGGAGGCGAGATCGGTTTCATCCCCATGAAATACCTGGTAAGCGCACTCCCGGAGCCAGGAGAACGGCCATGGAAGACCACTAAGAAGAGCACGGTTGATGGCTGGGACCGGGAGGATGAGGTGGAAGAGCGGGGCGAGCCCAAAACTCGCCACCAGCTCGAGAGGATGCACGCGGTGTTCCGCAACACCCTCCTCATGTGCGTCCTCTCGTTCCCGCAGTTCGGCCAGTTCGACATCACCCGGGAGGACTTGGAGAGCTGGTACGAGTGGTTCTATGGTGAGGACATCGGGGGCCGTTTTCCCCCGCCAGAGGACCACGTCCTGGCAATTGCCGAACGCAACGCATGGCGAAAGATTCACGAGAAGATGCATGAGGGCAACACCCTCAAGGCGGCCATGCTGTCGGTCAGGCAGGACACATTGTTCTGGACACGTGAGGTCTATGAGAAGATCAAGACCTTTTCCAGGGGCCGCCCATCAACCAGGACATCCATGGACTACGCACCACCTCAGAAGGGCAAGAACAAGTCCAAGGGCAAGGGGAAGTCCAAGGGCAAGCCTGGGAACAAAGGGAAGGGTAAGACCCCCCACCCGAACAATCAGGCGTCCCGGGGCGGTAACAAGCAGGCAGCCACCGACCCGAAAGGGAACCAGTTCTGTAACAACTGGATGCGCGGGCGCTGCCCGGGCAACTGCGGCCGCACCCACAAGTGCAACCTCATCCTGGCAATGGGCCGCATCTGCCTGGGGGACCACCTCCCGCAGGACTGCCCGGGTTGACTAGGGGCGCTGACCCCTACCCCCCGGGAGGCCTCAGGTGCCGAGGGCCCTGATAAGGCCCGGGGGGGCGAGAAGGGGCGCAAACGCCCCAAGCAGGCACAGAAGCCCCCTCCTGCAGGTGCCGAGGGCCCTGACACAGGGGGGGGACAGGCCAGGTGGCGGCCATCCTCGGCGGAACAAGGATGGGGACGGCAGAACCAGCGTGCACAACGCCCTCGCCGTGATCAGAACAGCCACACAACCGGCACAACGGCGGCGCCTCAGTCCCGAGCCACAGGTGCCGAGGGCCCTGATATGGCGGGGACGGGACGGTTCCCCGCAGGTGCCGAGGGCCCTGACACGGGGGGCCGCACCCAGAAGGCCCGAGTGCCGGATGACTGGCAGCACACCGCAACGCCAAGGGACACTCCCAGGAAGCAGCCGATCCCACTTCCGGCGCCCAACATCATCAAGCAGGACCCGGTGGTTTTCCACAAGAGCTCGGTGGGGCTGAATGAAGGGGGCCAACGCCTTTCAGCTACCCCCCTGACAAGTCCAACGGAGCCGTCACCGGGATTGGACATCTTCCCGTGGATGGAGAACATCCCTGAGCGTCTGGTACAGCGGCTGAGATGGACACAGGGCACATCGCCCAAAGTTCCATCCAGTGGGCCCATCATTGTCCTGCTCTATGCAGGCAAGGAAGACCCAACTTCCTTGGACAGCTGTCTTCATGCCAACTACCCACACCTTTCCAGCATGGTGGTGGCGGTAGACATCCTACGGTCTGGACCAAAAGGGGACCACGATATGCTCCAACCCGAGCTGTATGGAGCTCTTTGCACGGCAGCAAAGCAGGGCCGAGTGGTCTTCATTGGAGGAGGACCCAACTGCAGGACATGGTCCATCCTGCGCCACATACCAAAACCGGGGGCTCCCACCCCGGTGCGAGGGCGCACTCCAGAGACACTTTGGGGCCTTCCACACCTGGACCAGGCCGCCCAGACTCAACTTGATGATGACAGCATCCTCATTCTGAGACAGATGTACATCACCAGCCTGGCAAGGGCCTCACGAGCGGCGGTTTCTCTGCCAGGGCCCAGGTCCTTCCTGGAACACCCGGAGGACCCAGTGGTGAGCAGCTCGCTGCCCAAAGCCAAGGAATGCTCATCCTTCTGGATCACAGAGGAGGGGCAGCTTTGGATGGAGGAGAACTCCTTGACAGCAATCTCCTTCGACCAGTGCCGCCTGGGCCAGCTGGTCAAGAAGGCCACTACGCTGGCCACGGATCTCCCGATCCAGGACTGGGATCAAATGCGGTGCACGCATCAGTCACATGTGGGCACCAACGAGTCCTCGACTCTTAGCAGATACCCTTGGGATATGATGGCAGGCCTGGCCAAAGCCATCGCTGTGTCACTCGCAGCGCCGGGGCACATCCGGATCCCCTCACAATTTCCGGGAAACCCCAAGGAACCACCTAAGGGGCGGGGGTCGGACCCCCCGGAAGGCCATTCCCCCCGGGGAAAACGGGGGCCCAGTCAAGGAGGCGGTCCCTCCTCATCACACCAGGGCTCAAAGCCCGGAGGCAAGAACGCCCCGAAGCCCCGCCTGCACGGGCAGTTCCACCCTGAGGCAGACACCGTAAGCCCTCGTGGAACAATGAACCCAGACTTCCCATCTCCCATGCCCCCGATGCCGGAGATGCGGAACAACTGGGGAAGGAGGGACAGGGGGACCAGGTCCTGGACCGCCCCGAATGCCTGCCCGCTTTCAGGGTCCCACACCTCACTGACCGGGTCCGCTGAGGGATGGGGGGGGAAAACCTTCCTACCTGGGGAGGCTCAACCCCCCTTTTCTGGGCGCCCTGATCATGACCCTTACCCGGCCCTGGATTGACAAGGTCCGAATGTCCCTGGCATCAGGTGCCACCACACACCCCTTCCAGGAAGCCGACCTCGAGGAGCTGCGGGCTATCCTAGGACCGAGGCACCTCCATGAACGATGCCCAGGACAACCCTTCCTCCTGGACTTAGTGTCGCACTTGGCATCCCTTTCAGGTGACCCTGATTGGGAGTTCCCCCTAACACTGAAAGAGGGGGTCCTCTTGGGAGTCTCGGACCCTACCTTGACCTCCCCGGGAGTTTGGCCCACTAAGGAGGAGCTTAAGGGAGAAGCCTGGCTGGGGGAAGATCCCCCCCCGCCAGTGGCTCATGATAACTACCCAACGGCTGAACTCTTTGCCAAGGAAATCGAATCAACCTTTTACGAGGAACGAGCCTTGGACATGGTGGACGGGCCCTTCACTCGCTCCGAGGCGGCAGAGAGGTGCCGCTGCAAACCGGAGGAACTTTGCCCGGGCCCCCTTGCAGGGATTGATGAGTCGGACAAGATCAGGACGATCTATGATGGCTCAAAAGGGGGAGCAAACGCACACATCCAGGCTCACACGGAGGAGAAGACCACCGCACCGATGGTTGGAGACTGCCTCCATGCCATCCACTGGCTCAGGACAGCGGCGGACCATCCTCATCTACTCCGAGCCCCATCCTCGGGCACTGATGAGGAACCTCGGGATGTTCACCAGCCGGTGCAGGGGCAGTCCCCAGGTGCCGAGGGCCCTGAGAGGGACCCCCACAGCACCAGCCTGCCCCCAGGTGCCGAGGGCCCTGATAGGGGCAGGCGGATGATGGAGACCTCCGGCGGCCTGGACGTCTCTCCGCGGTCAACACCCTCAGGGAAGGGGCCACTCCCAGGTGCCGAGGGCCCTGATAGGAGGGCCCCATTCCCCCCAACCCCCCCAGGCACGGAACGCCCTGGGGGGAGCAGGGGGGAACCCCTGACGTGGCAGCCGCCGACACAGGGGGAAACCTTCATCATCCTCAAGGCGGATGTCACCAAGGCCCACAGGCGCATAAAAGTGCTCCAGAAAGACTGGAAATACCAGGTGGCCTGCATCCAGAACCGGTGGTGGGTCAATAGAGTGGGCACGTACGGCATGGCCTCGGCACAACTGTACTGGGGAAGAAGGCATCCTTGGTGCTCAGACTCTTGTACTACATCTTCCCTCAGGTGGACTGGCACTTAGTCTTTGTGGACGACTACTGCTGGGTCCTCAGATGCAGCAGGGCGGACTGGGACGCCACAGCCATCCTGGCCACTCTTCTGGCGCTGGGAGTCCCGCTTTCTTGGAAGAAGACGGCGCTCTCCCCGGTCAATACCTGGTTGGGATTCGTGGTGGACCCAATCACGCCCTGTGTGCTGCTGGCTCCAGTCAAGCACGTCATAATCCTGGCCACTCTCAAACGGCTGGCCCAGGGGGACATCTTTACCAGCAAGGAGGTGGAACAAGCCCTGGGCCGGATTCAATGGGCTACTTCGGCGTGTCCATTGACGAAACCTTTCCTCCAGCCCTTTTGGAGCTGGAAGAAGGCCTGCACCACTTCGGGCAGGCCACCGAAGCTGGTTCGTGCTCTGGCCATCCTTCTGGGGAAGCTCTTCAACCAGAGGTTCCCACTGGCATCTCCATTTGCTCCCACACTTCCATGGACGGGGGCATCTGATGCGGGAGCTGGCAAACAGGCGGACCATGCATGGGTTGGTGGTTGGTGCTCGGACGTGCCCAACCCCGACAAGTCCCGAGTGAAGTGGTTCCAACACAGAATCACACCGGAGGGCGAGCCGTGGGCCTTCACTACTGGGGACCCGCAGCGGGCGATAGCGGCCTTGGAGCTCTTCGGCCTCCTCCTTTTGGTGAGGGCTGTTCTGCTTTGTGCAGCCGGCTCGGCTTCTCACACTAGGATTCTGGTTGCTAGTGATAACCAGGGAAACGTTTTCTCCCTGCTTAACGATTCCACTCGCAGGATGCCCAATGCGGCCATCCTCATGGAAATTGTGTTAACACTGCATGACCACCAGGTCATGTTAGGACCGTCGCATGTGAAGCGCGACTTTAACACATGGGCGGATGAACTTACTCATCCGGACCCGCAATTTCCGACTGAGAACCGGGTCTTCCCCTCAGTCGAAAGCGAATTGATCAAGCTGATCTTCGCTACTTTCCTTCCTCACCCATGATGCCGGGAGGGCATCCGGTGAGGTGGGAGGATTCCTCCCTCGCTGTGGGAGTGGCATCAATTCTACTCCCATCAGCTGCTGAGGGGAGCTGCCCAGTGGAGCTGGGCAATCCTCCCATTTTGGCACTAATCCTTATGCGGCGTAAAGGATGCACCGTTTCGCGATTAAGGTACCAGTAGCACC
This sequence comes from Effrenium voratum, assembly GCA_963377175.1. Classification (NCBI taxonomy): domain Eukaryota; class Dinophyceae; order Suessiales; family Symbiodiniaceae; genus Effrenium; species Effrenium voratum. The sequence continues at coordinate 390,029 of CAUJNA010003375.1, read as the reverse complement.
AATGTGGTGCTTTGAAGAGTCTGGCCATTCCACTCAGGAAGTTAACATTTGACCTTCGCTAATAATTGGCGCTAGCGCACGCTGTCAGATGGTGATATCAAATTTGCAAAGTGATCACTTTGGGCCAAAGACGTAGGTGGGGCCAGCCAAAAAGGTTACCGTCAGAACACACACACACAGCCCTTTTATGATGGTTACAATGTGGTTATTCCAAGCCCGAGATCTACCCACTTTCAACCTCCGCGCTTTTTTCGAGGACGCCAACGCCAAGAAGAAGACCCAGGGGGGTGTGCAGTGCGGGCCACCCCGCTGCCAGGAGGGACCCGTCGGCGGAAAACATAAGTGAAAGACGAGAGCGTACTTGGGATGCGACCTCAATCAAGATGAAGGATCCTTTCTTGGGGGGCGTTTACTTCAGGTTGATGCCGTATTCTGGTTCACGCAGATCAGTTGCAGAGTTTGTTTGCTCAGGATCCTGTATGGCTTGAATATAGGGGGGCGGGCACTTGATTTGGCCACAAGTGAGTCGAGCAACGTGAATAAGAGTCAACCTCTGGTCCGTGAGTCGACCTTTGAAAGGCGGCAGACGGGTGTCACGTTTAATGCTGAGATTGCTGTCACCACGTTGGTGGTTATACTTTATAGTCTTATGGCAAGGGATTGTGCTCAAACTCAGAGGCACGATGCGACCTTACCACTTGACTGGTGACAAAGGTACTGTGTGTGGAAGAAGATCTCTTACTTCACGACAGTGAATTCTCACGAGTTCGCATTGTTCACCTATGATGTGTATGTTTTTGTACGATGTACACACATATGAAGACACATGCGCACTGATGGATTACGACATAATTAGAGTTGTTCATGGCAGGGCCACCAAGAGTCGCAGAGGTTCCCAGGGGCTGGACCTCCATTCCAGTTGAAAACGGGCTGTGTGGACGCTGGCTGCAAAAACCACCATCCCTAGGAAAACACATTCCCTGAGAATACAAGGGCTTAAACAATTGGAAAGCGGTTGTGGGGTACTTTGAATCCAAATGACCTCATGATCATGAGAAATACATATGTTGGCCTGTTGGCCGCTTATACTATTTATGCTGGTTGGAGTTTTGACCACGCCGCATATAGCTTTGGCATTGCTGAGAGGCCAGAGAGAACCACGCAAGAAGGCCACCACGTCTAACCTAAGCACCCGTCGTTCGGTGCCCAATGCTCAATGTGGTCATGTTTTTGTGGATATCCTTGGTTTAAAGCGACGCCAAAAGGAGAACTGAAGCCAATTTTGAGTTTAGTCAAGTGTTCTCGTTGTCATTCAGTTACACATCACGCCTGTTGTCAGACAAGCTGTTTATCCTCCGGCACCAGGACTCCTCGATCCGAAACTGCTGCTTGGTGACCAGCAGTGAGGAGACCCACTCACTTCCTTGCACAGAGGGCCCTAGAGTGTCCCCCCCTTGCGACCCAATGATTTTTAGCCCTCGCCTCATCAAAGCTCAAGTCCTTCTTGTCAGAGGGGAAAACTACTTGTTTGGAGTTGGCAGGGATGTTTATACATTTGTGTATATAAGGACATCAGACGAGCTCGAACTATGACTGTGGCCCACATAAGCAGTTTTGACCATGGCACATACATTCTCTTTAAACATCACCCACCAAGAAAGAGAAACTTACATGGAAAGGGTCCAGACCGTGATGATTTAAATCGCCCAAGTGACAAACAAACAGTGATGTTTGAAGGACCCTCGTATGGAAGCTGCCTCGCTCCTTCCATATATGTCTTCATTTGATCTCCTCTTTTGCTGTTTTTTCTTTTTTCGGGGGAGCTGTATTTTGGTCGTGCGACATTCCGTGTCCTCCACGGCCCACGTTCCAAGGCCACATGCCAAGAGACTTGCCAGAGTCCCGTTCGGCGAGGGAGCCATGTCAGATACCGGCGATCGGAAAGTTTATCGAGAGCACAAAGCGATTGGTGTCTAGGCTTCCAGTTTTGTGTTTCCTGTAAGCTTCCAGTTGGAAACCTTCAGCCACTTGCCACAAGTCTGGAAGCACTGTGGGCTGTGGTCAAACATCTCAGGTCTTACAACATCAATGTTGATCTGCTGAGGCTGTGAAAAGCAGCAGGTTCAGCGGGACTGATAGACCCACCGCAGCTGAGGCCTTCACTCTTTTGCATGGACCTTGAGTTGACTTTGTGTTAGTGCTAAATGTTTATTAATCCGGAGCACCCTAGTGAGAGGAACCAGAATAGATAATTTCCTTAGCGGGATTTGCCCTTGGTCTGGTCCAGAAGAATCTGAAGTCAACACAGAGGTCCCGATATGTGCCTTGGTTTGAACATCACCACTTGCCTCATTTAAGGCGAATTTCCCTTGGTAAGGATTATGTTTTGGGGACATATAGGGAGTGTGACAATAGTTCCTTGTCCGAACTCTGTGTGGCAGGAGATGGAGATATCCATTGGAACTAGATCCTTGGCTGCAACTGAGACATTGTCCATCCCGATGTAGAGGATGCCCACCAACGGGTCTCTCAACCAAAATCAGACATAGAGCTTTCTCGAGATTGTGGACCCACTTTTGGGATGCCTTTGAACGAACACCCAAAGGACGCCTTTTTTTGTTTTGAGGCGGGGATTTTGAGAAACACCCGCATTCCTCGTGCATGGCCGGTCCTAGGCTTCATTTCAGCCGCGCAAGCGCTGAGGGCGCTGGATGCCGAGGCAGTGTTCAGCCCTTCCGGGGGGACATCTTTGGTATCGTCTTTTAATCAACGCTGCACCAGGATTTGAAAAGGGGCCATGGCTCCCATGTAACGCGGACAAAGGTGATGAATCAGCTTCTGGTTGATGAATATGGCAGAGTCGCATTTTAGAGCTGCGTTTCACTTTTGGGAGATTATGCGAAGGACATTCAGCGTTGGTTTTGACTTCCAGGGAATCTCCCTTACTCAGAGGAAGGCGTAGCAATGGACTCAGGAACCAACCACTCGGGGCAAAACTGTCGCATTTGACCCTACCTCAATTTCTGTCGGCTGTGACCCTACCTACGCTGGGGGGGAGGGTCAAATGTGACGTGGAAGTGCTCTCCAAGAGGAAAAGCCAGAAATTTGGTGTCTTGAACTGTCTTCTGCGGGAGCATTCTGGCCTAAACGCTATACGCCTCAAAACCTAAACCCTAAAACCCTTGAACCTAAACCTCAGGAACCCTAAACCCTAAAACCCCTAAACCCTAAAACCCCTAAACCCGAAAACCATTTTTTGTTAAACAAAACAACCATGACCCTAAAGACTCTAAACCCCAAAAATCCCAAAAACCTAACATCCCAAACCAAGAACCCTAAACCCTCAAACTTGTTGGCGTATGTGTGGGGCAGGGGCAAATGTGACGCGCTCGTTTTGCTTGGCCCCTGCGCAGAAATGTGACAAGGGTAAGTATGTGATGCTTTCCGGGGTCGAAGTGGGGTAGGGTCAAATGCGACGGTAGGGTCGAATGCGACTGTTCGGCCACCACTCGGGGTTCTAATCTGATGCGCTTTTTAAGAGCTGCCAAATATGCAACTGCGTGGTTTGGCCAGCCGAGTTTGCAAGTTCTTGTATACAATCAACCGTTGTGGTACGGTCCATGCTTGTTCACTTTGCCCCTTCGGCCAACACTGCACTGCCGTCGTGACAGTGAGTTGTTTGCGCGTCCATCCAACTGATGGCTTGAGGGGTCCATTGCATTCCGCAAAACCCCTTCCCTTAGAATCCTTCAGATTTTGCTAAGGAGTTTTTAAGTGTGTTGGTATCAAAATATGGGATGCCACCCAAACAAATGGGGCCGCCCGAAAAAATAATCGACACTCTCGCTGGGACCTGTGAGCTACCCTTGTCGGTTCCTTAAGTCAAAGGACGTGTTTCGCAGGTGCAGGGCCGCAGCTTTCAGCAGCTGGCCGCCGAGGGAGCCACTGCCTGGCGCAGCCTGCTGCGACAGGTGGGCGGCATGGGATGGGTCCCTGGAGGGGAAACCCCGTTTTGTTTTTGGTGGGGGCGGGATGTCCCTAATTCTGGCGGTGCTTTTTTTTCCCTCCTTTTTATTTTTCCTAAAACAATGGGGAGTGTTCCGTGTTCCCCCGGAGATCGGTTTTGGGTCCGGACTCAGGTGGAGGTCTTGGACGCGGGGCCGGCCACGGCCACCACCTTCAGGCGGGACGTTTTCGGCCGAAGCGCGGAGCGAAGCGCAACCAACTTGTTTTTCTCCTTTGTTTTCTTATGATATATATATATATATGTATATTTACGCATATATACACATATATACATATAGTTGAGGCGTGCCTTTTTAGCGCTCCCTGAATTTTCTTTGGGTCTAAATCTCCGCCTTTTGAAGCTGCGTTTGATGAATGATTTCGAGCCGGACTCCTTTGTTCAAAGAATTTCAGTTCATGCTATCCCCTTGTGGTGGGTGGACACTTTACCTTTTGGTTGCTCATGCTTGGGATGTTTCCTCTTGGGGTGATGTTTAGGGAGCCCTGTGAAGCGGGGCCCGCGAGCGAAGCACGAAACGATTGGCTTCAGGCTTCAGCAACTTTGATCTCAGGAAGGTGTGTGAGTGTTTTAAAGTCGGGACCTTGCATTTGTCTTTGGTTGTTGGTCTCTTGTTTGGTTTGTCAACCTGAAGTTGAAAAGGGCACCCTCAACCAAATACACCCAAACAAGACAAACAACAATATGATACGTATCAAGGGACTGAAGCATGACTGATTCTCGAATGAGCATGACTTTATTTGGTCTTGATGTGCCCTACAACCCCATTCTAATTATTTAGCCACCTATACTACCCCCAACATGATCTGCGGAAATGATCAATTTGCCAATTGAACAACTGACATCAAATGGATGAGAACTCGCAATGTTTTTTTTCTTGGGTTTGCTGGACATGGCGATGTTCCACGCTGCCGAATCTTGTCTTAGGAGCCCTGCCAACACCCACAATCGACGGTTTCCACCGCGACCCATGGGGTTCATGAGATATACAACCACTTTATAGCCGCTAAAGGGTATATACATGTATATACCCCGTTTTCCTGTGGTGAGGAAACCGCGATTGTGGAAAATGGTTGTTCTTAGCGCATTAGGGATTAGCACATGCTTGACACCCTCCCAGGTACTTGTTTGTCCTTGAACACAGCAGGGGAAGTTCCCGACGAGCGCCAGAGAAGTGTCTGCCGTCAGCCTGTCTCCCCAGACTCGCAAACGGCACCATGGCGAGGCTTTGTGGAGCTTAAAGAGGAGGAGTACTGCAGGTTTTTGCAAGCAATGTTCCCAAAGTCAACAACCGTTGGCCAGCCACTTGGTGACTTTGAGAATTACAGGCGTCCGACTGTGGCTAGCGGCCAGCATGCGGTTTCCTTGCGGCTTCCTCCAGTTTTGTTATTTCCGAATATCTGCTGGCCTCAGCAAGGCCTAGCGTCCATTTGGCAAACTCACCTTGGAGTAAATCGAGCCCACCATGAGGATTCACTATCTCAGGTGTTGGAATCATCGCAAGTTTGTCGGGCCCCACAAACATCCACAAAATCCCGCAGTTGGGAGTTGGGAGTCAAGCCCTATCAATATTGGGACGAGCCAAGAGCCTCATAGACTCATGGATATGTGCCAAATCTGCTTTTGGACCCCCCAAGAATGAATCCTGATTTTGCTTTTGAACCCAACTGCCAAAACACTCCCAAATGCTTGGTTTCCTTTTGGTTTCCCTTTACACCAACCTGAAAATGGTACCGAGATGCAAAAAGCACACCCCGTAGCATCCACAGGCAGGATCTCGCACGTGATTTCACTTACCCCTATAACCCAGAGAAGTCATCCATGGTGTTTTACCTCGAGGTAGGTGAATCCTTTAGGCCTCGCATCCTGTCCGAGCGCCTCACCTTCAGGCGCTTGGAGGTGTTCTACACCTCGCTCTACCGCGCGCTGCTCTTTCCCCGACGCCTGGACGAGGAAACGCCGGCAGGCGGGTGGCGACAGCCCGGAGGTCGAAAATACGGCGATTCGCGCGCGAGGATAATTTGTTTGGACCCGGGGTTCCGTTTCCCCATTTTGGTGGTAGGGGTGATGGTTGAAGGGAAAAATTGGGAGCCCTGAACTTTTAGGACTTGCAGTTACGCCGCGTGGAAAGCAGTTGGGTCATTCTACGTTACGGCAATATCTCACACGGCGTAACGCAAAGAGATTCTACGCGGCGTAACTGCCACGTCTCCCTGAACTTTGTTTCTCCAACTTGTTCTTTGGCACTCGATGTACCTCTTGGTTTCTGGGTCCGAAAACATACAGGTTGCGTCAAATGCACGCGCAGCCCACGACAACGTTCATCAATCACTTTCTGGACAGAAACCCTTAACCATATTGGGAGAAGTTATTTGCCAGGGGTCAACACTCGAAAAGTCCAGCTTGCTACGTCTGAGCCACGGCTTTCATGGCTGGAGGGACAACCCATGCGCACCTGTTTCGCATGCCACGCAGGTTTAACTTGTGCCCGGGCTGAATGAGGCAACGCTGCTACGCAACAGTCCAATAGCCCTCCGACGTACCTTTGAGCACGCCCCATTCCTTTCGGGGTTCCGGGGACCAAACGGCATCTCCTGATGAGTTCGGCACTGAGCATGTGGCTGAGCCGAGAGTGGCAAGCGAGCTCCTGTCAGACCCTGGGTCTCCTCCGAAGTCACCTTATATTTTAGGGTAGAGTAAGCATGAATCAGAAGCTGAACATATGACTTTCTGCGCCCAGGTGTGCGACTGAAATCACCCAAGATGAAGATTGTTCAACTTGGAGACTCCATCCAGGTGTGTATGCCCAGACGGTTGTCCACTGCTGGTGAGGATAGATACGGCCCTGGCCTGGACCAGTGGATGACATCCCCGCACTTCTGGAACGGGAGTCTAGGCACTTGTAGAATGGGAGCCTCTAATTGTTGACCTCATTTCGTTTCCCGCCAGGAAAAACAATTCAACACACATGTGCCGATCAGGTCAAATCCGATTGCCTTTGCTTCCTTTGGTTGGCGTTTTCTTCAGGCGGCCTCCAATCGGGTGAGTCTTACTTTGGCACCATTTGTAGGGTTGGTTTCAGGGAACCCACAAGAACACCGACCAATTTGGGCAGTTCCCCAATTTGAGACAAACCCAATGGAAGAGTGTACAGCCATTTTGAGACAGACTGCACACTGCCGCGAGTCAGCTATTTGAATGCGGGAATGTCGAACTTCTAGAAGTTGTTCCCCATTCTTGTCGCTTATTGTTTTGAAACGGCACCCTTTGTCATTGTGCAGGTCTTTGGCAATTGTGTGAACTCGGACTGTGTGGAAAGACTGTGTTGTGAAGCACATTTAAGCTTGTCAACCCGATGGGTTCCTTCAAGTGTGCGATGGCTTTATTCAACAATGCAAAGAGCTTGCAGCTCCGATCTCGCAGGCATCCAGCACTGGAGCCCCTACAACGGCAAAGTGGTGGAAGGCATCGGTGTCAGCGCACCTCGCCCGGGCCTCTTTTTTTCCACACCATGGCGCGGGGTAGCACCATGATCTTTTTCTCCAACCAAGTGTCGGTTCTTGTTTGATGCCTCTGCCATGCCGGACAGCCTTGCGCAATGGCCTTGCACAGACAAGTTGTCTTTCGCTTCACCTGGCTCGCTTGTGCAAGAGAGTATTTTGTTTCCTCTGGCCTTCTTTGTGGTTTTTTAGACACAGTGATTCGACACAAAATCATGGAAGCGATTGATGTTTTATCTTAGCACAGTTCTTGCACACCAGCTTCATTGGCACAACATATTTGTTGATTTGCGACAGATATGGCAGGTTCCAGCGCACAGGCAACTGGAATCTCCCGTTTCGATTAACAACGGCCCAACTCATGCACCCTGGACGCTAGCGGCTATTTTGATCAGCCTGGGGCCCTTTTTACATGGACCCTCAATGAGTAGATTCATGCGAATTGCTGTATGGCTGTCTTTGTTTGAGGGTACCCTTTCTGGTTTTAAAGGGAAACCACAAGGACAACCCACCCCCCAAAAAGGCACACCCGCACGATCACGGTTTCACTCACAGATTTCAACTTTCCACATCCTGTCGTCCAGATGCAAGGCTTGGGCCAGGTTAGCCTGACGAAGCGGCCAGAACATTGTCACGCCCTCCTACCCCTGCCCATACCCAGGAACCAAAAGCTGGCAAAGGGTTCCGTGCACCTACAGTCAGCAAAGTAATGAAGCATTTGTTTGAACAGCAGGATATGTCTTACTTGTTGCAGATTAGTTTGGGGAAAGCGATACCTGCCATCTGGAACACGCCTTTGTGTCATTCCCGTTGACTTCCATGAGAAGTGGGAAAGGGGTCTGTATCCCCTTTTTAGTCAGATAGAGACTGCTTACAAACGGGGATTCCAAAGTGGTGTTTGCCACCCACGTTGAGGGTTCCCAGCTTGCAGATCCCTTCAGGTTGTTGTTTCCTAAATGAAGCTCTGACAAACTTGCTGCTGGCGGGCGCCTTGCATCCATATTCAATTCCTTCCCAACTGTGGCTTAATTTACAGGTAGAACACGTTCTGTCTAGTTCCATGAAGAAGGAGGGCGGCAGGCCATTGCTGGAATGCCACGTCGCCATGGAGCGATGCCCGTCGACCCTCAAAGCGCCAATCTGACAGAAGCCACAAGCATTCTAACGTCTCTCCATCCAGCGCTATGAGTTATGAAGGAACAGCATTGAGTGATGTGTGGAGTGAGGCTTTTTGAGGGTGGACGAGGTTGCATGGTAGTCGATTTTTTGCTATAAAGCATACAAGCTGGGTTTTAGGTCGATTTTGACGTGCACCAAGGGAATCCTCTTGGAGGATCAAGTTGCCATGATGGGAATCTCACCTTGGTATGAGAGATAGGTTTGTTTCCCACCACCTTTTCCACCAGAACACAAGGACACCACCATTTGGGGGGATGTTCACAGTCAGGCCATGCCCAGCCTCCCGGCACCTAGCCGAGGACAATGGTTTCTGGGACACTTTCCGGACTGCCGCCTCGGCTGCAGCGAGGCAAACGCAACATTGGTCAAAAGAAATGGAGGTTGAACGCTACCTGAAAGGCGCATTGGCATGTTTGCTGCTCTGATGCTTGTGGCAAGCACTTACAAGCTGGATCAAGCTGGCTTGGCAACCTGGGACGTGCCCTCCAATCAAGTGAGCCACACTCGGGCTTCCAGTTTCCCTTGCCACGCGACAATCCAGTTGTCTCTCGAGCCTCAAACGCATCTCCAAACGCGTGATCCGAGGTCCGCACTGTTTAGAGCAATCTCGCCATGCAGGTGTGTCTTAAAACACGGGACCCCGCAAAAAGGTTATATAGTTTCCTTTTGGTTTCCCTTCAAACGACTCCAAGTCCGGGTATCCTTAGAAAGTCGACACACCCTCCACAAAAAAGCAACAAGGCCGAGCCTCTCAGTTTGTTTCTTTAGGTGTACCCGCTGCTATCCATCGCCTACCCCAAGCACTTGTCCAGCTTCATCGTGGGCTGGCTCAACGCCTTTAAGGCATCGCCTTGGCTTTGCCTTCGAGAGAGCTATGGGGGGGGGGGCCCAATCCCAATGTTAGCGACTGCCGGTTGTTTGGGTGAAGGTTCATTTCGGGTGCCTATCCTCGTGGGAGGGCTCCCCTCGTGGGGCGGCCTTTGACAACCATGGGAAGCCTCCGGTGCAAAAGAGTGGAGCCGTGCTTTGAGTGCTATTGGTTGGCTCGTTGACCTAGCTGCTGGTTGCACATCTTATCAAATCGTCCCACACACACAAACGTTAAGAACTTTTTGCGGTAGGTGTCCACCAGAAGCGTCACTTTGATGGTTCAAGTCTGCTAATCATCCAGTTCCAACCATTCCAACGCAAGGCGCTTTGATCTAGCACCAATAGCAACCAGAGGCCACAAGAAGCAAACACACCCCAACCGCTCATTGTTTGTGAGGGTGACATTTTGATTGAGTTTCCTTATGGGATGTTGTTTCGCGGAGCCCTGACTGTCTCGATGCCCTTAGGGACAGTCACGAGTGCATCCGATTTTGAACCTACTCAGCCGTTCGCACCCTTGGGGACAAGTTTGGCATACCACAAAGAACCGGAATCAGGTTTAGTGGGCCGCTGGCTGGTTCTGGGGGACGGATTGCGAATGAGCAGGACTTGGTGATCTACTTTACGAGACACAACAACGGATCGCACACGTTTCTCAAACGGGTTTCCATGCAACCAAACAGGTTTGCCATCTTGGTTTGTCTCGAAATAGGAGACTCCCAAACATGGCTGTTTTCCTGCTTTTGTCGTTAAAACCGACCCCAAGAAAGATACCCTCAAAAACCAACATCTTCGGGGCTTCCTTCCGGCCTTCCGAATCTGGCTTTCGGCTTCCAGGCGGGGGGATGGCTGCCCAAGTGGGCCAGCCCGGGGTACCGGGACTCCATGGCGCCCCGGCAAGACCCGAGGGAATGGGTCCTTTGGACCGAATCCCAAAATAAGTGGCTTCCCTTCAGTTTCCCTTTGAGACCACGAACAAGAAGGTATCTCTACTTGGTCTCTCTTTGGTTGCTCTTTCAAACAACCCAAGATTGGTATCAAAAAAGACACCCAAACAATTGCAAGGATTTGCTCCGCATGTGTTTTTACATTTAGGGTAACGATGACGCATGGCTGGGTCTGAGTCCCTTCAGAGTCTTGGATTGCTTTGCAAGGTGTCCCCTTAGAATGACCTCATCGGACCACCTATAGGGACCTTTTTTTTTGTTTTAGGGAATGAGGGACTTGGGACCAATTGATTGGATGCGGTTATACCGCTTTTGCAGTTTCTAGGTTTTTTCTTCATCCTCAAACTTTGATTGATTCCCAAGGTTTGTGGAATTGGGTGGCTTTAGGGTGGCCAAGGGCATCCTTGAGAGTAAAAACAGCTCGTCAGGTGGGAATCCCACTTTGGTGTATCACGGAAAGGTTGAATTTCAAAGCCAAGTGTTACCCCCCTATTCCGAAGTCGTTGTTTTCTCCCTTTTTGCTTGCACGGTTTTCCTGTCAGGGGCCTATGTGGGAAGGAACACGGATTTATTTCAAGGGACCATCAAATTCCACATAGAATTATCTTATCATAATAACTTTGAATTGGTTGTCAAGTACCCTACCCCGTGTTCATTTGGGCCCTGAGATAGTACAAGATGTCAGGTTGAACCCGCATACCCCCCCCAGCATGTGGGATGTCTTGAAGCTGCCGGAGCGGCTCAAGGGTATCGAAACACCCCACTACCATGGACCGGGAAATAGAGAGACTTCAGACTCTGTATCTACAAAGGGAACAACCATGACCCGCATAAGGAGTGTTGGCCATGAAAAGCGTATGGGAGTTGCTTTTCCCAAGCGTAGGAGCGCACATGCGCGAGCACTCGCGCAATGAGGTGGGTACCTTTGCGGATGTGGTTCTAGCAGACGCCATCATCAAGAACATCTCAGGCAGGGGGTCCTGGCGAAGTCGATGCAAGCAGCCCGCTTTCCAGGTCCATGGGGTCTCCAAATCGATTGTATATTTTGGGAAAGACACGGAATCAGGAAATATCTTTCTTTTCGCACATGTGTTTTTTTGGGAGTGGCCCAGTGGGCCAAGGTCATAGCTGTCAGGGTGGCCCTTGTCATTTCATAGACAGGATAAGATTTGGAGGTTGCTCCATCTGCGAACTGAGGCGTCATTTGGGTTTCCCTTTACCACCCCAAAACGGGTACCTTTAAATGAAGACTCGGTCTGAGGCTTGATGAACAATTGATTGGGGGAAGTGCATCACCAAAGGGCCCGCGACCCATGAGCATTTACACCCTTGGTCTCAGTAGGTTACATGGCCGGATTCTAGAAACTCCAATCTCCGAGAAACCATGAAAGCTGGTTTCCCCGTTTCGGTCGCTTGATCTGGTCAGTTGCGCGAGATGATTTTGTTCGGCGTCATGACTTGTCTGACATTTGTTGCTCTTTGCAAGCCTCATGTCTATATTCAATATTGTTGAAGCAACTTTCTTTGGAAACAGCTACACCATTTAAATGCGTTAGCTGGCTTGTTTTGGCGACCGTGTTTTCCTTCGGATCTGTCACTCATTCGGTCATTCCCGATTCGTCAGATGTGCTTGCAAAGAAAGGTGGGTCACATGACTTGCAGCACCTTGCCCCAGTCCAGTGGAAAGTGTTTGTTTCTGTAAGGAAGGTCGTTTGTTGGTCCGTGTCATTTGTCTACGATACTCCAGCCCATGGTCTTGGGGTGCAAGGCTCAGGGCTTGCTTTCCCCAAGGGCTCGGAATTGGGGTTGAACCTTTGCTCAAAAACTGGTTCGCCTCCGCTTTAGGTCTTTGAATTTCGCCAGCGTCCTTTGGTTTCCGCAGGTCGTAGCCCCCACGAATTCTTTTCCACACCCGGCCACGCCCGAAGGCTTTGACGTGGACTTGGCCTGGCAAGCGCTGTACAAAGACGCCTACGAGGCTCTGACCCAGACGTCCTTTTGGGCCCAGCGTAGGGACTTGTACCCTCAAATGGGTTATGTACCCTGTATCAGCTTCCCTCAAACTGGTGCTTGGGATTGCTGGTTTGGAGGTTTGGGGCTTCCCAATCACCATCCACAAGAACCATTCAAATCCAAATCCAACCCTCGGTACAACCCTATATATGAAAGTGTGCCCATTGTCCGTTTCTTTAGGCCGCTTTAGGCCTGTCACATCGTAGTGGCCATTGGATTTAGGTCGTTGGATGTGCGGCCCCCGGCGGCCCCTTTTCGCGGATTTTCCAACTTTGCTTTTGGGGCCCTTGGAGCTTTTGGACGGCGCACTTCGCCCTTTTGCCTCTTTGCTAGGGTTTGTTTGTTTCCGTCACTTGGCCCCAACGATGAGTGGCGGCCTCATGTCCCATGTATTTGGATCACCGTGGAAGCGCTGAGGCCCAGCGGCTTGGGGTCACTGTCAAGGGCATGGTTTGGCGATCATCGACAGCAATGCTCGGATTGAATTTTGGAGTCGTCTTGAAATAGGGGACCCATGGGACCCCCCAAAATGGAGGTGTTCCTTTTTTGTGGTTTCTCTTTGACACCACCCCACAAAGGGTTCTCTCAGAAATTCACACACTCAGTCATTTTTCTTGATCCTCTGGGAGGTTTGGCTTCAGATTGAACCAAGATTTGGGTTTAGTAATTTAGAATGATTCGGATGGATTCCGGAAAAAGCATTCGTTGCAGCAGCGCGCGGCCCCCTACAAAGCTTCGCATCTGGTTGCTCTTCCGAACTGCAGGCCTACACGGACTCCTCGCGAGGCAAGCTAGGCTTGAAATACTACAAGGAGCGGGTCTGGGATCGAAATTAACGCTTTGGCCCTCTCTTGGCGCTTCCCAGCCATAGACTTTTGGACTTTTACAACTTAGGGGTATCCCTCTAAAACCTTCGCCTTAAGGGATCAACAAACCTCTCATTCTTATCTCCCCAGTTGTGTAGGCCCCTTTTCAGCCCCGACCCCTCCGATCGCTCCACTGATATCGCCAATGCTGGTCGAGATAATGTACAGTTGCGAATACGGCTCCAGAGTCCCCCAGTGCACTTTGAATCTGCAACCAAACAGGTAAGGGTCCAGCGCCGGACGAAGGACGAAGGTCAGCCACATGAGAGCAGAGTCGGACCACCCGTTGGAAGGGATCCTCATTGGCAAGGTAATTAATGAAAAAGCTGATCTGTCAAGTTCTTTTTTGGGGGGGGGTCATTCTGTCAGGTTGGCGAATGAATGACAAGATTCACACAGAATGAATGTCCTTCACCCGTGTTTGGGCGTTGTCTCACATCCTGACTGGGAAGGAGGGTTACAATTTCGGCCAAGTCGAACGGGTAATTTGGACGTGGAGACGGGCCCTTCATTCTCACGCAGCCATCCAGCCATGTTTTGCCCTCCCCGAGTAAGTGCCTGAGGACGTTACGGGTGGTTTCTCGCAAGAAAGTCTTCGAGGGAGCTTTGCGATTGAGTGTCGAGAAGCTGGAAGCCGCCCATTTTGGGAGGCACCCCTATTTTCTAGGGAATTGTTTTCCAGTTTTTTGGTGTATTTTTTTCCGGTCAGGTCAGCAAGCAAGCCAGCAAGCCAGCAAGCAAGCAAGCCAGCAAGCAAGCAGGCAAGCAAGCAAGCAAGCAAGCCAGCAAGCAAGCAAGCCAGCAAGCAAGCAAACAAGCAAGCCAGCAAGTTGGCAAGCAAGCAAGCAAGCAAGCAAACAAGCAAACAAGCAAGCCAGCAAGTTGGCAAGCAAGCAAGCAAGCAAGCAAGCAAACAGGCAAGCAAGCAAGCAAGCAAGCAAACAGGCAAGCAAGCAAGCAAGCAAGCAGGCAAGCAAGCAAGCAGGCAAGCAAGCAAGCGAGCAAGCAAGCAAGCAAGCAAGCAGGCAGGCAAGCGAGCACGGGCCCAAGCAAGCAAGCAAGCAAGCAAGCAAGCGAGCGAGCAAGCAAGCAAGCAAGCAAGCAAGCAAGCAAGCAAGCAAGCAAGCAAGCAAGCACGGTCCCAAGCAAGCAAGCAAGCCAGCCAGCCACATTTTTCGGTGCCAACGCAATCTGAGCCATGCGACCGCCCCATACGACAGCATTTGCGTAGAAACACCACCCTAAACCAACCCTAAACCCACACTCCTAAACCCACCCTAAAGCAATCTTAAACCAACCCTAAACCAGCCCTAAACCAACCCTAGACCCACCTTAAACCAACCCTAAGCCAACCCTAAACCCACCCTAGGCCCACTCTAAGCCCACCCTAAACCAACCCTGAACCCACCCTAACCCCACACTAAAAAAGCCAACCCCAAACCAACCCTGAACCCACCCTAAACCCAACCCCAAACCAGCCCTAGACCCACCCTAAACCCACCCTAAGCCAAACCCACCCTAAACCCACCCTAGGCCCACCCTAAGCCCACCCTAAACCAACCCTAAACCCACCCTAAACCCACACTAAAAAAGCCAACCCCAAACCAACCCTGAACCCACCCTAAACCCAACCCCAAACCAGCCCTAGGACCCACCCACCCCAAACCCACCCTAAACCAGCTCCAAACCAACCCTAACCCACCCTAAGCCAACCCTAAACCCACCCTAAACCAACCCCCTAAACCCACCCCAAACCCACCCTAAACCCACCCTAAACCAACCCTAAACCCACCTTAAACCCACCCTAAACCAACCCTAAACCCACCCCAAACCAATCCTAAACCCAGCCCAAACCCACCCTACACCCACCTTAAACCAACCCTAAGCCAACCCTAAACCCACCAAAAACCCACCTTCAACCCACACCAAACCAGCCCTGAACCAACCCTAAACCAACCCTAAACCCACCCTAAACAAACCCTGAACCCACCCTAAACCCACCCCAAACCCACCCTAAGCCAGCCCTAAACCCACCCTAAATCCAACCCTAAACCAACCCTAAACGAACCCTGAACCCACCCCAAACCCACCCAAACCAACCCTAACCCACCCTAAGCCAACCCCAAACCAACCCTGAACCCACCCTGAACCCACCCTAAAACCCACCCTAAACCCACCCGAAACCAACCCTAAGCCCACCCTAAACCAACCCTCAACCCCCCTGAGCCTACCCCAAACCCACCCCGTGCGACCGTTTTGCTCCTGCTGTGGCGCCCTGCAAATGGTACTCGCCAAATGTTCTTTGGAAATTGTTTCGTGGCTCGCAGGCGGGCGGCTTTCGCAATCCTGCTGTTGCGGGCCCCCTGGTCCGCGGCACCGGCAGGACTTGCGCAGAGCAACTTTCGTTTCAACGAATTGCATAGAAAACTTGCACTTGCGCAGAGCAATTTGCACAGACCAACTTGCACAGATTCAAGCAGGGGAGCTATCTTGCGCAGAGCTAAGATACACGAGCCTGCTTTACAGAAAAATATGTTTTCTTACAACATAGCGATTTTTGTGACCACAATGGAGCCAAGATGCACAGAGCCAAAATGCACAGAGTCAAACCCACCCTAAACCAACCCTAAACCCACCTTAAACCCACCCTAAACCAACCCTAAACCCACCCCAAACCAATCCTAAACCCAGCCCAAACCCACCCTACACCCACCTTAAACCAACCCTGAGCCAACCCTAAACCCACCCTAAACCCACCTTAAACCCACCCCAAACCAGCCCTGAACCAACCCTAAACCAACCCTAAACCCACCCTAAACCAACCCTAAACCCACCCTAAACCCACCCCAAACCCACCCGAAGCCAGCCCTAAACCAGCCCTACACCAGCCCTAAACCCACCCTAAACCCAACCCTAAACCAACCCTAAACCAACCCTGAACCCACCCTAAACCCACCCTAAATCTAAATGGGCCCTAAACATCCCTAAGCCAACCCTAGAGCCCCAAACCACAAGATCTGCAGTGTAAGCCTCTACAAAAGGGAAACTGGAAAAAAATACACCAAAATACTGGAAAACAATTCCCTGAAAGACAAAACCACCATTTTGGGACCTATTTATTTGGAATTCCGGTTCAATTCCACCCAATTGAAACCACCCATGTTGAAGCCACCCATTTTGGGTTCAGTTCCTTTAGCAAACAAGCCCAGGCGAATGGCTTCGTCCCCATCGACGTGGGTATCAGCGAGGCGCCGCAGGGTTCCCTACATACGTTTTGAGGGTACCCTTGCCGGGGTATGGGAAGCCCAAGAGCAAACAGGAAAACCGCCAATTGGTTGGGCTCCCGTATGCTAGTTCGGGGAGGACGAAAAGGGCAGTTTTCCCGCACACACACACGCAAACAAAGGGCTTAAGACCACATCTTTTTACCTCCCTCCGGTTTTCCCCCTCCGTTTTTGTTAACCCCTATTTCGTTTGATTTGACCCCTCCTCCTTCTTGTTGACCCCCCAGGCGTTTTTTCGCTCGCTGGGAGACCGCCTGGGCTTACAGTTAAGGGAAAGCAGATCCACAATTTCTCCATGTTGGTTTTGGTCATCCCCTTTGCTTGCGTAAAAGGAATTGGGTCATCTACTTCCGTCATTTCGGGGGGCTTGCGAAGTCACCCAAAGTGGAAAGTGGAGGCTGCTTTCATAGGTTGGTGAAGTAAACAAATGACCAGCTTAATGGGGTTTGTCATGTTTTGAGGGATTGTTTCAAGACTTCCCTCAAGACCCAAAAAGGGTAAAGACACCCAATTCCCATTTTGCTATTCTGACTCAACCCAAACAAAAAGGAGAACTGTGCAATCTACCAACTAACCCTTTACAACCAAAAGGACACTGCCTTACCTTCTCTGGTACTCCCCAATTTGGGGGGATTCTGCCATCCAAGTCACCCAACGGCAGAGCAAAGTTGTTTCTGCTGGAGCCGTTGAAAACGACCCCGCAGACAATTGCTGCTTTTGGGGTTTGCTGGGATGGGGTGGGGTGGGGGCAGATTTCTTGATGTGGGGAGGGGCAATGGGTTGGCGTGGGGTGGGGCCACGGTGGCAGCGCTTATTGGCAGAGCGTGGGGTGGGGTGGGGTGGGGTGGGGTGGGGTGGGGCGGGGCGGGGCGGGGCGGTAGGGTGGGTTGGGTGGGTTGGGTGGGGTGTGGGGCAATGGTGATGCTCGCGGGACTGCGGCACTGTGGCAGAGTGTGTGGGGCCGGGTGGGGTGGGGCGATAATTAGTTTGATGCACCGTGACAAAGCCACACACCACGATCAATCGCCAGTCAGTAGGGATCCACTTCTTGTGCTTCTGTTTAGGGGATGGGTGGAGTGGTGTGGGGCGGGGAATGGCTGCGTGAGTGCCCGCCTTTGGGATTACGTGCGTGATGCCCAGCACAGGCGCAACCAGCCTGCATGCTTGCGGGTTGCAGGTGGTGCCTTGGTCCGTGCCAAGTTTTGAGCCGGCTTCTACAATGAGTCCGCGCACTGTTTTTGGGGAACCCCTCGCATTTTGCAACTTGCTTTCCCCCTTAGAGCGTCGACTTCATGCGACGTACTTAATGGCTCTGGCAATGGAAAAGCAGCTTGGGAAAAAAGAGTCAAGGTCGGCACGCGTGGCCAGCATGGGAGACGCAGTGTTCACCTGGACAAGCGATGCAGCGCTAAACGCGAAAAGGCGCGGGATCAGATTCACCGTCTCCTCCTCGTTTCTTCCACATACCAGCTCACCTTTTCCTTCAAAGGCCCAAACAGGGTAATATAAGGGCCGACACAGTTACGCAACAGTTTCCCCAACAACAATCATGACCAATTTTGCTTCACAAAGTACCAAAAAATGACACCCTTCTTAGGCCCTTCTTAGAACTAGGGCCTCTCCCTCTGAGACCCAACGGAATTCTCGTTGCGCGCACATCGACCGAGGCATGCTCCCGGACGCTGGACTTCGCCTTCGCGGACGCGGCCTGCGCCATGGTGGCCAGACGCCTGGGCCGGCCCAAGGCCCGGGGGTGAGGTTCGACCGCAGGTTCCTCCCATTTCCCTTTTTGGACCTCCAAAAGGGGCAGCTTTTTTCCGGAAACCACCAGTCAACTGCAAGTGTTGAAGGGAGAAATCCAGCGAGTCCTGCACGCTTTTTGGTTTTGGGGTGGTTTTGAAGGGAAACCAACAGGAAACCAAGTATTTGTGTGTGTGTGTTCGGTTGAAATGCACACCCAAAGGAAAACGGATGTTGATTTTGCAGAAAGGGAACACCAACATATATTCCTATTGGCCGTTTTTGTAGGTTCTATGTGGTGAAATATCCGAGATATACTAAAGCCATCTAAACCTGTATAACTAGTAGAGCCAAAAGTCAACGGGTTGTGGGTGTTGCTCAGGATTTGTTTTCTAATGGGGAGCCCCCAAATATGTTTGTTCTTTTGGTTTCCCATAAAACAACCCCAGAATTGGTGCCCGCAGAAGAAAAACAAACGCACCCATGCGTCTTTCTGTTGCTTCCTTGTCAAACCCTCAAAAACGTACACTAACAAAGACATCCATGGGCGCTTCCAACAATATGGTTTTGAGACGAATCAACACCAGAAGTTGGTCTTGTTTGAGGGTACCCCATTTCATGGCTTTGCTTCGGAGGGGGGTTGCACATGGAAAACACACGCAAAAAGAAAAAGAGAAACAGGATTCCCAATTTTTAAGACTCCCAACCGGGCATGCAAGGGGGGTTGGTTTGCGGCCTCGGGACCCATGACGATGGTTTTTTTTTCGGTGAGCCTTGTTTCAGGGTGGGACATGTGATAATTCGCCCAGATGGCAGCATATCTTTCTGAGCGGTAAAGAAGCGTTCTTTGATAGGGCCACGTTATGGCCATTTACACTGTCATGCTGTCATGTTTGTTTCTTCTGATGTTGAGCTGGGTGTGGCTCAAAGTTACAGGAGGGGTTACGCAGGTTTTGATCCATGTTTCCACTTACCAGGGTTCCATTTTGGTACCGGTTTTTTGAGCCACAGCCAGTTGACCAGGCCCTTCATGCCCAGTGGCTCCCTGTTACCTAAATAGTAGGTAATTACCCATTTTCCTCGTACTTTTCAAAGGGTGGCTCCATTGTATCAGTTCTCTACTATACAGGGAAATGGAATCACTGGGCTGGGTTATGGGAATGATGATTTCAACCGGGAGAGGGTTTGTTTTTCGTGAGCGATGGGTTGACTCGATCTCAGGAGGCGCTGGAACTACGCGAGCGCAGCCAGAAGGCACGGGGGCGGTGCGGGGTACCTTGAGCGAAATCGTGTCTCCTTTCTGGTCGGTTCCAAACTACAGAGGTGTTTCTGACAAATCCCACTAAAAGTTTAACTTTCGACAAGGGATCATCGAACAAGCTCTGGGCTCCGGAACATGGCTTTGGCTTGCTTTCGCTTTGTTTGCAATCCCACCTGAGGGTACTCTCAATAAGCACAAACCTAAAGCCTGGGTCTCCCCAACATGCCGGCATCGGGTGATGGAAGTTCCAGCGGAATCTAAAAGCAGCACCATTGTCCCTCTGAGGTCTTCGGCATGGGTAGTGTAGCCTTAATTTCTTAGTTGCCCAAAGCCGAGCCTTTGAACTTTTGGGTTTCCGGTTTTGGTCCATATTTAGGCAAAGTCACAAAGGGTTAACCATTTATTTACAGGGCCTTTGGGCAGGGGATAATATGAAACAGAATCTGAACTCATTGAAACCAGCTACCGGAATTTCTGCAGGAAGTGGATTTCCAAACACCCAGTTAAAAACGCATTGATTTCCTGTAGACTTATTCCCGTATTTGTTTTGTCCTCGTCAGAGTCTTGGAGTGCCCCAGGCCAAGCAACAGGGTTGCTTCAAGCCTTTGGATGATCAACACCCGGCTTGGAAGATTGGTCAATGTTTCCTTTGGCTTCCCTTCAGGAACCAGTTTTCGGCTGCGAGACTGTGGCAAGGCAATTTGCAGCAACCCTGCTCCATGTGATATTCTTGTTGGGGCGGTGATGTTTATGAATGTTGCCCGGTGGTTTGGTTTGGTGTTTGGAGGTGTCCTGGAGGTAAGCTTTCCATTTACCCTCAACAAGAACCAGGGGTTCAAATCCAATCCCAAACTTATTCCATGTTTTTGCGATTTGGCTTCTCAGCTCCTGGCTTTGTGTTTGTTGGCTTTCGGCCCTTCCTTTTTTCTCCCATTCGGGCCACTTCCCTTTTCCTTCCGGAGGCTCTGACTGTTATCACCATTTTAGTCGGACCCAAAGTCCATGAGTTTTGGGTGCTGCTCATTTGCAAGCTCGCTTCGCTTGCGATGGTTCCGATCGTCAGATTGCTTGTCAGGCGCTGCGGAAGCTCTTTGATGCCAAGACCGGGCTGATGGGCCACCGGAAGAAGACCCAGGCGCAAGTTTGCGGAGGTGTCCCAAAGCGAAGGATCCCTCGGACACCCCCAGGGGTTGATTTATCCTGGATCAACGTCAGGGCTCGATGGGCAAATTCTGGCGACGACGTGATGAAGCTTTTTTTCCTAGGCGTTGGAGGAAGCAGAACCCCAAAAGAATCGCATGGCTCAATTCCATCACATCCCATAACGGGAGCTGTTGTAGTTGCCTTGTGTAGTTCCCCTCAAACCAACTTGTTGAAGGCTTCTGGCATCCGAGGATAATAATTGGGTGGGCCCACAGGGCCAGCAAACAGGGGGCGCACATCATTGTGGTACAGAACCATGATAACTGTATGTCAACAACACGGCTGAGACCGCGCACCTTGTTAAAATGCCCAAGTTGAAGAATACCCGTCACATGGTGAAATATATCTTTTGCCGACTGGGTAATCTCAGGCATTAGTACGTTGGCTTCAGCAACTCTGGACTTCTCCTAGAGGGCATTCAAAACATGCCACACAATCAATGTTGTTCAACAAACCTGACCAATGCCCTACGCCTTTGGTGAGAGCTTAGCTTACAAGTGGTTTACTGTCAGCTTCGCGCTGCCTGCCTCGGCCAGACTCAAAAGAACCAGAGGAGCAATTCGGGCTTGAGCCAATGATGACGGGGCCAGTGCAAAGTGATTGCCAGGAACTTGAACTCGAGCCGCGGGGGGGCCAACGCGGCGACTGGAATGAGCTCAGGAGTAAGCTCCTGGCTGTGGGGCTGAGCGGCGGCTTGGCGCACCGGGCCATGGGCTTGGTGTGTGTGTGTGTGTGTGTGAGTTGCAGCGTGACCGAGTTTGAGGCTGCAGGCGATCAGGCCTGGCTCAGGCGCGTGAACATGGCTTGCATAGTCTGGGCTGCATTGGTTCAGACAGCAGTCTGTCTTGAAAAGCCCTCTCGACAATCAGCTGCCCTCCTGTCCACCAACCGGGAACCTTCAAGCTAGAAATCACCCACTGGCCCCCTTTAAATTGGAAACCAACCGGAAGTTGTTTAAACAGTGCAACCAACCCGCACGCCAAAACCAGGACTTGGATGCTTCAACCAGTCAATCAATCGGTTGCAGGACTTTGTGCAGGAGGCGCCCGAGACGTGGGGGGACTGCTACACTGAGGCTGGGGCTGCGAAGCTTAAGTTCGCGGGCTCCTGAATGGGTATGCGTCAAAATTGGGGCACCCCCAAAATGGCAGGTTAACCTTTTCGTTTCCCCTTAAACCAAGCTCAAAAGGGAGCCCTCCAAAAAAGAGGATGTTAAATGGGTGTTAGTTTACCCTCCCACTAACATACCACCTGGCAGGCAAACAAGACCCACACATGTGGTAAGTTTGTAGAACAAAATTGGAAATGCGCAACACCCGCTTTGGAAGACGGCTTTCCTTTTCGAATTTGTTCCCAAGGAACACCTTCAACAGTGGTTCAGAACAATATCATGATGTCCCCCCAAATTCAGTTCCTAAGCCCACCCAAAATGTGTAATTGGTGTGTGTTATTATCGGGGAAGCCCCCCCACAAAAAAAAACAAAACACCTGTCCCACCAGGGCTCTGCCTGGCACCACTCCTTCCCGCCCTTCGACCTCACCACCCTGGCAGCGCCTTGACTGACAGCCCCGACGGCGGATGAGGTTGTTCCCGTTTCCGTCGTGGAGTGTTACGGGAAGCCGCCAACAACTGTTTTTTCCTTGAGGGGGTTTGCATCCTCTGATCAGTTTCTGGTCCGTCAAAGCCAAGCCAGGAAAACAAACCTTAGTCGGGTTTCTTGAAAGAGACAACCAAGCCGGCGGGATGTTTTCCTGGCCTCTCGAAGTTGGAGTGGGTTGTGTTCTTGGTGTGTTTTGTCTTTCAGGTATCACCTTGATTGGACCGGCCCAAATACCAAACCCCATGCGTGCGGATTGGAGGAGACACCGACTCCTTGCCAGGTCCTCTCCCCTCCTCGCCTGATGCGCCTGTGCCCTTCCACCCTGCTGCCCTGCTGCCCTCCTGCCCTCCTGCCCTCCTGCCCTCCTGGTCTCCTGGTCTCCTCCTTTCCTTCCCTTTTCCCCTAATCCCTCCAGAGCCAGGGCCGGGTGTTTGACATGAGATTCGGAGGGTCACTTTGGGTGGAACAGGGGGACTTCAAATTCCAGCAAAAGCTAGGAGACTCTCAATTTGTTCCATGTTCAGGGCAACAGAAGGCCCAAATGATCAGAAGGGGTCTGTGTGCTTGACAACTCGCTTCAGCCAGGATTGTAAGAGTAAACGATTGATAGCCAATGAAAAACACTCATGGTAAATCCATGATGGTAGGAGTGAGCCATGGGTGGCTAGTCTTCAGCCCCTTACAGC
The DNA here is from genome assembly GCA_963377175.1 of Effrenium voratum. Taxonomy (NCBI): domain Eukaryota; class Dinophyceae; order Suessiales; family Symbiodiniaceae; genus Effrenium; species Effrenium voratum. Next base: position 366,855 of record CAUJNA010003375.1, on the reverse strand, counting down.
AGATGTTGCCCGCAAAGGAGCTGCATGGGGGCCGGCCCCAGCTACTGGAGAAGCTGCGGACGCTCTTCACCGTGCCTGCGGAGTTCAAGACGGGCTCCTACAAGGCTTGGACGGGTGCCTCCATTTTTGTTTTTTGAGGGAGTCCCAAAATAAATGGTCCACAGAAAGCATTGCGGTTTTTGCCACGCTCTGGAGAGGTTCGGAGTGGCTCCGGGGCGAACACAAATTAACAGGGGAAGGTGTTTTTGAAATGAGGGGGGGGGTTGTCTCATTTTTCTCCTGCGAGTTCGCGAAATTATGAGGCCTGCAGGGGAGGACGTTCAGAGGGAGGTCCTTCTTTGGACTCATTCCCAAGTGGCCACGAACGACGCATCAGTCGGCGGGTGCTGCTTGCGCAAGGCGTGCCCTGTTGATGGACATGGCCAGGACCGCCGCACCTCACGCAGGTCATTGAGCGAACGCAGCCTTTGACAGCCTGCTGTCTTCCAGTACGCAGGATGATTGCAAGACCTTTGTCACGGTTTCAATCGCATGACAAGCTGTATTATCGTTCTCCAAATCATTCATATCCATATCGGGTTCTTTCTTTCTTTTCTTCTGACCAGTAAACGGTGATGAAGGCCTGAACTTATATAGGGATGTGTCACATCAGCAGGCATCTCGTTGGCCGTGATTTGGGTTTCAAAGCGAATATGAAACCAGCCATGGGAAGAGATTGACCAACCCTAGTTTGGTCATACCTCTAGAGATTCAAGCAGATAGCCGCAAGATTTCAGCCTCTTGCTCCAACAAGACCCTTCATGCTTGTTGACAGGTTGGTGGTTGTTTACATGAATACTTGTGACCACTTGTTGAACCTCCCTGTGTTGTTTAACGTAACACTCTCCGGAGTATCCCACGTTGTGAAAGTGAAGTCTCCCATCAAAACCAATGATAATGAATGAACATGATGCATGAACATAATAATTAACAACTATAATAAGAATTATACCAGCATGATAATAATACTACACAGCATATTGTTGAAACCCAGCCGAGCCCAGAAACACGCGCGTGGCAACCATTTGTTTGAGAACACCTGGGATGTTTCATTCAACGCCTGCAACACCCTGACCCGTGTCCTGACAGTTTGTTGCCTGGGGCATGCATCTCTTCAAAGGCCTCAGATGTCAAGTGAACCATAAAAAAGGCGTGTGTTCCAGTTGATTCCTTTCTAAAGACGGACAAGCCCAACAAAGGGACCAGCAACTCGCTTGGGGGTTGATGTTTCAAGAATTGCCGGCGTTCCCAAAGCCACAGCCCATGTTTCTCATGGGCAGGTCCCTTGTATAGTGGCTTGAACCTGACCATCCAACACATATCCTTCACTGCCAAATAGATAGTCATATGTGTGGATATATGTATAATTTATATATATATATATATATGGTACCCCCCCCCCCCCCCAGTACCCAGGTGTTGTTGCATCATGTATCAAAACCATTGATATTGACAGTGTATCTTGATTGAACTCATGCATTTTCTGCAAGGCCATTTTGTGGACCAAAAAACCAAAAAACCAAAAAACAAAAAAACAAAAAGAAACAATCCTAGCCCCCACGATGGCTGGGATTCTTTGGTTTTTTTGTTTTTTGGTCCAGGGAAATGTTGCGCAACAAATTTCAAATGTTGCGCAACATTTGCGGAGCATGATGAGAGGATATGTGAACCTTTGTGAAAGAAGGCATGTTCTGGGTGAGGGGATATGTGAATTTTCTGTAGAGAAGAGTTATTGAAAAGACATGTTTTGTGAGAGATGATATAAGAGTCTTTGTGGACGAGTCAGGGTTACAGTGATTCATAAAAGTACACCAACAAAACAGTAAATATCATGTAAAACCACCATTCATGTAACAAAAACTGTCCCAGCCATAGCCTGGCTTTATTATACACAGGGTTCCCTTTCCTTGGCAACTCTTTCACATATGCTGCCTTGGTGTCATTGAAAGAAGACATGTAAAAGACATGTGTTGGGTGAGAGGATGTTTGAATTTTCTGTGGAACAGTCTTTGAAACAAGGCATGGTTTGTGCGGGAAGATATGTGAATTATTTGTGGAAGAGCCTTTGAAAGAAGGCATGGTTTGTGTGGGAAGATATTTGAATTGAATTTTGTGTGGAAGAGCCATTGAAAAAGGGCATGGGTTTGGTGAGAGGATATGTGATTCCTTGTGAAAGAAGGCATGCAAAAAGACATGTTTTGGGTGAGAGGATGAAAGAATTGTCTGTAGAGAAGAGTTATTGAAAAGACATGCTTTGTGTGAGATGATATGTGAATGTTCTGTGGAAGAGTCTTTGAAGGAAGGCATGGTTTGTGTGGGAAGATAGGCGAATTTTGTGTGGAAGAGCCTTTGACAAAAGGCCTGTTTTGGTGAGAGGATATGTGAACGTTTGTGAAAGAAGACATGTTCTGGGTGAGAGGATGTGTGAATTTTCTGTAGAGAAGAGTTATTGAAAAGACATGTTTTGTGAGAGATGATACGTGAGTCTTTGTGGGCGGGTCAGGGTTACAGTGATTCATAAAAGTACACCAAAAACAGTAAATATCATGTAAAACCACCATTCATGTAGCAAAAACTGTCCCAGCCATAGCCTGGCTTTATTCTACACAGGGTTCCCTTTCCCTGGCAACTCTTTCACATATGCTGCCTTGGTGTCATTGAAAGAAGACATGTAAAAGGCATGTGTTGGGTGAGAGGATGTGTGAAATTTCTGTGGAAGAGTTTTTGAAAGAAGGCATGGTTTGTGTGGGAAGATATGTGAATTTTCTGTGGAAGAGCCTTTGAAAAAGGCATGTTTTGGTGAGAGGATATGTGAACCTTTGTGATCGAAGGCATGTAAAAAGACATGTTTTGGGTGAGAGGATGAATGATTTTTCTGTAGAGAAGAGTTATTGAAAAGACATGCTTTGTGTGAGATGATATGTGAATATTCTGTGGAAGGGTCTTTGAAAGAAGGGGCTTGTGTGGGAAGATAGGCGAATTTTTTTGTGCAAGAGCCTTTGAAAAATGGCATGTTTTGGTGAGAGGATATGTGAGCCTTTGTGAAAGAAGACATGTTCTGGGTGACGGGATATGTGAATTTCTGTAGAGAAGAGTGATTGAAAAAGACATGTTTTGTGTGAGATGATATGTGAGTCTTTGTGGAAGAGTCAGGGTTACAGTGATTCATAAAAGTACACCAAAAACAGTAAATATCATGAACAACCACCATTCATGTAACAAAAACTGTCCCAGCCATAGCCTGGCTTTATTCTACACAGGGTTCCCTTTCCTTGGCAACTCTTTCACATATGCTGCCTTGGTTTCATTGAAAGAAGACATGTAAAAAGACATGTGTTGGGTGAGAGGATGTGTGAGTTATCTGTGGAAGAGCTATTGAAAGAAGGCATGGTTTGTGTGGGAAGATATGTGAATTGAATTTTGTGTGGAAGAGCCATTGAAAAAGGGCATGGGTCACGTCCAAGGCGTCTTTCTTCAATGAGGCAAACCTCCTTCCTCTGGTCTCCCAGTGTGTAAATCTGAGCTGTTCTTCCTGCCTGCTTCCGCGGTCAAAGCACATCTGAACCAAGCCCAAACCTGGGTACCTGAGGGGGAGGGTAGCATATATATATATATGCTTTCTTGTTTGAAGAGGTTAAAGGTGCCCGTTTTGCCCATGGCCACGAGGGTGCCTGGGATACATAATATGTATATATACATACGCCCATAATATATATGTATATATGTATCTGTATACACATAATATTATATAGGATATATATATATATACAGGTACATAGATACATTCATTCCATGAGTTTTGTTGGCCCTCCAGACATTTGCCTGCCCCGATCGGCCGATCGTCTGCTGGTGGTCCCAGGTGGAGATCCACGAGATGCGGGAGATGCGGATGCTGGGCATGGGCAGCTTGGAGGAAGCATCCGCCAGATAGTTCTTGTTGTTCTTCATTCAAGACGCAGCAAGTGTTATCTTGTTGCCTTCACCATTCAGACGGCTGTTCAGAGACAGTCCTTAAACCCTTCCTGTGCCCTGTGAGGGGCCATGGGAAAGTTGAGTCATGACCCTCAATGGTCCGTCATGGCTAACCACTACTAGTCACTATTGATTCGGCTGCAATGGCTTCCCCTGTACGTTGGCTCTGAATCAGCAAATGGGTGCTCGCCCGAAGCAGGAGATCCAGAACCGAGGATCGCTTTATATAGGGCTATAGTGGGAGAACGTCCCGATCAATATATTTCTCCGTTAAGACCTCTAATAAAAAACAAAAAACACAAACAAGGGCATGGTTCTGGAAGCCCCCGAGGGCATGGACCTCGGGGCATGGACGGCAATCTCAGGTGGATATGGCACCAGGGCAGATCTATTCGCAACCTCATTTTTTGGGATGTGTGCGACGGATTTGGCGCCACGATGCAGGTTCCAGCCCATTTTCAGCTAGGTAAATGAGATGCACTCCGCCTGAATTTGTTCAACACTGTTACTAGGGTTCCATTTTTTTGTTTCTCTCTCTGACTCTCTCTCTCTCTCTCTCTTTCTAGCTACGGTGAAGTGTTTTTTTCTTCCGTGAGTGATGTTTGGTGGGACAAACATGTGAACTAGCATGGAATGCTGGAAAGAACATCTACCAAAGAAGATTCGCCGAGCATGGGCATTTTAGAAGTTTTGTGTTGATCGTTGGAGCGTGCAATCAAATCATACTGCCCCTACCAATCATGGATCCTGACAGCGAGGGTTTTAGAAGACGCTGAACATGCGCTCTGAATACGCTGGACCAGTGCAAAAGCCGGAAGCGCTGTGTCTCTCTTTGGGACCGGTTCTGAGACCTCTGAGTTTCCGGAGGGTTGCCTCAAGGGGCTCAAGGACACCATTGGAGGTCACGAGGCTTGAGGAAATGGGCATGTGTCAAAACAGGGGACCCCCAAAAAAACAACAACAACATACTGTTGGGCATCGCTGCAAATCGCCGTGCGTAGCGCCGTGTGGGGTGATGAGCCATTGGTTTCACCGAGGCCAATACGCCCACAACAACCAGCCGACGCATCACCTGCCATACTTGCCGCCTGGCCCGACTTCGAGCACATGCATGGTCAGTCAAACCACCCCTTTGCTCGGACCTGGTGCAGATGGTATTGGACCCCTCAATAGATTTGGACAACGGCCATAAGGGATTCTAAGAGAGCCACGACCACGATTCAAGGATATCATTTTCCCGCGGCCCATGTGTTCATGCACGTAAGAGAGTGCTGGCAGTGCCGCTGCGTGGCAAGCTGTTTTGTCCATGGAGAGGGGCTGAGCATGAATATGAAAGGCTCAATCAAATGGGGTCCAGCAATTGTTCTTGGAACCTCCATCGGGAAGGGCGAATAGTTGTTACCTTTGTATGCATGAGCCCGTTGTCGTTGTGTGAACATCGCCCAAGGCGATTCCGCCGCAACAGTGGACTAAAATGATGACAAGGGAACATATTATGTGTTTAAATCGTAGGTGTAGGGTTGAGCAACCGAGTCATAGTGCCTCTTCTGGCAATCCCGGCTTGACATGGGGGGACACACGGGCGGGACAAACAAACTTTCTGACGCCAACTGACGGGATTTTTTAGTCTCCATTCTACTACCTGGAGTTTCATGTAGATTGTAGCAAGGGCTATACAAACCTTGACAAGTGTCTTAGTGCAACCAACAGTCAATGGGTTTGGGGCATTGCTGTACTCCTTTGGAGCAAAGCTGATTTTAGGTTCTCGATGCTGGGGGACCAGAACTTGACGGCCAAGCTGGTGAGGGAGATCCTCTCCCGCGCCTACTCTCCCGAGGGCTTTGCGGGAGATGAGGACGTCTCTTTTTTCTCCATCTTTCTTTTTTTTTCTCCGACTTGCAGCTTTCCCTCCAAATAAGGCTCCGGCCCCTTTTTGTTGTTGACGCCAGCTTTCGGAGTCAATCCAGTTGTTTCACTGTCACCCTTTGTTCTGGCTTGGGACTCGCCAAAACAAGGTCTACCCTCAAAAGGGGTTGGGTCACTGGGCGACTGGGTCAAGGCTCCTTGCAGATGGCCTCTACACTTGTGGGGCATACCGCAGAAGCGGAAGTCGCGCAGTCTCAGACTCACCCTCACTGCTAGGTGGACAAAGGCAACTAGTATACTGGTTAGGGGAGCTCTTAAACCAAATTTAGTGACGATTATAGGAGGAAAACATGTGTTGGTATGTAAAGCAATGCTGTACGGAATGTAGGAATCTCTGGCCTTGAGCGCTCTGGGCACAAGCTGCTCAAACTATTACATTTTCGACCACCAGGTCCAGCGAAGACGGAAGGCGAGCATTTTTTTTTGGGGGGGAAGGAACCCTGATTGTCCCTTGCTCAGCTCTGATCCCGACGTTTTCCGGAGAGGACAACGGCGAGATGGGGTCCTGGTACGTGCTGAGCGCGCTGGGGCTTTATCAGCCCGCACCGCGGCAAAGAGTTTGCCGGAAACCTTCGGGGCCGAACTGTCTTTTGGACAGTGCTGGGGATAATGGACTTGGGCGAAGCAGTTGTTGGGTGCTAGCTATGATCATGAACTATTTTGGTTTCATGCAGCACGCGCTTGATAGCCAATCCAGGAATGTCCACTTCGTGACTTCGTCACGAATTGAACAAGCAACCGCCGTCAACAAGCCTATACGCAAATGTTGATGCCACATGCTAGCTTGTTCGATTCAAATTTCAAGTTCAACATTGAGAAAGTCATACCAAGTAAAGCATTGTTTCTGATTCGCTCGAGACCCGATCCAAAGGCTTCCCGTTTTGCACCAGCTTGCTGGCTTCAATCAACCCTCAATTGTCCAAGCCGACCTTTTGACTTTTTGCCTTCCCTTTGGGATGGTGACATGTGACACCAAAGGAGCAGCACGAGACCCGTGCGCATCAGTCCTTGAGTACCATGGTTGTATTGGTGATACTAATGCCCTTTCCAGTTGTCAAAGGGCTGTGAATCAACGTCTCCGCAATCAAAGAAAGGGGCACATGGTCAGGGGAAACTGCCACTTACCCTCTTTCCACCAATCATGGCTGTGGTCAGGACACCTTTTCTTTGATGGACGCCTTCCAACAAGCTCCTGCCCACTTCCATGAGTGTTGCACGAAGCACAAGCAGGAACATCCCCGGTGACCTTCTTGCGGGTTGAGCTTTTCTTCCACACAGAGGGGGGCGGCGTGCAATCAACTCATCCAAGGGAGCCAAACCCTTTCAGGCTCTTTCATGGGCAATCTCCGAAAAATTGCCCCTCAAATTGGAGGGAACCACCAGGCCTCAAATGGGAAGCCGGCGCTCGCCCAGCCTCCGGTCACGGCAAGGCGCCGGGCGTTACAGAGGACTTCACGCTGGGTGCTGTGCCTTTGTTCCCCCGAACGAGGCGGGGATTCGCACGGGGCCAGGCGTGGGAAAAGGATACGTGCGATGCATGGCATTCATTTTCTTTGGAGTCCAAGTGTCGTTGGCAGGTTGTGTGTTGCGTGTTGCGCATTGCTCATTGGGCATGTGTCAAATTGCCTTTTAACCAACGCCAACAAGGGCGCCCTCAAAAGAAACACCTTCCTAATTTCATTCCCAACCCCTTCTTGACTTCCCACCGAGAACCAGCAAGGTTATGTCTTTGCTAATTGTGTCACCGCCGAATGAAGTGAACCGACCACACCAACCACAGACCACTGTTATAATCTACAAAACCTTATGATACATATCTAGGTATACCGCTTTTTCAAAAGCTGGCTTCTTAAATTCGAGTCCTTACAATGGTCTCAATTCCCCAAAAGGGTTCATGGCCATCCTTTTTCCACCCCAAGCGCAACCGTGTTTCCCCATTCCCTTTTTGTGTCTGTTAATTATTTTAAGAGGGAACCACCTCACCAAGGTCCATGATGTCCACCAAAGGGTCCCCAATTAAAGTCCACATCCATACGGCTTTGTCTCAGTACAAGGTGATGGGGGCTTGGGGGGGGAGGTGCCCAAATAAGCCCATATTAAGCCCTCCCTCCCCCCAGCCCACATGATAAGGGAACCCTCCAAACAAATTGGCGTCCTTTCGGTTTCCCAACCGAAAGCGTACCAACTCCAACAGAAAGTCATACCCATACCCATTTGGGTGTGTCTTTCTTGGGGGCCCTGCTCGCTTTGGGGGCAGCACAAAGCCGACTGCCAGTTCTCGTTGGGGGCATAGAGCACGGGGTTGAAGTTGCCACTTCCAGTGCCAAGCATGTTCGCATGCAAACACGCCTCTTCAGGTTGGCCAAGGCTCGGCCCACTCTTCTCTGGGAAGGCAAGCCGCCCCAAAATGATGATTGTTTTCCTCTTGGTTTCCCTTGAACCCAACCCCAAAAAGGGTTCCAAGTCCAAGAAAAGACGCCCAAATCGTGGCCCAGATGCACATCTCACGTTGGTCCGGTTTGAAGCTCGGAGGCTCCGGGAGCTGGACATCACGGTGGAGGCGCCCTCTGCCGCCAGCGCAGCGCCCCCGGTGCAGGATGGGACCCAGTCGGCCGGTGCGGGAGGTTTTTTTTAAATCTGCTGTTCCGGGACCAGCGGAGGTTCTTGAAGTTGGTTGAGCCATGCAAATTCGTGGAGTGAAGGAGCAGCTTTCTACTTGGCCTTCTATTTGGGCTGTGGGCTCCCTCCCTGAGGTTCGGGAGATGAGCAAAGGCAGCCGCTGAGGATGTCATAATGTGCTTGAGGGGTCCTATTCATTCCGGCTTGAGCTGTCCATGGTGAAATGTACTTATGCGTTGGTTTGTAAGTAACAGGGATGAACATGCGGAATTGCGCCATCCACTTTCACCCAACTGCAAGCACAAATCCCTGGTACAAAGCTTCAGGGTAAACACAAGTCCCTCAGTTACAAAGAACTACACTATGTTCAAGCAAACAAACACAACTTCAGGGATCCCTATATGTTCCGTTTTAGATGATTCAAACATGGGGAGGACCACTACCCCCAGGCTGATTGGTTGTGGGGGAATCTACTGTGGAGCGGACTCAGGTCAAAACAAGGGGCGGGTGGTTTCCCTTTTGGCTTTCCTTTAACCAAGCTTAAAAAGCGATACCCTCAAGAAACACAAACCCATGGGAAGACACCCGAAGGCGGTGGTCAACGCGTTATGCCCTCCAGAACCAGTCAGGAGTAGGGGCCCCTTTTCATGCATTAATTTGAGGGGTCTACTCATGGGGTGAACAGTTTGTTTGGGGGCGGATCGCAAAAGGTGTCCTGATGATAGCTAAGGGTGTTTTCTGCTACTGCCTGGGGCTTAGACCCCGAAGTAACCCGCAAAGGACCAAGATCATCAAGATGGAAGGTTCTTAAACACATGTGGTGGCTATTTAAAAAGGAAACCATCCGTGTTAGGGGGACTCTTATGTTGAACAACACCCAGATGTTGTGATAGGAACATCCATCCAAGTTCGGGGCCGACGCCAGGAGGTGCTTTGGCACTCCAAGCGGCTGCAGGGCACCAGCATTTCGTACACCCAGCTGCGCCCCTCGTCCGCAAGTTGAGATTGGGGAAGTGCCGGGGGGTGGCGAAAAAGACCAGCGGCAGGGGACCAGAGGTCTCTGGATTTGAAGGTTTGGTGAAGTTGCCCAACCGAGATACTCTATGCGTGAACATTGACCAAACGCAACTGGCTCCCAAATCTTTGTGCAAACATGACCTGGGCGAGAATGTTTAGGAATCATCACAGACTTGAACTTCTCGGAACAGATTGATTTGAGATGCCGTTAGAGTTACAGGGGAGCACATGGGGATCCACTTGGTCCCCTCTCCCTACCCTTCCGACCTAGGCAACAGACGGCCTCACTACCCGACATTCGTTTCTGAACATCGTTGTATAATATACGCACGCCGCACGGATAACAGCCAATTCAAAAGAAGAGCAACTAGGTATGCGTGGAATGGGGAATGCTCTGTGACCAAATGTACCTAATACGACAATAACAGGAACTTTACACAGACAAAGCAGGGGCCTCAATTGGGGATGTGGAGCTTCAACTGGATCCAAAGAACCCAACATTGCTTCTGAAGACCAACTTGATGCAGGCAGCGGCGGGATCCTGCGCTTCCTCTCCCCGCAAAGCTCGACGCTTGGGAACTACGTGGCTCGGAAGTGACGTGGACCTGTTCAGATCCAAGGGGCGCCATGATTCCAGATGAGTGCCTTTAGATGGCACAATTCCCGGATCTGAAAACAGGGGTGCAATGTATTTTCACACCGGTTCCAGTGGTTCCCCCTTGGTGGGTGGGGACAAAGACCCAAAATCCCATGCGGCCCGGGCGCGGGAGGATGGGCCAAGTAGGCAGAACGGGTTCACCGAAGAAGGAACCGAAGCCCAGGTCTCCTCAATGCGGGGCGCCTTGCACCGGGCAGCGCGCCAGGCTGGCGACTCCATCCCCCGAAATCTGCACGCGTTTCCTTTGGAGGCCGTTTGAACCTCAGCTCTTGGTTGGCACTAGATGACCTTCCTTTTGATGTGGTCATGTTAGGGGACGTTGAGGGAACCCTGATGCCAGGAACCCTTTTGGTGCATGTGTTTACATGGAAGCCAACAGCAAATCAGCTCGTTTGTGCAAACGTCCATATTTGGACAGTCGCCAATTTTGAGTTTCTCTCAACGTCACAGTGGGCGCTTTTCATTTGGCTTCCTTTTCAAAATTAATTATCCACTGGGCGGGGTGGGGGTGTGAGAGCAAAGCTACGGCAAGCTTACAGACGTAGAAAGCGGCATGTTGCATGCCAGTGCATTCGTGTTCTCCCATGGCCAACATGTGCTCTCAAGGAAATTCCACAGAGGCAGGCCCACCGAGAAGCATCCACGAATCTCCCTCGGGGGTCCCAACATGTCTCAGAAAGGGGAACCAGATTCAAATCGCCCGAAGGAGATAGTTTTGAACATGTTGAACCCCTCTTGAGGTATCTCTTGGCCAACCCACAGGAGTAGAACAACGTGGTTTGGTTTCCTTAACGGTGTCCTTTCATTTTCTTCCCTTTGATTAAGAAGCAGGTTGCATGGAAGGTGAACTAGAAACAAGAGTTTCAACGCCCAGAAAGTCGTGGCAACCGCCTGGGTGCCATGCCAGGTGCGTGAGGCTGCGCAGCGGTCGGTGGCGGAGGGGGCCTTGAGCCCGCCGTCGATGGTGGTGGACGAGGTGGTTGTGTCCGTGGAGGCACCCAAGGAGCGCGCGGATGGGTGTTGCAATTGCCTGTGTTTGTGTTTGCTTCTGTTTTGTTTTTTTTGGGGGGGGGTTGGGGGGCGGGGTTGCAGCGAAAAGGAACATTAACAACCAAAAGGGGGGGGGCCGGGCGTTTCTCTAAGGGCACTTTTAGATTGGAGCCTAGAAAGAAACCAAAAGGACAATCATTTTATGGATTCCCTATTTTGAGACAACCCCGAATGTAGTGAGCCACAGGCTTGTTTCGTGTTTCTTTGGAATGATCCTCTGGATGGTTTTGGAACCTCCAGGAATGTGGTTTGCACAGGACTCCAGCACATGTTTTCCCTTTTCAGGTAAGATCAGCTTTGGGCTGCCACTCTTAGACGAGTTTTTCAGCATCGTGTCGTAGGAAGTCACGTTGGTACGCTTCTCGACAAGTTTTTGAAGCACACCCCTTGAAGTCTTCGAGCTTTCCAAGGGCGGCTCCAAGGGATATCTCGCTGACGAGCATGCCAGACCCATAGGGACAGGCTTCTTAGCCGATTTCCCGTTTGGGTATCTTGGGTAACCCAACAAATGCACCTTTGCATTCCAGATCCTTTGAACAGATTCAGTATACAAAAATGAGTGCCTGACATCTCAATACAGATTTGTGTCGGCTCTGATGTTTGGACTGAATTAAGTTTGGCTTGAACAGGCTTGACCTTGTAGAGCTCGATGAGTCATTGTTTCATACTTTTTGTGGCCTTACTCTGTAGATTCGGGCGACTCAGATATGCTTCTCATGACAGCCAGGTGCCATTACATTGGCCTTCTGGGGGAGACGCTCGTCAAGACCTCCAGAGCCTTCCCAGTTTTCTTTTGGTTGGCAGCTTCGCGGGGTTTGCAAACAACAAATTGCAGCCATGTTTGGTCGGGTCACCTTCCAGGCCAGCTGCCGTCCGGCCTTCCCAAGGCCAAAGTTGCGCCACGCCCCCCACCCCTCACTTGGGTGTTCAACCAACTCGTAAGTAGGGTATAACTATAGGGGACGATCACCCCGGCTACACCAGCTAAAACCATGGTTGTCACCTACAAGTACTTACGTTGGTAGACCCAAGCACGCGCCCACACCACGCAGGAGGCCGCAGCGCTGTCGCCGGCGCCGGAGGCCGCCGGAGCTCCCGCCGCCGGCCAGCGCCCGGGGCCGCCGGTCGTCGTCGGGTGGTGGCCTGTGGCGCTGGTGGGGTGCGCGGCGGCGCTGGTGCTCTTCCGGGCCTCCAGGCGCGACCAGAATGGTTGGCTTGTTGCACAAAAGCAAAAGGCAAATCTGATGTGCACCAAAGGGGTTGCCAAGCAGTCAGAGGTATCCATACCCTGTCCTATCGGTGCTATTGTACGGGGTACGGCTAGACGAATTTATCCAAGCAAGTTTTTACAAATTTGTGTTTGAGAGATGGTATCCTTTTAGGTTAGTTTGGTTGAACATCGATGGAATTGAATGCTTTGAGTTTGGTTCTATGCTATGCGTATTTCGTGTAACCACCTGTTTGGTGGTTTGTTATGGTGGTTTGGGTATTTGAACTGGCTCTTGTTGTGGGCAAATGGGAAGCTACCCTTGCATTTCCAAACCACCGAACCAAGCCCCTACTGTTGCTGAGTAGTTTGCATCTTTTTAGTTGCCCTTGGCTCATTTCCATGCCAACCGTTTTCTTTGTTTTGATCAGGCTGGGACATGGCAATTCCCCCCTTGCAGCCAGAGGTGACGATGCACGGGGGGCACTTCTACTTAATATAGGCAGGTTGAGACTTTTTACATTCCCCCCCCGCCCCCACAAAGAATCAGTGGGCAAGCATATGAAAGGCTTAGCAATTTGAGCGCTCAAAGCCGCTGCCGAAAGGGCCATAGTAGCTGGTTCGGGTCCTGCCTGGTTTCACGAGGGTTACTGTGAAGACCCGTAAACCTTTATAACCACGTTGGTCCCAAATGCCAAAAGTTGGGTCTGGGGTGCCTGTCACTTCTTCCCGCGCAAATCAACAGCGTGCCAGGTCGTGCCGCAAGCGCAGCACCCGCAAGGAATGAGACGAGCGCCGGTCTGTTAGTGCAACGGTCCTTGCTCCGTGTCAAAGTCGGCAGGCGCCTTGACTTTGACGATTCGTAGTTTGGTTTGTCGAATACTCCAAGATTGGGCGTTTGCAACACGGACAAGACGGACCAATTTTCAATTGGGGCGAAGCCGCTCTCAATCCCGATATCAATCCGCTCAGACTGTCTTGCAAGATGCAATGCCAAGCCACGGGCTTGCAGTATGTGGGTGCGTTCGTTGATCTTTGCGCATCAAAAGAAAAGGACGCAGAGCTACCCGTGTGGCCACAGTGCAAATCTTGTGATATGGATTGGCCACGCGGCTTCTGAGAGACTTGCGTTCTCACTTGGCGTGTTTGAGGCCGAGCAGGAGAGGAACTTGGGTTGCGAGGGACTGTTCCATTCCCAAGTTGCTTTATCGATGGGAGCGCAGTGGGCTCTGCTTTTTGTTTTGTTTTCGAGCCTCAACCTGTTTTGGATGCGAAAAGGGGGTAGGACTCTAGTTCATGCTCTGAGTTGGGTTTGTGTCTTTTTGAGGCTACAGGACCCTTTTCACAAAGGCAAGCCACAAGAAAACACCTCATTTTATCGGGGCTACCCTGTGTTTGTGCACGCTTTGACCTGTTGGTGGGAATAGTAAGGGAGACTCCTCCAAGGGAAAGGAGACACGACAACCATATAGCCCGTACACGGAGCCCTGGCACGCACACACGTATACATAGTTGTTTGAGTTCCCCACAGAAAACGGTCAACACAGGAGGTCCCTTTCTTGCCGCAAGGATCAATAAGTCTTGGGTTTTCTTCGTGTGTCCCCAGATCCCATGGCATCATCGCCCCCGCAGGTATAAGCACCAGCAACATGTGGCTCTTCGACGCCGAGGGCAAGATCCAGCGCTACGACACCCCCGAGGCCTTGCGCCTAATTGTCGGCATTTGGAGCTGCACTTTGTTCTGGGCAAAGGTAAAAACGAGCTCGCAGCTCAGAATGAAGATGCCTTACTTCGGGATTACTCATTTCCGGTTTGTGAGTAGTGAAGGCACAGTAGTTTGCTCAGATGTTGTGCGTTGTTGCATTTATTGCCCGAGCAGAGCCGCCAATGGCTTTGAACCCCCGAACAAGTTCACCTGCAGATTTCCTGTTGGTTGTTGATGCCCTTTGACTTTGACTCATTTTGTAAGGGCAAATCTTGGTTTCCCCCAATGACTCTCACAAAGCGGACAAGATGCTAGGAAGTCAGCGACCTCTCTTGACAGGTGTGATTTGTTTTGTCACACGCGGCCTCTCTCTCTCACCGACAAACCGCTCAAACGAAGATCCGTTCAATCCAGCACCATTTGTATGGTTGCTGCTTGCAGGAATGGCGTCGTTTGGCGCGGAGATTGTTGTAGGGTAGTACGTGTGGATGTTTGCGTTCCGTTCACCCGCACAGGACAACAGCAGTCTTCAAGCAATTAAGCAATGGGTTTGAATTCCAGCCGGGCTGCATGTGATTTGACAAGCTATGGTCATCTCTGTCAGTTTGACTGAGTCCAAAACCTTGCCATTTGGGTTTGTCCCCGAATAGGTGGCCCCCTCCAAATGGTTGGTCTTCCTTTGGTGTAGGTCTTCGTTTGGCTGCAGGGTACCTTCAAATACCACAAATCAGTTTGGTTGTCCGGAGATTTGCCATAGCGAGGACATCGTCAAGGCCTTCATGCCTGTCCGCTTCGGAATCTACGAGAAGAGGAAGGCCTGAAGGGGTCCCAACCACGGAGCTCAGCCCTTTCAACTCTTTTAGCCAGACCTCCAGCCGTGCCCTGTTTTCTTCTTTTGGAGGGTTAGCTACCTATGACCAGTGGGGGTCTGTATTTGTGTATTTTGTTTGGCGTTCTTTTTCGGGGGCATGTGGCATCCATTCAAAAGTGCTGGCAACAGCCTTTGTATTTTACGAATTCTGAAAAGGTTAAGGCAGAGTGAAGCCTGAATACGCTTAAGTATACGCCCATATATGAACCCATGGTCGTTTTGGGCTTTCCGGCCTTTCCTTGGCCATTTTGGGCCCCATTGGCTTTCATGATGAAGCCTGAATACGTGGTTCATTGTCCTGCAAACGAATTAGGGGGTTTGTCACGGGTTCTGTCCCGCCGATTCTGTCACAAGGCCTTCAGCCTTTGATGTACCCCAAGAAAGTATCAAGACAACACTGCGTTCTCAAGCATCCCTGAAGTGCATTTGCCAAGGGGTCCCTCTGATCGTTTCGGGTTGCACAGGAAAGCAAGGGCGCAAACCAATGAACTGGTGCCACAATGTTCGAAAACACCCACACCACAGCATGATTCATCGAACTGGCTTCTTGGCACGAAGTGCAAGGTGCCAAGCCCATGGGCAGCCACAAAGGGAACGCGTGTCACCCAGATAGGTCATGTCTCGACGAAATATTGACTTGGGAACATGCCCTTCAGGACGGATTGATTCGTGTCGATGAATATTCGATTCACAACGTCTTTCAAAACGGAATACCAAGCGCTTTCCTCCAGCAAACCCTCCCTGGTTCCCCTTAGTTTGAGGCCGTAAGGCGTGTTCGGGCGGAAACGGCCTTAACGGGAACCACGGGGGAGGCATTCTGCTGGCGGTCACTTTGGCTTCCAACGGGTGTGCCGTGCCAGATATTTCCCGGGTGCTACATAGCAAGGTTCAATTAAACTGGGCCCAAGGTGCCCGCAAGAATTGTCCAGACCCACACGGGTGTTTCTCAAAACAGGGGTCCCCTTTTGGGATGGCTTTAAGAGGAAATCAGCAGGAAACCAACAAGCCGAAGTGCCTAAGTTTGAGAAACAATCCATGCAGCTTGACATACCTAGAGCCTAGATACATTTACCTTCTTAGATATTTCACCACCGCACCCTCCCTCCCATTTTCTTCAAAGCGGTTGGTTTTATTGAGACGCCTACCGGCCTACTGCCTTTGCCGACGGCCCGCAGGCGTACATGCTGGAGAAGCTGGAGCGAGAGCTGGCAGTGATCTTCAACAAGCCGCGAGCTGAATCCGCACGTGGGAAGCGATGCTTTTTCACTTTGCACCTAGGTGCTAAATCTGCACATGTGCCACAAAGAAAACCACAAGGACTGGATGATCTGTTGCTTTTGCAGACCTATTGAGCACGTGCAGGGAAATAAACAACTGGCCACCTCTTTCAGGCTTTGTGACGCTTCAGGGGGCTCCCTTTATGTTTCCCAGACCCAAAACAGGTACAAAGTGCAAACCCTTGGTAGCAAACCTTAAACGAACAAAGCAAGGGTGTTCCGGCTGTGCTTGCTTGCAGGGGTTTCTCATGGGGGTTTCTCACCCCCAGGCTGAGCTTCGTGGAGCACGTGCTGGCGGAGAGGCGAAGCGAAGCGAGCTCTGTGAAGCGGATCGATGAATCCCAAGTTCTCTCGCACCGGTTCACTTTTTCGGGGCAAACTGGGCAAACGCCATTTTTAGAGGTCAAACACTTTGGACTTGTTGGCCATCTCAGGAGGTGTGGCCAATGGCGCCTCTTAAGGGCCACGGCTTGCTCGTGGCACTGAACATTTTGCCTCTAGAATTCCTGGTTTTCAATAGTTTACCTTTTGACCCCTTGCCTGTTGGTTGAACCCAGAAGGAACTAGACTTTCAGCGCAAAAGTGTGTCAACAGTATAGTGGCCATCTATTTTCACAAAAGGCCACCTATGCTTTCAGGTGTTTCCGTTCCTCAATCATAAACCCAATGGTAATCTTCCTTACTTTGTTGTTCATCTACAGTATATGCCTTGTGGTTGCTTCCGTTGCAGCAAGGGATCCGCAGTCAAACGCGATGGCCCTTCCTGAGATGAAAACTGCTTTGGCTTTGGATTTCGGAAGGAAGCCATTACGTAACCAACTAGTGGGAGGTGCCTTTGAGCAACCTTAAGATTGATTTGCACCACCACATGAGGCTCAAAGCGGCAACATGGGACGCCTTCAATCAGCGGGTTTGCCGCAGCCATTGACGACTTAGCTTGCAAAGATTGGCTACTCCACCATCAAGCCCAGCTTGGCACACTGTCCGACACCCTTTGAAAGACGGCTTTCCTCTTCGAAAGGGCGGAGTCCTGCATATTTGTTGGGCTACATCCATTTTTCCTTGGATCATGTTTCTTGCTGGCCAAGAGCTTTTGGAGGGGCTTCAATGGTGGTGTTTGCTGTGGGGTTCCCACGGGGCACGCTACATATGGGATTCCTGTTCTCACTCTGTTTGTTTTCTCATGACAGCAACATTTCAAGGCTCTTGTTGATTGCCCTACAATGGGTCAGACGTCTCCAACAGGATTCTAGAGTGGTACTGGCCGCTAGAAAGGGGGCTCTGCAATCCTAACATCCTTGCTTCAGAGGACTGGCTTTCCTAGGCTTTTGATTAAAGTCTTATGCTGCGAGTAAACACGTCAGGGATGCCACTTCCGCAAAGAGGGGGCTAGTTATCAGTACTTTTGGCCGAGCCTCGGCTGTTCGGCCGGCCGGTGGCTTGGATTGGTAATTGAACCCCTGGTTTGGGAGTGGGTGCTCAAGCTCCACACCTCCAAACCACCAGGCTCCAAGCCATTTCTGGGGAGCTGTGAAGGCTGGACGTGGAGAAGAAGAAGATGTTGGACCTCTGCCGCAAGATGCGGAAGCTGGGCCTCAAGCACATGCCCGCTGCCCCGGAGGGATGGTTTCAGGCCCCAAACGGCCGGAGGGATGGCCGAACGTTGTGCGTTTCCGCCGAACATTTCGTCAGTGGTGGTTTTGAGCATCACTTTTTTTTGCGCTGATTTTAGGTCAGGTGAGTCTCCTCCTAGTGGGGTAAAAGGGGAAAGCAAGTCGACCTTCTTTCGACCAATCCTGGGCAAGTGGCCATTTTGAAGATGGCAGTCTGCCAAACCCTCTGCTTTGAGACCATCAACGAGGCGGGCTGAATGCCTACGAACTGCGTCGCTTGCCTTCTGGCTTGGGAATAAAATGATTTGGCATTGCCCTGTTTAGCCAACTTTTTGCGGGTGGGGAGGGGGTCAGCTGCATGCGTGGGTCACAGTGGGTTTCCCTTCAAAGGGGAAAGGAAAGAATCTTTGATCGCTTGTGTATCATGGGGAGCCCAATGGAACCTGAGACTTGGTTCACATAAATGCTGTATGAACGCGCTGACATGCGCCGCATGTTGTCCAGAACCGTGTCCATACGTCACCCGCATTTGGAACATTGTTTCGACGCGTTTTGCCTCACCGTACCACTTTTCAACAAGCATTCATGTCAACCAGTGCGTTTGTGGCCAAGGGAGTCTGAGTCCAAAGGCCAAACTCTCCAAGGGCATATCTGTGACCACGACCTCCAGTCAAGGGTCACAGTATTCGGTTGCTTCGTCGAATCCGTCCGGTAACAAAAACCGCTGGTAAGGTGCCAGATCAAGGGAGGCTCTGTGAAGTTGGACACCGAGGCTTGCCGACTTGCGGAGCTGTGCAATGCGGATGTTCAACACAACACCTGACTGAGGCTTTCCTTTTGGTTGAACCAATCTGAAAAGGGTGCCAGCACAAAAACAACTGCTCGTGCCAACCCCACCCAAGAAGCGGACCTGGCTGATTCCCGGAGTCCAACAGGGACCATTCTGGGGACACCTTAGTTTTCGGATTGTGTTTGGATCGACTCAGCCCATGTTCCACCTGCAAACCGGAACACCTGGGTTCAGATGACAGGTAACGTCCAGGGACTGTGGAGCCACCCCCCCCAGTCAAAGTCGATGGTTCCGTGGGGGTTTCTCAAAACTTGGGTCGCCAACAGTGGTTGCTTTCCATTTGTTACCCTGTGAATCCCAACCAAACGAGGGTCCGAAGTCCATGTCACTATCCCATTTGGGATAGTGTGGGTTTGCGAGCCTTTTGGCGGGTTCCTGTAGGTTTGTCCAGGGGAACCCCAAAAATGGTTGGTGTCCTTGAGCTCCCCCCTTTACAAGCCACTGTATTCAGCTGTGGCCTCAGCTTGTTCTTGCCGCTTGGCAGATAGGAAAGGCTGGGTTTGCAGGTTCACCTTGGAATACCAAGGGACCCCTTGGGACACTCAGCTCAAAGGAGGTCCTACAAGTTTCCGACCATGGAGGGGTCACCCCCAAATATGCCTGGAGGACCCTATTGAAGGTCCCTATTTTTCCGGTGCCCGAATTGACCTATTTGCTGCGCTGAGGCAGAACTAGGCTTGTTTCAATCTAGGGGAACCCCCCAATGGATGGCTTCCTCTTGGTTTTCCGCTAAAAAATAAACATCCCAGTTCTGGGAGTATTCACAAAACCCAGATTTCAATTTCTGCTAGTTTTGCAACTGCTTTCCAGGATGCGCATCAGCCACCATGATGGAGGAGCATCCAACTAGCTGGGGCATCGATGTTCAGTGTCTATGTATTGCTTCTGTGAGCTGGTGCTTCCAGGTAGGTGTTGCTTTCAGTGAGGATTTTGCTGGGCTGTGCTGCTGCACGTCGCTTGCATTCAGACTCGGACAGCGAAGTACATTCTGCCTTGCCCGCCGCCCTCCGCGAGCCAAGTGCTGAATTAGTCGAGGGTTGATAGAGTTTGTTTTTTGTTGTGGCGCGACACATGTAAAACCTGGCGTCGTGGGACACGTTCGCTTCAGCCATGTATAGAGACAGGAGAGCTGGCACCAAGAAGTTTGGCAAGGGCGTGAGACGCTGAGATGAGCAAGCCCTGCAGACGCACAGCAACACCGAATGCCAAATCATATTAAACCCAACCAAACCAAAACAACAAACAAGCCAAACCCACTGACAAATAGCCTAATGGCAAACAGCAGCAAATCAAGGGACCCTGCAAGACTGCACACCTTTCCTTTGCAAATTAGGTTTAATTCAGAGCCGGGCTCGCCGAGCGCTGCCCAAGATGCAGGCGAGGGGAGGGGAGACGGAGATCGATCTACACAAATTACAGAAATCGCAGGCCTGTTAAGTGATTAATTGATTCCATTTCTGTTGGTGGGTGTCCCTTTCTCAACTACAAATGGGTGCCCGTGTTCCCATCACTGAAGGTTGGGGTTACTTTATGTTTTGTGTTTTTTTTTTTTGGGGGGGGGAAAGGAGCTCACACACACGATGACGGTTCCTTAGTGGGAGATTCCTCAGTGCCAGTTTGCTGAATTGCAGTTCTGTGTGTGTCCCATTGACGTGCTTGAGCTTTCTTCGGGAGAGACATTGGAACCCATACCTAGCCCTCACCCTTAGATCAGAGCCACCCCTAAGAAGGTTCCAAGAACCTTTTTGAGAGGTCCTCCCTGGGTGGCTTTGACATGAATGCTGCATTTCTCTTGCAATGACATATGTTGGTTGGCGGTTTACCTGGGGCAGCATTGGTTGGTGATGCGTTTGTAGTGTAAGCACTCTTGCGCAATGCTTGTCTTGGTGTTTTAGTCCTCGCGCCATATTGAGGCTGGCTAGGATTTTTGCCAGTGGCTGGGCAATGCTTGGGGACAGTCGGGGTTGCATTTGGAGCGATCTGGCCTCATGCCATGGTCATATTGCATCATGGCAAGTCTGAAGGTCACTGGGTCTGGCTCGTATTTTTGGTACGGTCGGGTGCTTTTGGTTGAGCCATGAGACCCCATTGGCCATCAGACCGCGCAGTTAGGGCGCAGTGACCTGCAGGCCCAGCCCAAACCCCTTGACAGTTCAAAAATTGAAGAGTTGTGCCAACTCTGCTTGACAACAATCGTAGAATTGGAGGTAGAGCACTTAATGATGGCAGGATCAAGCAAGAGGAACATTCTACCTTTTTTTTATTGAGCCCTGGATGAAGGAAACCTCTATGGGTTTTGGGGGCTAATTAATTGTTTGTTAGGGCCCAGGATGCAGAGGTTGACTTCCCAAGTAGCCGCAGCCAGGCACAGGAAGCCCCATTTTCAGTTTTCAGGGGCTGAGTTGAATCATTTCTGTTCGCCTGCCATGAAGCAATTTCGTTTGCGGGTGAGAAAGGCAGCGTGCGACAATGAGTTTTTTTTTGATAGCTATGTGCCACGTGCCAAGATTTTGTGATGACCCCGATCCCTCAGAGTTTGGCACTTGCTTTCCTACGATGTTCAGAATGCCGGGTGTAACGGCCCTCGGAAGCTGGCAATTGTGCTTCTGGTTTCCATCGGAATGTCCTCTCAATAGATGGCTATCCATGGCTCTCCAATCTCGAAGCTCCTTCCTTTGCGCCTGAGCGTAAAGGCCATAATTTTCCCAAGGGGCCAAAAGGCAAAAACTCGACGTGTTGTCTGCATGTGGTCTGATCCCTGTCTCTGCCTCGGTCAGACGAAGCCGCCCTGCGCGCACCGCATCGCCAGCATCCTGCGGGCGCAGGAACAGGGCACTTTGTGCGGGACTCTAAAAACTAAGACGAGCCCGTCTCACCACAAAAGCAACGTCACGTGACCGGCCTCCAAGACCCCATGAGCCCTCGGGCCTCGACGAAGACTTTCATACCTGTCACAATCCTGTTGACAAGAAGGCAAATGGTGCTCCCAGACATGCGTCCAACGCCTTTAGAAGCTAGGAACTTCTCTGTATCCTGGGTGTCATGCTGGCTTCGTTGAAGATCTCGTAGGACTGGTTTTGAAGGCAGGTCAAAGAAGTGGGTAATGTGTACCCCGTATCAAAACCCTTGGTTGATTAATCAAGAAAAAAACAAGTCCCCCGAATCCTTCACTTGTGGGCGACACCCCCCTAGTAGGATGGGTTTGCTAGTCCGGGGTTCCCATTATGTTCTCCCAACCCTGAGCCCGGCCAAAATCCGAGGCGACCAGATCTTAAAACCACGCCGAGTCAGTTGCCCCGATGGTTTGTGTGGTTCGGCGTGTGTGGTATGTTTGTCATGCTTGGCGTGTGTTTGATGCGGCACTTGATGTCTCTTGTATGATGTTTGGTGTTTCGCTTCCTTATGAGTGTCTTTGCCTGCCTGCCACTACCAAGTGTGTGGATGCTTTATTTGGCAGGAACCAGGTCGTGCGACATCAACTTACAGTTGATGCAGCTTCAGGAGAGTTCAGTTGGTGCGTGAAGGTCAGCTTTCGCCTGCTCTTGCCCTGATCTCAGAAATGATCACTTGTTAGCAGGGTGTAAACAACCCTGGTTCCCTACAAACGGAAACCTTAAGGATGTTGTTTCAGCTTGAACGCGTGTGTGTGTGTGTGTGTGTTGTGGGTCATGTCGCAGCTACTCTGGCTATTTGTTGATGTTGATTAGTGCGCTGGGTCAATGTGTGTGTGAGATGCATGTAGTTGCCTCTCCGCCCGTGTATACAATTATTACTTTGCGGAAACTGCCATGTTGGTACGCTCCCAAGCCAGCACTCCAAACCACAAATTTTTAGCGTTATTTGACCTATTCTTCACGAGCCCGAATCATATGCATTCGCTGGAAGTGTCTTTCTTAGACGTGTATATATATATATATACATATATATATATATGTGTACGTATTCGAGTTCAAGACTGTGTATCCTGTATTTTACCTGAATGCTGACGGCTGAGTTCACTCTCCACCCCCCCAAGGGAGCCCAGAGACGATCTCATGGTCTGCAAATGGTGGCCATTCGCTTGCTCCGCTGACAACCTGGGAATGGAGCCCTTGACAATCGGCTTCTAGGTGCATTTTGCTGACCCTTTTTGGCGACCTCTCCCTCCATGTTTGTCAATACGCAGGTGCAGTGTCTCGGAGTTCTTCTTTCCACTACTGACATGGACCACACTCACCGAAATTCCATCAGGAAACGCGGTTTACTCACCAAAATCCAATGTTGCTTGGGGAATAATAATAAAGAAAACAGCGCTTCATTGTTTGACTACCCCAACGTAGACTTAAGCCCAGGTGTGGTTGCTTTCCCCACAAGGAAACCCCCGCAACCCCCTTGGTTTGAGCCTAGTGCCGGTAGTCACAGAATGGGACCGCGGAAATCCATCTTCAGGAGTCGTGGCCAGAGCCTGCAAGCTCCATGGCCGCTGTGGCAAAAAACAGAGACGGGGGCTCCGTGATACCAAGAAAATCCTCTTCAAAGTGATAACATTGTCTTGGAGTCATAAGTGTTTCGTTGGTGAGGTGTTTTCGACCGTCAGTCACTTTGGTAAAGGTCCCAGAACTAGCCACTTTGGCAAAGGTTCTTTTCGCCCGCGGTTGTGGCGGAGTGCCGTGGAAGCGTTTGTGCCAAATTGGGGACACTAGCGTGACATGAAGCCAGAGCAGAATACCCCTCGGATAATCCCTGAATATGGCCTTAGGGAATAATCATTAATCAGGCCTTAGACTCCCCATAAGTTTCCCTGATGAATTAAAACGGAGAGGTCCAACCCTCCGAAATGGGGAAGGAGGGTGCTGGTCACTGTGGTTCCCAACATTTCAAAGAGCCTGAGAAAAGACCCCGAACGTTCCCGACTTGCGTTGGACATAAGCCATATGTTGGAGTTTTCCCCTCAGACTTGGGAAGCACAAAGCTCTATTTGGGGAGGAAATGGTTGCCAAATTTACTCATCGTCTTTGGGCGAGCCACCCTAGGCGTTAGTAGACCTTCAACCGCGGCATTCACACTGGAACCGGTCAGCCAACTGTGGTGTCAACCAAGATAGTCATGGACACGAGGAGTCATTCTCCAACAAAGATACATAGGGGCATCCTCGAAACCCACATGACGTAGGTGCAGCAGCAGGGTGGTCGGAAGGCAGCTTCAACCACCCAATCACCTACTAGGCAAAACGCCGCATTGGAGCAACATTTGAAATGGGGTCTCCTGGGTCCTGGTCTTTAAGGGTTAAGTACAAGGAACGCAAGCAACTGCCGATATTGGGCGTTTCCTGTTTGAGAACGCATCCAAATAGAACGACTAATTCCTTAGTTGGTTGTCTATCCAACGAAAAGTTCTACCCCCCCTCCAAATTCCCACTGTGCTGACAAGGGGCAGAAACGACTTGACGTGATTGGCCAACTTGGTTTGGCTGGCCAAATGTGGTCTGCCCAGATGTATTGTCAGGTTGTCCTGGCAGTTGTGGTCAAATTGTTGCAAGCTGGGTCTATGTTGGGCTCCAATATGGCCATGACAAAAGATCAAGAGGGCTCGGCAAGCGACAGAATAGGGGTCCTTTAGAATGGCTTCGGGCTTCCTCAGTTTTGCTTCAGACCAGCCCCAGTCCACGTCGCGTGACTTATGATTCCTCGAAAGCTGTGCTTCGATGGAGATGCCGGGCCACAGGCGAAGGCTCTTGGATCATCGGCCTGAGGGCCTTGATGGCAGTTCCTCAAGAGGTGGAACGTCAGCTTTGATGCCAGCTGGCGGCTAGGACGCGCAGAAGCTTTGCGGTGTAGCAGTTCGAGGAGCTCGACACCGAAGAGCTGTGGCGCCTGCTTGCTGGTATGGGCATGTCTTCCAGTCAGTGTATCAGGGCTAAAAGCTGAGCCCGAAGCCCTAAAATCGACCCTGAGGCAAAACAATGTCACTCTGAGGGTTCCTGTATTTCACACAAATTTGAGAGTAATGGTTACCCTGATTGGCAAAGCCCCCCCCAAAGGGTCCGCCTCCTTCAAGGAGCCCCTTCGGTCCTGGTCCTTTTGCTTTGGGACCTCCAAGCTGAGTGTCGTCCTGTTGGCCTCCCTTTAAGCCAACCCCACGAACTTATGCCTATGGTCATGACTGGAGGTTTTTTATGTACCGATTCCAAAGACTTTGGGCCCCAAACGAACCCCCGGACGCCCATGCGCGGACTTGGCTCACCCGAGGACTTGGCTCACAGCCTGGCGGCGCAGCAGCGGCAGCTGGTGGAGCAGAAGCTCCGGGCGTGGCTCGGAAGCGACGCCGGAGGGTTGGCTGGGGGTTGGGGGGAGGGTATCGGGTTTTTCAAGGGCATATTTCGATTTAGGGGTTTTGGTGTGTTTTGGTGTTTTTGATTGGTTTAGGGGTTTTGGGAGTCTTGGGCGTGTTTGGCGGGTTTGCTGGGGCTTTGAGGGGTTCAGAAGTTTGGAAGGTCTACAGCCTTGGACGGAGGAACACTTCTTCACTCAAGTGCTTGGGCGCCAGAGCAAATTGTTGGATGTTCGCAGCTAAACAATCAACTCTCTTCGGCTTAAAAGAAACTGTCTAACTTGTCGGCGGCCGCCGTTGCACGTCCTCAGCGCCGCTTGAATCGCATCCCTGCTTCGCCGGTCTGGGCGAGCACCGCGTTGGTGTTTGAGCCGCTGCGTGCCAATGCCCATTCTGCAATGGCAGTCTTTGTTTTTGAGGGTCACCCTTTTTGTGAGTTGGTCTTACAGGAAAACCAAACAAAAACAGGCAGCAAAGCTCTACGGGCTTTGAGCGTGTCTCAATGGGAGATTGATGCTACTTTGTGAAAATGGCAGCCCGAACCAGGAAGCTGTCGGCCTCTTCAAAGTCTGTGGGTTCCATGGCTGGAGATTGGAGCGATTTCATAGGCAGGCATGAAGAACATGGTAGAGGTTCTTCTCGCCTTGGACCCCAGGCGCTGAGTACTGTATGATTGACGGTTACTTCCAAACAACAAATGCAGCAGGAGCGATCGTTTCAAGCGAGCCTGTCGGTTGTCCCCCTCAGTGTGTTGACGGGAATTGAGCAGCACCCAAACCCTTTTTGGGCATGCTAGTGTTCTACCTAGTTTCATGTGGACATAGTAAGGACTATACGCGTGTGTAGCACCACTTTTCAATTCAGAGACAAACTCATATAAACCAGTACCATGACCAATGTTGTAGATCCTCAAGCAGCTGTTGTAGGTGCTGCTCAGTTGTCGCAGAGTTCTTTCGTGCCTCAGGTACCCTTCGGAACCCCTGAATCGCCTCATGATTCCTCCGGCGGGACGGCACAGCTGGCGATGGTGGCACGACAAGTATCACCCAACCCCTATTTTCACTGTTGTTGGCAGGTTGCTTAATCTTTGTTATGTTGAGAGGATTTGTTTTGAGAGGTGGGCTGCACAGAACAAACTATTGATGCCTTTGGCTGACATACCGGGGTTTAGAAAGATATCCAGTTGATTGACAGTTGCAAACAGTTTGGATGGTATTGTTTGTATAGTCGTGGATCAACAGTCCAGTCCCGAGGGACACGTGGTGCAACTCCATGTTCCC
Organism: Effrenium voratum; assembly: GCA_963377175.1. Lineage (NCBI taxonomy): Eukaryota > Dinophyceae > Suessiales > Symbiodiniaceae > Effrenium > Effrenium voratum. Next base: position 340,462 of record CAUJNA010003375.1, on the reverse strand, counting down.
AAAATTTCCAAGCTTGATCCATGGCTTTTAGTTTGGTTGTGCGCGAATGGGCCTAGCTAAGATGGCTCCCACCATCCCACAACAACTGGCTCCTACATGCGGGAGGTGAATAACTGTATCGTCAACTTCGAACATGTTTTATGACCCCCTCATTCTCGTTGGGAGGTTCCTAGGGTAATGGACACCATTTGCTAGCATGTTCGTGGCTGATTCTTTTTACCAAAATGGAGAGCGCCATTTATTTGGCAAGCACGGCACTGTTGTGCCGGATGGAAGTATGGGGGAAACCTGTGTTCTAGGGCTACTTTCTGCTTGAAGGGAGTCAACGCCCAGATTTAGACAGACACAGAAACCCTGGGGTCTCTGATGCCGAGGTGTCCTATCCCTACGAGTGACAGGCAATGTTCCTTCGGGGATTTTTTAGGTATGGTACTCCCTTTCGAAGCCCGGCAAAAGAGCCTTGCCAGCGAGGCGGATTTGCACCTGAGAATTGACCTCGGATACAGATTAAGGCAATGGAAGCCTTGCTAACCCTTCCCCATGACTCTGGGCAACTTGTATCAACATCACGTTCCGGGGGGTTTGCGACGTCACCCATGGTTCATAGGGATCCCTGATTGCTCGGTTGTCGAATTATCAGGTTATTGATTTGCTTTGTTGGGGGGATGGGTGTGCATCACGAAATGTATGGATGGTACCCATAGCTGGATCACCTCCGAACATGAAAGTAAAGGGAGCACCACCACGCCGGAATCGACCGCCTTTCCCCGCAGCTCTTTCTCGCTGCAACCGAGTGGCCGCGCTCGCGCCAACTCTTACGAGCCACCATGAGGTTCGAAAAGATATCCAGAACGCGCCTTGTGTTGTTCGTTGTTTGGTTCTTGGGGATCCCTTGTTTCAGCTGCTGGGGAATTGTTGAACAGATAATGCAAGTTTACTACGTGTATAGATAGTATACGTATACACTACAGAGTGCTCAGGGCCTTACTATCAAGGTTTCTTAAAACAGCAGTTCAGCTAGGAGGGATCAATGGCGCAGCAGCGAGTCTACACGGCAAGCTTAGGCAATGGGCATCAACATGCAGGGAGTGAATTATGAACTCGTGCATCAGCCCGGCAGCAGCTGGCTCTTGTGGGGCCCATCCACTCCAAGTGGTTCAATGTGGTTTGGTCTATTCTGCTGACACGCCAGCAACCAATTCAACTGCACAAACCGTCTATTAGGCGCAAACAAGCCGCACAAATCATGTTTGCCAGATCCAGCAGCACAAAACTCTTCGGAACTTTCAGCGGCCTAAAACCGCCCTCTCCCTCGGTAGGGGGATGCTTAGAACCGCTTCGGTGCTGGGCCACAAGCACCGCGTCAGCGCCATGAGCATGCTACGCCTCGGCACCAGCACCTTTGATCCCGCCGGGAGCCCAACTTTTTTCAACCTCCAGTGGGTGCTCACCTGTTTTTCATTTTTTTTTGGGAGTGGTCCCCTTTCAACTCGTCTCACTTCCTGAGTTGTTGGACTTTGCACTCTTTTTGGCAAGACCATGTTAGTTGTAAATAAAAGGCTTGTTGTTTTTTGCCAGTCCACTCAGGAAGTGAGTCGACTACTGCAAAAATGTGCCCTTGGGATTTCTACCTTGGTATCTCAGAAACGTTAGGCCAATGGCCAGAAAGATCAGAGGTTCGTCTCACTGCCCGAAATAGAAGGCTCCCCTTTGGTGTCCCTTCAAACGGATCCGACAGGAGTAAGAACGGGCTGAATAATTGCACATATGTTTTAGCTTAGCTTATGCTCCTGACTTAACTATTGAGGCCCTTGTAGTACTCTCACAAAGTGACAATTCGCTTAGGTGTGTTCCTTGTACAGGTTTATGGGGGCAAGCCCAAGCATTTTGCGAGACGGCGTGTACCTTTCCGTATTTAATGAGTATAGCGTGCATAGCATTTGTTTACAGGTCTCATTTGGAACCTGTTCCAGGACACTTTTTTTCTGTGCGAACAACGCCTTTTGTCACGCACCAGGCTACACAGGGTAAGATGTGTGCTTTTCATTGGGAGGGGAAGGGAGAGGGAGTGGACGGGAAGGGGAAGGGAGGGGACGGTACATGCTAGGAAACAATAAACATATCAGAAGACCTATATGGCTCCAGTTGGGATTTTTTTTGGTGACATATTCTACACCCCTTTAATGTCCACCTCTGATTAATAACCCCCCCTCCCCCAAACAACTGAGGTCCCTCAAACAAAGTTGGAAAAGTCTACGAGTCTACCAATACTAAACCAGTTATTAGGAATTGCATTTTTTGCGGGAGTCTTTTCAATTGACTTTAGTATTGCAACTGCAAAATTTCGAGTTGGAGAGTCTTTGCAGTTGATTTTAGTATTACAAATTCAATTTTGGAATTGGCTTGGCTGCTTTGGCTGCTTCGGCTGCTTTGAAAAGGGTGGGATGGGGAGCTAGTGCTTTCGGAAGGGGGCTGGCCAAAAAACTTGCTCTCAAATGAAGTTCTTGCATGAGGTTCAGGGCTCCCGTGTGGTACCCTTTTGTGGGATTGTTTTTTGTTTTTATCTTTGTTTTTCAACAAAGATGTTAAACAAAAACATGAGGTCTGGGAGCTCCTGTAGTTTTGTATTTTTGAGCAGAACCCAAAAAAAGAACTTGCTTTGGCAATAACGATGAGGGGATTCTTTTTGAAGAGGCTGGGATGGGGAGCTGGTGCTTTTGGAAGGGGTCTGGCAAAAAACTTTAATTAGGACCCATTGATTTATCAGTCCGGGGCCCCCAACACCCTTGTTTGGGGAACATTATTTATCGTAGGTGGACATTCCGGGGTGTCGTTTGCCAATCCAAAGGAGCCGTTCGGTTGTGGTGAACGGGTCCCCAATTTGGCTCCCCATCCTGCGTTTCATCACATGGCTCGTACCCCACTTTCCTCACCATGCACCCATTGAAATAGTCGCAAATTCAGGTTGTCTATTGGGAGAACCAGGGAGGTTAGTGAGCGGGGTTGGGGATTGCAAGCGTGGCCAAGGTAACCCCCAGCCACCGCTTGCTGGGGGAGGACATGCAGAACGCCTGCGATGGTGTGGACTGCCAGTGCAGCTTAGGCATCAATGTGTGAGTGCGTGCGTTTTGCGTGTGCGAGCGTGTGGATGCGTGCATGCACGCATGCATGCAGGCGGGCGGGCGGGCGTGCGCGCGGGCGTGCATGCGTGCGCGTGTGCGGGCGTGCGGGCGCGCTTGCTTGCTTTTCTTGCTGGCATGTGGCGTGTGGCGTGTGGCGTGTGGCGTGTGGCGTGTGGCGTGTGGCGTGTGGCGTGTGGCGTGTGGCGTGTGGCGTGTGGCGTGTGGCGTGTGTGTGTGTGTGGGTGCGTGGGTGTGTTTTTCTTGTTGCGCCCGTGTCTTGTGTGTTTGTCTTGTTCATTCTGCGTGTGTGGTTGTGTGTATTTTTGTCTCTGTGCGTGTGTTGTCTTGTCAGTGTTTGTGATTGTTTGTGTGTGTGTGCGCGTTGTGTTGTTGTTTTGTGTGCGTGTGTGGTTTTGTTTGCTTGTGTGTGTGTGTGTGCGTGTGTGTTTGTTTGGTTGTTTGTTTGTTTGTTTGTTTGTTTGTTTGTTTGTGTGTGTTGTGTTTTGTGTGTTTTTTTGTGTCTGTGTCTGTGGCTGTGTCCGTGTCCGTGTTTGTGTTTGTGTGTGTGTTTGTGTGTGTGTGTGTGTGCGTATTTGTGTGTGTGTGTGTGTTTGTGTGTGTTTGTGTGTGTTTGTGTGTGTTTGTGCGTTTTGCGTGTTGTGTGTGTGTGTGGTTTTGTGCTTTTGTTGATTTCTGTTGATTTTTTGTTGTTGTTGTGGTGGTTGTGGTTGTTGTTGTTGTTGTTGTTGATGATGTTGTTGATGTTGTTGTTGTTGTTGTTGTTGCTGCTGCTGCTGTTGTTGTTGTTGTTGTTGTTGTTTGTTTGTTTGTTTGTTTGTTTGTTTGTTTGTTTGTTTGTTTGTTTGTTTGTTTGTTTGTTTGTTTGTTGCTGTTGTTGTTGGTGGTGTTGTTGTTGTTGCTGTTGCTGTTGCTGTTGCTGTTGCTGTTGCTGTTGCTGTTGCTGTTGCTGTTGCTGTTGCTGTTGCTGTTGCTGTTGCTGTTGCTGTTGTTGTTGTTGTTGTTGTTGTTGTTGTTGTTGTTGTTGTTGTTGTTGTTGTTGTTGTTGTTGTTGTTGTTGTTGTTGTTGTTGTTGTTGTTGTTGTTGTTGTTGTGTCTGTGTTTTTTGTGTGTGTTTGTGGTGTGTGTGTGTGCGTGTGCTGTGTTGTGCTGTGCTGTGCTGTGTTGTGTTGTGTTGTGTTGTGTGTGTGTGTGTGTTGTGTTGTGTGTGTTGTTTGTTTGTGTTGTTTGTTGGTTGGTTGGTTTGTTTGTTTGTTTGTGTGTGTTTTGTTGTTTGTGTTTGTGTTTTGTTGTGCGTTTGTTTTGTGTGTGTGTGTTGTTGTTTATGTGTGTTTGTGGTGGTGTGTGTTTGTGTGTGGGTGTTGTTTCTGGTGTTTTTTTGTTTGTGTGTGGTTTGTATGTTTTGTATGTTTTGTATGTTTTGTTTGTTCTGTATGTTTTGTATGTTTTGTATGTTTTGTATGTGTGTGTGTGTGTGTCTCTGTGTGTGCGTGCGTGCGCGTGCGCGGGCGCGTGCGCGTGCGCGTGCGCGTGCGCGTGCGCGTGTGCGTGTGCGTGTGCGTGTGCGTGTGCGTGTGCGTGTGCGTGCGTGCGTGCGTGCGTGCGTGCGTGCGTGCGTGGGTGTGTGTGTGTGTGTGTGTGTGTGTGTGTGTGTGTGTGTGTGTTTGTGTTTGTGTGTGTGTTTGTGTGGTTTTGTGTGTGTGTGTGTGTGTTGTTGTGTGTTTTTGAGTGTTTTTGAGTGTGTTTGAGTGTTGTTGAGTGCTTTTGACTGTTTGTGTGTGTGTGTGTTGGTGTTTGTGTGTGTTTAGTAGTGTCTGTGTTTTGTGTTTGTGTGAGTTTGTTTGTGTGTGTGTTTAATGTTTGTCCGTGTGGCTGTGTTAATGTCTATGTTTGTGTATGCGTGCATGTGTTTGTGTTTGTGTCTGTGTTATTGTTTGTGTGTGTGTGTGCCTGCGTACGCGTGTTCGTTTGTTGTTTTGGGCAGGTCAACCCTTTCTGAAAGCGCCATTCTTGTGGGCTTAGTTTCTTTTAGCCAAGACTATGGCCAGCTTTTAATGGGTTTTGTAGGAGACTCTTCCAGAACAAGGGTTGGTTTGCGGTTTGCAGGTGAAAATAGCAGGGGATTCTTTTGCTGTGGCAACCTAAGCCCCCCCGGCACATGGGGAGGATCACCCAACCTGCAAAAACCTAACGCGTGGGAACAAGTCATTCTGGGCGGTGCTCATATGTGAGGCTCCCGTCGCCGTTGTCACTCAGTGGTTGCCTTGGTTGTGCAATTTCTTGACATTGCGTGTTTCCCGTTTGCTGTTTCCTCACAAAAGCACCTGAGACTGGGGACCCAGGTATGGAGATGAGACATTTGTGGCATCAGTACCACCAGCCGGATCAAACGGTGGACAGGCGGGCGGAGCTTTTGAGTTTCGTCGGTACTTCGGTTTGGGTGGGAGTGTCTTGCAGCATTTGGAACATTGGCTGGTCAATATTGTGTGAAATGTCACACCCTTTCTTAAAGACCCTACAAGCCAAGGTCCTGCAAAGCAAGTCCATGACTCAAATAATAATTGGCGCGAAGCGTTGGGATCTCTAGACTTTAGACCCGTAGTGGCAGGCCCCTCGAATTCGTGGCTGGTTGCGCGGCTTGTTGCGAAACCGGACCCCTCGACCCCTACCTCTTCAATCGCAAAGATTCCTTTTGAACCCTTGCTGGAGGTGTGCCTTTGGTTTCCTTACCATTTTCTAGAGTACTTCTCACAACGTGTGAAGGGGTGCGTTAAAGTGTGACTCGCCATGATTTTAGTCAGATTCTCTCTTGGTGGTTTAGATTGATGGTTTGGAGGTCAGGGGTGGTTTCCCATTTGCAAGAACCAGAGGTTCATGGAGCCAAACCCGCCAACCAAGGGTATAGCTGATTTAGGGCATCAAACTTTCAGCACCGTGCTATGTTTTGGACCGCAGCTTCGCGTCGTGAACTCGCTCGAGTGCTGACATGGATCCGCTGTTTCCATTGGCTGCGAAAGGGGATCATCCTTATGCACCAGGTGTTATGTGAGCAAACTTTCTGGCGGGGGCGGGGGGCATTCCTAAACGAGACAAATTCTCAATCAACAACTTGGTGTTTTAATGATCCGTATCGGGAAAGAGGGTTTGATCAGGAGTTCTCATTCATCCAGGATGTATGTGCCTTTTGGGTGTGAGTCAAGACCAGGTACCCAAAATGGAACTTTAATTTTGACCCTATGTGTATACATATACATATATATTAATATACGTATGTATTGAACAGAAGAAAAGACAGAAACACATGTCTAGTTTTCGCCGACATGTGGTGGGTTTAACATGCCAAAATTATGGGTATCCTACCATAGATTCGGGACATGGCTAAGCAAGAACATGCGGAACACCCTAAGAAATGGTTGATGAGCTTAAAATCCTTGTTCAAGTGATTTTCATCAAAGGGTCCCGAGAGACCCATACATGAAACATGTGCTGTAGGCGTTCCCAAATCAGGGGTTGACAAATCTGACGTTCCCACCAAAAGGCGCACATTTGCTGTTTGAACTCAAACAACCTCCTTCTCATTCCAGGTGGAAAGGCATCCTCACTCAAGTTGTTTTCTTTGCTCTTACCAACAATCATGGAACGGGGTTCCGGATGCTTCCCCAAACGGAAAGCGTTCGTCTTCCAAAACCCTCCCGTCAGCTTGTGAAGCCCGGCAGAGCCGGGCGGAGGAAGTTGCTATAGTTTGGAGCACGCTGCTTTTCCCCTTCTGTCTCTCGCTCTCTAGCTCTGTCTCTCTTTCTTTATCTTCTGATTTTCCCTTCTCCTTCTTTTTCTCGCTCTCTGTTGTTTTTCCCATTCTCTTTTTCTTGTCTATTCCTGTGTTTCTTGTCTCTTCCTCCTTCTCTTTCTCTTCTTATCTATCCTTCTCCTTATCTTTCTCTTTCACTTCTTCTTTCTCCTTCTCAGTCTTCTTCTCTTGCTCTTCCAATTTCTCCTTCTGTTTCTCTTCTCTTTCTTCTCCTTCTCTTCTTTATCTTCTTTATCTTTCGCTCTCCTTCTCCGTCTTCTTCTCTTTCTCTCTCCATCTGTTTCTCTTTCTCTTTCTTTTCTTTCTCTTCTTTATCTTCCTCTTATTTCTCTTGCTCTCCTTCTCTTGCGGAGGATACCTTTTTTTTTGGCGTGGCGGAAGCCAAAAGGAAAGTAAGTCTTCTTCCACTTTAAGACATTCTAAGTTGAAGACATATATGGGGCCTCACTCATGCGGCGTCAAACGAAACCCACAGCCCCATTTGAAGTCTTGTGGCCCTTACAGTGCCCAGGGGTGTTTTGAGGCTACCTTTGGGATGTGGTTTCTCTTTTTCTTTTCCATGAGCCATTTTGGGGGTCCAAAAAACACAAATTGATTCGCGCCAGGGCCTGGACCGAGGAGCCCAAGTTCGAGACCACCTTCGACCGGGTCTTCTGCCACGCGCGCACCAGCAATTCGCCCGCCTGAGCTTCGTGAGACGCGGTGAGTAACGGATTTGTTCGGGGTGGTGGGACTTGTTTGTTCAAGTCCCTCAGGGGCCTATGTGTCACTACCTCATCTGGAAATTTCGACTGAACCTCCGAATGATTGGACCCGAAGTGGTGGGCATCCTCCCTCCAGTCGGGTGCCTTCCTTTTGGTAACTTTTTGGGAGGGGTGGGCCTCTTTAAAACACCTACAAGAAAGAGTGAACTTTTTTCCCACCACTGGAGGTTTGGTTGGAGGGATTTATGTTCAACCAAGCGGGGAAGCGGGAGGCTCCGGGTAGGCGCTTGCTTGACCTCAAGTGGGGAGGGCGCAAGCGCCCAAAGTTCGGTCAGAATGACCTATCTATGGTTCGTTGTTGGGAGGGACAAGAAAGGAACTCACTATGATGAATGCCCCTCCCAAAGATGGGCGTCACTAGTTGTTCCATGTTTGTGTCCCATGTTTGAAGTACTTTTGCGACGAAAAGCAGGGGGCACACAAATTACTACGGTATTTGACCGCTTTCACGGTTGCGGAATGCTGTAGCCCAAAGGAGGTGCAAACATGAACATCTTGTTTTGGCTCGCCATCTTCCGCATATTGAGCTTCAAATGAATTGGAACAAATTAACCACGGCAGCCGCATCCCACTGACCGCATTTCATATTCACAAAACGGTTTGAGTGGCCATGCGGTTTGTTTGATTTCCTCCCCAAGTTCTCCCTGGTGTTTTACTTGGTTCTATGTTGGCATTTGTTTAAACGCTCACTCATATGTGACAACTGTGGATATCCTTGGGCCTTCCATTGCTGAACTTTGTGAGCGCATGGACGTTAGACGACCCATGGTGAAAGCGAAAGAACAACCAGCCTCCAAAACCCGCAGGTTTCTTGGAGGCAGCAGTGAGCCTTTGACTTTCGGTGCTTTTGGATGAAGTGAGTGGCAAGAAAGAATCCTAATGCGGCCCATGCCTTTGTTGCATGCACCGCAAGCTGCGACTTGTTGAGGCATCATACAGGTCGAGCCGAAGACGGGGATGTTCCAGGCGCCTGCTCTTTGAGTGGGGAAAGCGGAGAACACACGTTGAGAGGTGGAAAAGTGGGGCTCCAAAGCGAGTACTAGCAGACTTGCCAAAGTTCTTCAGGCGCCGTATGTTTCTTCCCTGAGGGGTCTTTTGAGCAATCCTGTAACATGCCTTTGATAATCATCAGTTCAGCATCCTAAAAGTTACTTAGATTGTTAGACCCAATCCAAGGGGTCCAAGCAAGAGCACATACGAAGTGGCCTGCTGGATCTTGATTTGAGGGTCCGGATCACTGCAAGCGCGTGGATTGTCTGGATCTGTTCTGGCAACCCAGAAGGCGGAACCTTTAGGCAACAGCCTAAGCTTTTGTTGTGCAACTGGCGGTGTCGTTCTTTTGAGGGTACCCTTTTTGGAGGGTTTCAAAGGGAAAGCAAAAGGGAACCATGCACCAGCTTTGGAGGTTCCCCCTATTAGCCAAATCCATTTCTGCATTGCCTACAGAGGAATGGTTCATGGTGGAGTGAAGGCCGGGTTGGGCGGGAGTGTCTTTTATCAATCGATCCATCGCATCCTGGTGTTGCCACAGCAGAAAACTCAGTCAGACCAAACTGTTTAAGCCCAGGTTGTAGATGTGTGCGGGGGCATTTGTGAGCATGTTGCGGCGCCGTCCCAGAGGCAACACGTAAATCAAGCAAGTAGATGAATTTCACTGAAGAACTGAGTTTTGTGATAGTTCACCCCAACTCATGGCTGATTTACTCAATTTAGGTTCTACAGTCCCAGCAAGGCTGGCACCCAAACTGCGTCCTCTTAAAGTGGACCAACAGCTGTTTGCGCTTGGCTGACAATCGCCAGCAGGTGAGTGACTGCCGGCTGAGTCTTTTTCTTCGATCCATGGAATCATCATTGACCTTTGCTCACAGGGCATGAAGTTCAAACCACGGCTCGAGTGTTTACATCCTTTTCAGACTGCGAGCCTGGGCAATGCAGGGCTGTAGACACAGGAAGCTGCCCCCTCGGCCACAAGCTCCGAGCCAAATGACCAAGTGGGTGTGTTTTTGTTGGGGGACCCCCAAATCCAGGTTTTTCTTTGGGGGTTCCCCTGAAATAGCTAACTAACAGGGGGTACCCTCAAAAAGACGGACCCGAGGGGAAGTAGTCCAAAGCTTCGGGAAGGGGAAAGCGGTGTAGACCCCTTAAAAATGCCAGGTTTGACTGGGACTGAGGTGAGAATAAAGCACCAAGTCACCTGCGGAATCATCCTCTCAAGCAGCAAAGGGGCACGCCACCGACACCAACACATTCTCCGTAGCAACCCCTACGGTCAAACCAACACACCAATCCAAACCACCATCCAGATCCAAATCATTTGTGTTACCGGAGTTTACATTCGCCCAATTTGGGGCGGAAACCCGTTTTCCGTGCCAGCTGTGACTTCTGATATGGCTTGCAGCAAGTTTAAGGGGAGCCCCAGGAACGGGAATCAGCGCCCCGAAAATGACATCGGTTTTCCCTTAAGAAGGGTTTCCTTTTTTTCCCAGCAGCTCGCTCCAAAAAGGGCCTCCAAAAAAGACCAACCCCAATCTGTGGGTTGGTGGTTGGATGTTTGGATCTGAGGTGCGTATGGTGTGCAAGTGGAAGTTCCGGACCGCGTCCCCGAAGAACGACACGGAGATCAGCTACCGGGGAGTGCCCGGCATCCGCGTGCCAGGCGCGGTGAGGCGAGCACCCCACACGGCCTTCCCGTTTAACGGCCGTGGGTTGTTGCAAATTCGTGTGGCTCGATTTGTTTTTTCCTTTCGGGGGGGGGGGGGTGAACGAAAGGTATCCTCAAAACAGGTCGGTTAAAATGGAAACCAAAAGGACAAGCATTTCAGGTCTCTATTTTTGACACATACTCCAATGTTCTTTGAACAGCCAGAGCCTGGGCGCCTAATGGAGATGTGTTTTTTTAGTCGGTAGAGATGAACGCGTGTTTAAGCAAGGGTGTGGACTAACATGGCAGGATTTGAGTACAGCCGCATAGACCTGTATAGCCAGGTAGAGCGAAAGCCGATTGGTTTGCGGGTTCTACTTCCCTGAACGTTCACATGGAACCGAAAGAAGGGGTCCGAAGGAGATGGTTGGGTTCCGCTTTCTCTTCGCACGGACTAAATTGGAAGAATGGTTGGCCCCTCAAATGTAGGGTATGTTGCTTGCACCGGCTCCATAGGGATTACACTGAGACGTAGAAGCTTGTGTGTCCATGCTGGTAGACAAAATCTTCAAGAGTTTGCAGATTTCTCTCAGCGTCAAGACCCGGGTATGTGAAAATGCGGGAGTTGAAGGTGTGGAAGTATATTCCCTCGCCAACATGGAGCCAATACATACCCCTGAGTGTTACATTGTATTTAAGCTCCATGAAACAAATGGAACTGGGGTCATGATGTTGACTGTTTCTGGGGGTATGGAAGTCAGAACTTGACTTTGATCATGACAAATACTGGGGCCGGTTGAAGCGACCAATTCAGCGTCCGGTTTAGGTTTCCGTGCAAAAGCGTTCCCACTGACCCACCCACCTAAAAAGCCTCAACTTTAAGGGGGCCATGCGGGTGTGTCATGGTGTGTCCTATTGGGAAGTCCATTGACTCTTTAAGTGTATGTTAAAGGCGACCCTTTCTTTTTAAGGAGTCCCCTTTCACGGAGCGCCCTCGATTTCTCCATGGGGTTCCAAGGGTGAACCCTGTTTTGTTGGCCCCCGGGTTTTCAACCCGGGAACATTCCAAGGTGCTACTTAGAAGCAGCCCAGGGGAAGCCCATGTGCCTCTTGAGGGAACATGTGTCTTTGTCTCATCCGGGCCCCTGTACTAGAGGAAGCCAGTTTTGTAAATGAGTCCCTGATTTAGAGAAACACCCATGAGTTCTTCGTTTGTTGTTGACCGTTGGCCACGGTTGTTTACAAGGGTGCCTTTTTTTGAGAAATGCCCGAGGCCTGGAGACGAAAGTCCTGGAGAGCCGCGTCTGGAAGGACCTTGCCTCCACGGACATCGACGGTGGCCCGAAGCCCGGGGCCCAGCTCTCGATGGCTGAGCTGAGCTCTCCCTTGACGAGTTTGAGGAAATGAAGCTGGAGCCAAGCCTTGGGCAGTTTTATAGGAGCTCTGGAGAAATGAGCTCGAGCACTGTGAAGGCACATTTCTTGGGTTCCTTGTTTGGTCAGCGCCCCACTCCAAGAGCAGCAACTCTCCAGCCAGATGCAATGAGGAGAGTGAAATGGTAAAGATGCAATAGTATGGGACATAGTGTAACTAGGCTCAACTCGTTTTTCCTGTCCCTCTTTGCAGCTCCCATCTTGACCAGGGACCCGAATTAACGGGAATCAATTAAACCTGCCCTATACAATTAGTGTTGTGTGTCAGATTGGCATCTATTAGCAACAGGCCAACTTACCTAAGGGTTCCGTGCAGTTCCATAAGTCCAGATTTGCTGGGTGTCGGTTGAAGGTAGGCCTTGGCATACATGATCCTCTCGATGCAGCAAATCTCGAGGGCTTCCACTACCCCAAATCACTACCTCAAAGGGGAAAGCCGGGTATATGTGTTTTCTTCTGAAGGTACCCTTTGTGGGTGGATGTTAAAGGGAAGTCACAGGGAAAACCACCGGTTCGGGGGTCCCCAATGCAGCAGCCCTGGAGCAGTGCTTGCATGGGGGGGCGCTGGTGCGTTGCATGGGGGGCGCTGGTGCCAGGCAAGCGGACGCCTTAGACAATCCACGGCCACGAATGTCCTTGAGTTTGTGTCGCTGGAGCTTTTGCACTAAAGCAACCTGTTTTGGTGGTGGGTCTGTCTAGAAATTAGGGGCCCAGTGGGTGGTTGTCCTTTTGCCGTCCTTGTAAAATGGTCCCAAACGGGGTACGGCCAAAAAGATGGCCCCGGTTATCAAAATCATGTTCGAAGGATGCCGATGCCATTTAAATGAAGCTGAGGCATCGCAACACCATCACCTGGCGTGGCACTTCGATCTTCGTTATGATGCTCGGCTTCTCTGAGACAGGGATCCGCTTTTGTACTGTTTTCAGATGTGTGTTCAAAGGCTGCTTTTTCATTGATTTGGGCCTGCACCATTGCGCACCTGTTCATGTTTCACAGTCCGTCACATACTTCTCTACAAATGTTGGATGGAATATGTTCGGGTGGAACTATGCAGAGGCTGGACCCCTTTCGAATGGTGTTTTGGGCCAAATGGACATTGAGGCATTTAGGACCCACCCATTGTCAGCTTATCTTGCGGGATAAGGTGAGCGGTGTTCGAATGTTGCCTGAAACAGGGACGCCCCTTGTCAGATAGGTTAACAAAACATGAACAACACAACCGAGTCTGAGGAAACCCACGCATACTGTGCATAGAACCACTTGGATGAATCCACATCCTCTAGGCAGCCGCTTCGTTTTAAGGCTGAGTGATACCGTCATATGCGGCTGTGGTGTTTTTTTTCGGTGTTCACGCTCAAAGAAGTGTTCTTTTCAGGATTGGGCAGGCATTTGATTGGCGGTTTGGGAATTTGCGCATGATGCATGGCACCTACTACTTAGACAAGTTGTTTCCACAGCCGAGATATTTCTGACTGCTTAGCACATTTCTGACTTTTTGTGGGGATAGCTTTGTTCAGCAAAGATGTTAAGCGTATTCTCTTTTGGAGTAGGGGGTGTTCATCACAGGCCCATCTTCAACCTTGTTGCTGTTGACTGCTTTCAGGGATCCCCGCGGGTCACCAGAGACGTGGGGATCGACCAAAGTTAGGGCTAATCTGTTCGCCTTGACCTTTGAAGGAGAGGGACATCGCTACCAACCCGGGGGGGGGGGATTACCATGGACCCCGCTAAAACGTGCAGGAATGTCCCTTGGGAGGGCGCCTTTTTGCTTTCCCTTTCAAAGGGGAGGTCATGAAAAGGGAATAGGCTACTGCTTTCCCTTTTTCACGTTTCATGATGTTTCAACTTGGGAACCTCAACGATACGGCTTAGGAAAGGCTTCAAGAAGTACCTGGTCAGGGACTTCCCCTTCGACCGCCATGTCATCAGCCTGCCGCGTGGACTCGAAAGCGAGGGATCCATGCCGTGCTTTGCTTGAGGCGTTTGGGCAGAGATTGGTACTCAGCCCCTGGTCCGTTGTAAAGGGACACCAAAGGAGGGTTGTTTAAAAATTAAAGGACCGGATAACCCCACATGCTATGTTTTTCCCAAGGATGTGAGTTCAAATGTCCACACACATGTACCGTGCGCCCCTTGTATGGATGCGATTACAGAGCACCCAGATGCACAGAATGCAGCGCCTGCCACGACTTCGGCAACGGCATCGCCAAAGTGCTGCGCCTGCCACGATTTCGCAACGGCATCGCCAAAGTGCTGCGCCTGCCACGATTTCGCACACCCCCCGCCGCGCGCGCGACAACATCCTGTCCCTCTAGACAGCTGCCGAATGCGACCCCTGCCACACAAACACACACCCAGATGCACAGAATGCTGCGCCTGCCACGACTTCGGCAACGGCATCGCCAAAGTGCTGCGCCTGCCACGATTTCGCAACGGCATCGCCAAAGTGCTGCGCCTGCCACGATTTCGCACGCCCCCCGCCGCGCGCGCGACAACATCCTGTCCCTCTAGACAGCTGCCGAATGCGACCCCTGCCACACAAACACACACCCAGATGCACAGAATGCTGCGCCTGCCACGACTTCGGCAACGGCATCGCCAAAGTGCTGCGCCTGCCACGATTTCGCAACGGCATCGCCAAAGTGCTGCGCCTGCCACGATTTCGCACACCCCCCGCCGCGCGCGCGACAACATCCTGTCCCTCTAGACAGCTGCCGAATGCGACCCCTGCCACACAAACACACACCCAGATGCACAGAATGCTGCGCCTGCCACGACTTCGGCAACGGCATCGCCAAAGTGCTGCGCCTGCCACGATTTCGCAACGGCATCGCCAAAGTGCTGCGCCTGCCACGATTTCGCACACCCCCCGCCGCGCGCGCGACAACATCCTGTCCCTCTAGACAGCTGCCGAATGCGACCCCTGCCACACAAACACACACCCAGATGCACAGAATGCTGCGCCTGCCACGACTTCGGCAACGGCATCGCCAAAGTGCTTGCCACGATTTCGCAACGGCATCGCCAAAGTGCTGCGCCTGCCACGATTTCGCACACCCCCCGCCGCGCGCGCGACAACATCCTGTCCCTCTAGACAGCTGCCGAATGCGACCCCTGCCACACAAACACACACCCAGATGCACAGAATGCTGCTGCGCCACAAGGCAACATCGCCAAAGTGCTGCGCCTAAATTTTCGCCAAAGTGCTGCGCCTGATTTCGCAACGGCATCGCCAAAGTGCTGCGCCTGCCACGATTTCGCACACCCCCCGCCGCGCGCGCGACAACATCCTGTCCCTCTAGACAGCTGCCGAATGCGACCCCTGCCACACAAACACACACCCAGATGCACAGAATGCTGCGCCTGCCACGACTTCGGCAACGGCATCGCCAAAGTGCTGCGCCTGCCACGATTTCGCAACGGCATCGCCAAAGTGCTGCGCCTGCCACGATTTCGCACACCCCCCGCCGCGCGCGCGACAACATCCTGTCCCTCTAGACAGCTGCCGAATGCGACCCCTGCCACACAAACACACACCCAGATGCACAGAATGCTGCGCCTGCCACGACTTCGGCAACGGCATCGCCAAAGTGCTGCGCCTGCCACGATTTCGCAACGGCATCGCCAAAGTGCTGCGCCTGCCACGATTTCGCACACCCCCCGCCGCGCGCGCGACAACATCCTGTCCCTCTAGACAGCTGCCGAATGCGACCCCTGCCACACAAACACACACCCAGATGCACAGAATGCTGCGCCTGCCACGACTTCGGCAACGGCATCGCCAAAGTGCTGCGCCTGCCACGATTTCGCAACGGCATCGCCAAAGTGCTGCGCCTGCCACGATTTCGCACACCCCCCGCCGCGCGCGCGACAACATCCTGTCCCTCTAGACAGCTGCCGTGAGTCAGCGAGTGTGAGTGAGTGAGTGAGTGAGTGAGTGTGAGTGTGAGTGAGTGAGTGAGTGAGTGAGTGAGTGAGTGAGTGAGTGAGTGAGTGAGTGAGTGAGTGAGTGAGTGAGTGAGTGAGTGAGTGAGTGAGTGAGTGAGTGAGTGAGTGAGTGAGTGAGTGAGTGAGTGAGTGAGTGAGTGAGTGAGTGAGTGAGTGAGTGAGAGTGAGTGAGTGAGTGAGTGAGTGAGTGAGTGAGTGAGTGAGTGAGTGAGTGAGTGAGTGAGTGAGTGAGTGAGTGAGTGAGTGAGTGAGTGAGTGAGTGAGTGAGTGAGTGAGTGAGTGAGTGAGTGAGTGAGTGAGTGAGTGAGTGAGTGAGTGAGTGAGTGAGTGAGTGAGTGAGTGAGACGGAGACGAGCGGGAGAAGGAGGAGACGCGGCGCGCGGACGACGAGCGGAAAAAGTAAGAACCCCACACAAAGATGTGGGGAAATAGTGGAGAAAGGCATACGTAAGTTCAAACAAGGGCGTGGCCCGATCCTGGTTTTAGGACTCTGCGGGGGTCTGGAAGATCCTCATGCGTGGACCAGCCTTTGCACACCCATGGTTTCATATCCGTTGAACCCTCTGAGGAGAAAGGCTTACACACGCGTGCCCGTCACTGTATTTCTATCCTGTCATTCTGACTGTTGAAGGAGAACAGCTCCCGATTTCCCCAACAAGAGCACTGGTCCAAAACAGCCCTGTCGCGCCATTGGCAGACACTCGACACCCTCTCCTGAAGATAGATGGCTTCAGACGCTTTGGTTCTGGATTTCAGTCCCATCTATCCTTCCCTGGAAACCGTGTGTGCCACATTTGTTTGGTCGACATGACTTGGAACAACGAAAATGGGTCTTGTTGATTTCCCTTTGAGCCAACACCCTCAAAAAAGACACGGCCATAATGGCCATACGATATGATAGTTTGCAATCGCCCTTGGTCTGTCACCAAGCGTCCCACCTCCAAGGCATCAGATAGACTTTGTGTGGCGCCCGAGCAAAGATGATCCCACCTTCTACGACTCCATGACGCTCAGCAGGAAATCAGCTAGTTGGAGAGGGGAAACGCCTCAGAAACGCTCACTTTCCCCTTCAGCATGTCCCATGTCATGATGTTTTGTATTCTGTTTATCAGTCGTTGCCTACACCATCGCTTTCCACACAACCTCATACTGGAGCCTTTCAACAGACAGCAACTTCATCAGTTTGTTTGCACGACACGCGGGCTTCACTCTAACGACCAAGACTTAAGGCACAACATACCTGCACCAGCTTTCGGAGAGTTGCTACACGAACCACTTCTCACAGCAAGTTGCTTCAGATGACTCGACGTTTGTCGCAGGAGAGCACCAACGAGATCTTCTTTCACATGTCTCGAGGACACATGAGCGCTACGCACAAGTGAAACGACTAGGAGAAACAAGTCCATGCCTAACGCAACTCTGTACCAGCACCGTTTTTTCTCACTTGGTCCTCCCCAAAAGAAGAGGACACATGAAAAATGTCACAAGAGAAGTTCACCTTTCTCTTGATAGCCACTGGACAACCATGTGTACCCTATGGTGCATTGCTTACTTGCAACGTTTCACGGCTTCCCGTTTCATACCCTTCTTGAGTGCAAATCAAAGACCTCCTAAAATCAATAGTGAAGCAACCTTGCTTGATATCGCCAATTCTCTTCACCCTGTTAGTGTTTGTCCCTTTGGTGTTCCTTCAGTTTCCTTTCAAGTTTGCTTTTTTCAGGGGGTGTCTAGTTCCCAAATCCCAACCCACTATACCAATTCTCAATATGGTGGCCCATATCCACTTCATCCCCAACCTCCGGTGCTTGGAGAGCACACAGTGCCTGACAGCAACTCGTGGCTGGCTCTCGCTTCAGGAAAGTGGTCTGGCAACTTGGCAAAATGCAAAATGGCGCATGGGTTCGACTCTTGCAGATTGTTGTTGGTTGTTTTGGTTTGATTGGATTGGGTTTGGTTGGGTTGGTTGGTTTGTTTGTTTGGTTGGTTTGTTTGGTTGGTTTGTTTGGTCGGTTTGTTTGGTCGGTTTGTTTGGTTGGTTTGTTTGGTTGGTTTGTTGGTTGGTGGCAAACATAATGCCCGTCTTGGGTACCCCACTCCAAAGGCCCTGTCAAGCAACACATCCTGTTTGCCTTTTTTGCACGTGGCCCTGACCAGGAGATCTTTGCACGGAGCATGACTATCCGCCTTTCCAAACCACCAAGTTCCGCTGGTAGATAGACCTCAAATGCTTGGGCTTAGTAGGCATTGTCATAATCCTTCATTGTGCTTTAGGGACTCTTGTGAACCACTGCAATGGTTCCCAGGGGATCAATGGCCACGACTAGCAGAAAGAGTTTTGACCGTAGGGCAAATGGCCCGAAGTCCTGATGACGTGGTACAGTTTTAGACGTGATAGGTTCATGATTTTCCCAGGGTGCTGTTTGGTTTATTCCCCGGGCACCTGTGAGCCTAACCGTCAAAAGCTGTCCTGCCACTGGGCCAACAGTTCTCATTCGCGCCAAGGCTGAAGCAATGGGTCCAAGAACAATTGGGTCGGCGGGTTTCCATCCGCAAATGGTGAAATGGGCCACAGACGCGTGAGCCAAGGGAATGTCTTAAGTGATCAACTCGTGATGATGACCCTTGGCACCACGGAAATGTCGGGGGATTTTCCGCATCGAATCTATCGCATCGTTGGTTGCTTTTTTCCACGCTGGAGCCGGGTGGAACAGCGCCCTGCAAATGGAATGTAGGCAGGAGATGACCCTGGGGTTGCCCTTGCGTTTCATTTGTCCTTTCCTGGAAATGGGTTTGTCTTGAATTGAGGGATCCCCCAAAATGGGTGGTTTCCCCTTGGTGTCCTTCAAAAGAAAAGGTACCCTTCAAAAAGACACATTCAAAAAGAGCCTGCTGGGTCCAAAGCGTTTCCATCATTCCCCGAGTAAATGTGGTGCAAAGAGTAGCAAAATGGCTTGTTGTTTTTGGGTACCCTTTTTGTGGTTTGAAAGAGACATCAACTGGAAAGCCACAATTTCTGGGGATCACATAAAATACACCTAAATGAGCTTGCCCACGATGAAGGTTCCCTTGCTTGGGTATTCTCCAATTCTGATTGGTGAATCATAGTGATTGGTGCTGAAGCGAGCACGAGCCCGCAGGACTGCCTTCGAAACTCCGCCCAAGGCATTCATTCAGCTTCGCTGTCAGTTTGACAAGGTTTGACCGAGCCGGGGTTGGCTGCTGTTCACTCAGGTTGAGGGTGGACACATCATCCGTGCTCTCAGACGCTTGGCAGGATTTTGAACGGAAAATATTTGGGCAACTACAGGAACCTACCTCAACTATTCTGAACGTAGGCGGTGTGTTTTTTACAGGTTTGTTCGAACAGTGGGTCCTGAATGAGCTGAACTCGGATGACCTTCGGTGCGGCCGTCCTACGCCAAGATCGTCTTGAATGCTACGGGTTGGATCTTTCTCCTTTACCTTTTGCTAAACATGATTATGTTCTAACTAACCTGAAAAAGGCTTCCATTCCCCTGATGTTCAAGGGAAGCTACCAGAAACCTGTTCTCAGTTTTCAGACATATGTGCAAATGAAAGTTACACTCGGGAGGGAACCAGCCATCCACTCGCCATGTCTCATTGCTTCGACTTCAGCCCAGACCTCCAGGTGCAAACACTTTTTCAAGTTCTTTTGGAGGGGGCCTCTGTTAAACCTACGAGGAAAACAAAAGGTGCGCATCAGTTCTTGTTCTTCTTCCTTTTTCCGTTGAAATCCACTGAAGGACTAGGTCACCTTGCGGATCGCGCCTTGTATCATCAGCAACTGCCCGGCGTGAGGTTTCTGCGTTGGGTATGCCTGGGATCGCTGACTCCGGGCGTTGAGAGCTGTTGTTGGTTGTTGCTTTTTGGATATTCGTAGTGTCAGCGACCACTTGCTGATGTTGAGAGAGGTCCCTTGGGTGGTCTCCACAAGATTGTTGGACCAGTTACTGTATTTTACCCTGTCTTCTGTTTCAAAAGAATCCAATTGGCGGTTGGTGAAACCAGCCTTTCAGCGCGAGTGTCAGGAATGGCAGCCGCTGTCTGCGCTGGTGGAACCCGACCAATGGTGCACGAGCAGTGCCCTCGCCATACGATGATGCCAACCTTTAGGTTTCAGGTCGCGTGGGCAAGGGTGCAGGTCCCTGGTCCTCGAAAGACTCAGAGCCCGAGGTTCTGTGAAATCCCGCACCGTGTGAGCCTCCTGTGTTGCATGTGGATGGGCTTTGAGGCCCAGTGTTTGTCTTTCCTGTTGTGGTTGACCCTTGGCAAAAAATGCTTGACTCTTGTCTTCTTTGCGCAATTAGGTAACTCATGTCACCCCAACCCGACGAATGAAGTTTGAAAAACCGTTTCGTCGACTCACCCAGCAGCCTTGTTTTGTTCACTTGCTCAACCTTTGGGTTTTGGTCCCAGAAGGATGGGTCCTCAGAGATAGTGATCCGATCAAATGGTTGGTTCTCTGGTTTTCCTCGCGCCATCCAACAGGCGGGGCGCAGTTCTTTGGGCCCCAAATGTTCGTGAAGAATCCAGGAGTGTCCCGCAAGTGAAGTTGGACGCAGGTCGGGGCGAGGTTTGCTTATGTCCGGTGAAGCTAAAGATGTTTGTTGATTCGCCCCCGACTGCAAACGCATGTCACTGACTGAGGTGATGCGGGCGATTCCAAAACCTTCGCTTCCAAGTTCAAGATCCGGCTCCGTATCGAGCGGGTTCACGGATTCTACGCTGCCCGGTTCAGAAGTCTCTGGGGTCTCTGAAGTATTTGTTCAGTTTGGAATGCAACACATTCTGATCCTGGAGTTACTGAGTTGGGCCAATTGGTACGTAGGTTTAATATGGGTTCGGTCAAAACATGCGTAGTCTGTGACCAATGTGAGAGGGACACTAAGGACTCGCCAAGTTTCCCACAAGCACGGGCCACGATGCAATGTTGTCCGGGGCTATGGCTTCCCTTGTCAACCCCCACAAACCGTTTGTTTCCGCTCAATGATTTTGGATGCCCAAAATGGGGCTCGACTTTCCGTTTGGTTAATCTTTGCGCAGCCCAATATGCACTTTTGTTTAAATGACACACCCTTCTCGTATCGACGAGCTCCAGAAGGGCAGCTAGGCCAGGGCCATTTTGATCCAAGCCGGCTTATCCAGACTCTGCGGGGTGGTTCCGTGGGCACCGGGAGAACCTCCTCGGGCAGAAACCGTTAAGGGTCCTTCCGGCAAACCCATCATTGCGCTCACCGATTCCGATCGGCCATTGTAAGTTCTACCTGGGCTAAGTAGCAAAGCCTCATAGCCATCACAAACCTTTATAGCCATGTTAGCCATTGGCCATGTCAGCAGAGCCAAAAGCCAAAGGGTTTGGCACCGCCCCTTTGTGGTTGTTTGGGGTCCAGAATCTCGTCCCGCAACAGGTGTTTTGAAAGCATGGACGTCGCCGGCGCGATGTTGCTAGAATGAGGAAGCAGGGCTCCTCAATTTCGTGGCCTTGATACTTTTCGGGAGTAGGTTCGTCGCTCCCCCTACCAATAAACTGCGAACCCCCTTGAGCAAAACCAAACACCTTGCAAGAATCACCACTTCGAACCATCCCCACCCAGCCTCGAGCCCCCGGTTTTTTCCGCGCGGTTTGCCGCTGCATGACCCCAAACCTTGCTGGGAAAGATGCCCGTGGCCAAACGCAGACACTCAGACCCAAGACGGCGCGTGTCTGACCACATTTGGCCTGGCCACACACAAACAAACTCCAACCTGGAGCTGCTGCATAGCTTTCAGGCGGATTTTCGAAAATTCTAAAAACCCGTCTGACGAGTGGGCAAATTGTTTGTAGGGGGGCCACGGTTCTGGGAATCAAAAGATTTCCGGGCCCAGAATCGTTCCAAACTTCACTTCCAAGTAAGGGATTTGTAACTTATCAATGATGCAATTGTTTTGCTGGCTTAGAAGTGATTTAGAGCTGGCTTCAGGGGAGGTCCTAATGCGACTGGGGGTGGAACCTGCCAGGACATTCTGCTACGTAGATTGGAAGTGGTTGAGCATTACGAAGTCAATTCGAGCTTAGTATTGGCGGACTTCGGGCTTGTGGGAAAACAACTCTTATTATTGCATCTTGAAGGAGAAGGGACTAGCACACCAAGTTTTGCCTTTTTTGCCCCATCCACGCAGGAAGTGAGTAGCCGTCCAGTGAAACTGATCAAGCCCAGAGTCAGTCAGTCTCCGTTTTTCAATCCTCCGCGAGCCAAATCTGCAAATACTGGCCGATTGTTCTCGGACATAATTTGTGTGTGTGTCAGTGTGTGTGTGTGAGTGTGTCCTGCAAGAGCGTTGCCGTTTGCTTGGCGAGAAGGGAATCCAAGATCATGCCAAGCATTTGACAATATTCGACATATCCTCTATTTGGACACACCCGCATTGTCTTAGCAAGATTGTCTTCCTGGCAGACCTCGGGATGGCATGGTTGTCAGACACATTCTACGAGTGCTTGATGGCTGCCAGTTTTTGAGTACCTCTTTCAGCAATCTGTTCAGGTAGATACACAGGTGGCCCACCCAATATGGTCACCTGGAAACCCGGATTAATCGATCCGCTGGATTTATGATTGGTAGCGGGAGCATTGCCCCTAATAGTGAAGGAGTCTCGTTGCAACGGAGGACCCCGTATTGCTTAGCCAAGGTATTATTAGAACTGCGAACCCACTACGAGTGAAACATGCGTATATCCAACTCTCTTTGTAAGTTGCCATTCGACAAACTTTGCCCTGCCCTGATGCTGGCTTTGATGCTGACTTTCCTTTGATGTCTTGCCTGGATTGCGGACCGTTTGGGATATGACTGAGAAGGCGGGCACGCATAACAATTACATGGTAACTATATGGGTTTGCCTCCAACTAGGGAACCCCAAAAAACGGCTTGTTTCCTGTGGATTCCCTCCACACAATCCCCCAAAACACCTTCAACAAAGGACACACCCATATTCATGTTAGGCTCATAGTCACAGGCCCAAGCTTGAGCCAGCAGTCCTAGCTGGCATCCTGATGTCCACTTTGCGACCCTATGATGGTATGTTTTGTCTTTCTAGCTGTGCGCAGTATCAGCACCAGGGGTCTGCTGGACTCGCTGATCATGTCGATGTGCCAGCTGCTCATAGCTGAGTCTCTTTGTGATGTGGTCAGCCCATTGACACAGCTAGCTTTGGAAACACGTGCATGGGACTCTCGCTGTTGGGGCTTTGGTATGGCCAGTTGAAAGGACCCGACCTGTTTGTTTGATATGTGCATGGACAACTCGAGGCTAAGCCTTCATCCTGGGGCGGAACTGGTTCATACTTTGGGTGCATATCAACAGCAATATGGCAAGATGCATGCCACACTCCCTGTTGACTACTTGCTATACTTGCAGCCATGCTGATGGCTCCAGAAAAATGTGAAAGCCCAGAGGGGTAAGATTCGAGCTAAGGTGCGCCAGATTTTCTTGATATCTACGTTGCAGCTTGGCTCCATGAATAGTAAATTGTACCCCAATCTTGGAAGGGAAATCCAGTGAGGGTCCATCATTAATTAGATGCAGAGAGAGGGAGAAAATGCATGCCGGTAGTAGCAGCGACAAGCATGTTCAGGATATCAGGGCAAAGTGTTGGCAGTCCCTCAAGTATGAGCATTGCTCTATTGATATCAGCCAGAATGTGACAGCGGCGAATGTACTACGAAAACTGTGTGTTTATTTCTTGTCGGTGATTGCCTTCATGTCAGATGTCTTCTGATTATGCTTGCTAAAGGACCCATAAATACTGTTTAGTTTCCCTAAAAGCAGACCACAAGTGAATGAATTGCATTTTGCCAGACCCCGCATACACCAGCTGATCCCGAGCTGAGCATCTTTTGTGAGTTCCTTCAAAGGATCCCATCCGGTTCATTTCCAAAGCCTTGTGTGATTCCCTACCGAGAACCGGGGAATACCAGCACGCCATGTACGCAACTCAACCCAACCAGTTACACCATCAGCAGATAACAGACACACACACACAGACACATACAGACACCGAGGCAAGGAACAGACAAAGAGGCGGACAGACACAGAGACACACAGACATGAGAACTTATCATTTGGATGGCAATCGGTCGCGTGCACAGAAAGGCACCAACCATATTCCGCACCAACCTGATGGGGGTGTTTTCTTTTCAAAGTTTCTTTTGTTCTATGTTTTCAATCGCGGAGCCTGGTTTGGTTTCTGGAAATACCAAGGGAGTTCATATCCAATCCAATACACCCCAGCTCAAAACAAAAGCCCGAAAGGGGCAAGCGGATTTTCTTGTCACCCAAACAAAGAGTGTCATAGCGTTGAAGCCTAGTTGACTGACAAAACTAGACATTAAAACTGGAAACTCACAAACGGTAGAGCACAATGACCCTTTTTCTCAGATTCCGTGCTAGTGGATGGGATGGTCAATGTTGGCCCAAACCCTGCCCAAACCCCACATCCTTGAGCTTACAACATCCCTCAACTCGAAGGTTCGTAGAGGACACTCCCGGTATTTTGGTGTGGATCTCGGCACGGCTAATTTGTTACATGTTGGGTATAGACCCAGTTAAAGGTGTTTCTCAGAAATCGGGATCGGCGATTTCCTTTGGCTTGTCTTTACCATTGAGGGGTCCACCCGGTCTTTCGTGTCCTTTTGGGGGGCCTTTTTGGGAAGATATCTGAATATATGAAAGAAGACCACTGCATAATTCGAATCAATCACGTAATTGTACTGACAGATCCTCTTTGGCAATGGGAATTCGGATCGGAGCCCGAGGATTGCCCTGAGCACCTGCTCCCCACTGGGCATGCCCCCCAGCGAAGACGCCATGAGCACCCGGCTCTCCGTCTACGGCTCAGGATCGGAAAAGGGAACCGATCCGTTTACTCAGGGTTACGTAGACTTCCTCTTCAGCATCACGCCAAGAGGAAACTCACTTTCAAATTGCCCAACATGTGATGCTGAAAGCCACCAAAAGCGGAAATATAGGGAACCCGATTTGAATTGTTGGTTGCTTTTGCGAGGGAAGGGCATGCCAAGAAGTCCAAGGCCTCCAGTGAGTTGCTTCCTTTTTGTTTGTTTTTGCTTCTTTCCCTGTAAAAATCAACTACTATAAAAAGATGGGGCCTTTGTTCCCATGGCCACTGAGGGTCTGGGAAGAGGACCCGGCCCTTGGCCATGTGTTTGTGTTGTTTATTGTTTGTGTGGGACCTTTGGCCGTATATGTGTGTGTTGATATGTTTTTCCCGAGGGTAGCCTCTGGGGGTTTGTTTGAAATTGAACCAAAGGGAAAACCACAATTTTGTTGGTTGTTTCCATTTTACGACACGCACGTATTTGCAGTCCAGTTGGTAAGTACACTTTTGCAACTTTTTTGGCTCGAATACTCAACTACAAAGCAGAGCCATTTGAGCCTCCATTGTCAGGGCTTTTGGCTCACTCTATTTGCTAAGGAGCGGTCAACAAAAAGGATCTTTTCAATGGCACCCACCAGCAAATTGATCAACTTGTGAATGTCTAAACTCTAGACATCTGTGTGACTAGGAAGTGGTCATCAATCATGTAGTATGGGGATTGTGCTGCAAGTGTTTGGGTTTGTGGAATCATCACTATCAGCCACAAGAGCAGCTTTGACCATGCCACGTTTAGTTGGCCGGCTTGCAGTCCTTCTTGTTTCCTTCGGGAGAACAGGGATTTTACATACTCCAAGATGGTAAGAGAGCCGGTTTGTCATCTGTTTGGTCTGATTTCCCGCCCATGACTCTCATCTAAAAAAACAAGCTAGTCAGTGACTTGTTGCCCACCTTATCATCCGCGAAACTGAATATGTTTGCCAGTCGTTGCATCATAGGCTCGGTGGCTGCATCATGCTGCATCCGAACCTCAGGTGCAGCGTATTACGAGCACACACACACACACACACACGCATACACACACACACCGTTTTGAACCACCCACCTAATGATTCCTTTTCCCTGTGTATAAAGCAGGTGACCACGGGAACCAACGTTTACCAAACAAGAACCGGCGAATGGCTGGTTGGGTTACCTATGGCGACACACCTCGGATTTGGGCCTACTTGTTGAGCCCTTTGCAGGTCTGCTGACTCTTGTGGCCTTCAAGTACGGCAGCTTTGGCTAAAGCAGATGGCTGTGAGTTGACTCAGGAACCACCTCAAAAGTTTTTGGTGGACATGCATCCCCCACCTAAATGATGTTCACCAAAGGGTCCCCTATTGCCCTCTCAAAATTCACAGCCATTCCACCCGGAGGCGTCCGGCGAGTATGCCCAAGCTTCCCTGTTTTCAGGTCCAGGGAGTAAACATATCTGTTTCGCGCCAACTTCAACATCACATTTTGGACAGGCAAGTTGAAGGCTTCCTTTCAATCGGGGTGACCTGGAGCCCTTTTGCTCCCTGTTGCACAGATCCTTTTGAACAGATGAGCTGATATTGGGTTTGGAAGGCAGAGGCAAGAGTTCCAGCTGGCTATGGCACATTCTGACTCGGGGAGTTGTAAGTGGGTTGAATTGAATAGCCGGACGCCTAGTCCACGCGCGCAATGTTGGGGCCCAACGATGCCAGCTTCGCAGACCACCTTCAGACAATTCATTGGCGGCAGTGTGCATCAATGCCCAATGGCCACTCTGGCTACCAGAACCACCCAACGTCTAGCTTCAACATGTTGACCCGTGATTTGCTCCATCCTGTGGGTGAGTGAGCAAAAGAGTGAGGCCAGCTTACTCGGACTGATACTTTTGGGGCAAAAGCGTGAACCCTCTGTGGCAGATGCATACATACTACTACTATATACATTTATACATACATATTCTCACCCGCCCATGAAGCTCATGTTTAACACAATTCGCAGGGGATGTAGGTATACTGTATATATATATATATAAATATATGTATACAGGAGACTTGCTTTTGTTTTGCAATGGGAGTAGCTCAACCACACAATCAATTGGGTGCTGGACCGAGGCTGCTCCATGGCTGTCAGTGGCTTCCCCTTACCTTTGAGATCCAGCTTAAAGGCCTGAACTATGGCACCCATAGTTCGCTACATCTTTAAGCAAGCTTTCTCCCTGGCTTCGGAAGCTAATTGGAAAGCGCGGGCGAGTCCCTAGCCTTGCAATGAGCAAAGGTGTGATCGAGCACTTGCCCAGCGTCCCATACAACACCTTCACGGAGGGGCGGGGGGGTGTGCGGACGCACGGTCGGCCTCGGATATCAGATGTGTTCTTGCCAGTGCTCCACAAAAAGGAACCTCACAAGTCACATGGTCAGGCACAGAAGCTAGGGATTGCGCTTCACAAGTATCATGCAGCGTAATCAAAGGCAACGCCAAGTCTGGGCGTGCCTCCCATGCTGTTGTAGATAACGGAAGGTCCTGCCGAATCCTTGCATTTGCTGCAAAAGAAAACATGTGGGTGCCATGGATGTGCTCTCTCCCAACAAGAGGCACCCTTGGAGGTGTGGTCAAAATGTCCGGTAGTCCATGGTCAATTTGGGAGGGACATGGTGACATGATCGACTGACTAAATGTCCCACAAACCCGGGGACTCACTAGTTTACCCATGTCCTTTCGGGACGATGCACATTCTGACCGCCGCTCATATGTACCTTGCAGGGTGAAGACTTAGTATGTGTGTTTCTCCTCTTCAAAAGCCGAGAAAGGGCCAGTGGCCCAAGATGCTTGCCCGGATTGCATGCTACATGAGCATTCCGCAATGAGGAAGCCAGAACCAATTGAGCGATATTCTCAGGGGTCGTGTCACCACGTTGCAGGCAGGTGCCCTCGCAAGTTCGGAGAAAGAGTCTGCGCAAGAACATGCATTTTGCACAAAATAATTGGCAAAGTAGGTGGGGAAATAGTAGATTTATTGGGAGCGGCAAAAGGCAACTACCGCAGTTCTTGACGTAGGTAGAGGGTGGGGCTCGGCCATTGCCGGCTGATCAATATGGGAACAAACGAGCCTACTCCTATTGATATCTTTGCTTGCTTGGGCCAGCCAGGCTGTACCCAAAAAAGACAAGCCCTGGACATAATTGAACCGCAGTGAAGAGAATCCAAGGGGTTTCGCTCACGGCTTTTATGTTTCCGTGCAAGTCGAGTTATGGCCTTCCTGTTTCTGATTGTTCATGTTCATATTTGGAGGATGACTATCTGATGATGCAGATCATGATGGTCGTGTTCGCCATTCTGGAGTGCCTCATCGCTTACAGGCGCCTGAGTCCTCATAGAATTGGGAGAACTGAACATATTTGACCAACATACATGGAGAAGGACTCATGCTTACTTCTCCTGGTTGTCTTCGTGCACCCCGGGACACACTTTCGGGAATTGCACTGCATGTGTGTGTGTGTGCGCGAAAAACCTGCGCTTACCAGTTAAAGCTTCTGCGTAGGCACAGATATCAAGTTGTCCTGTACCACCCCTTCTTTCCTTGTCTTTGGATATGGGCGTGCCTTTTTTACCCCCTACTCAAAAACAGGAAGGTGGATTTCCTTGGCTTCCTCTCAAAGCCATAAGAGATCCACACATCCAGGGCAAGCATGACTCCGGGCCGTCCGCTTCCGAACTGAAGTATGCTTGGCTTGATGTCATCTAAGGTACAATAAGATGCTAACAAAGCATTATATAATAACATGATGCTCCTATGATTCATAAATTTACATGGAGATTGAGTCCGTACCCAACACCCCCCGTACATATTTTGAGCCCCATATGTTTTTCTCCTAAGCAAGCAAGCCCGGCTGACCCGTGGGACAGATTGAAACGAGCACTCCTTGCTTTCAACCCCTAAAGCTTGAGAAAGATTCGGACGGCTTCTTAACTCAAAGGGAGTATGTCAAACATGATTGGTGGTTTAGATACATTCACACTTGTGGCTGGGCAGTAGTCACCTCATTGAAGCAACAGCTAAGTCAAATCCAGCCCTTGGACAGTTGAGGGATAAAGAGGGCTAACATAACTCCACCCAGATAGGTGATATTTAAGCGACCAAACTTATGAGCTGCGGATTCTTATGATAATAGCCTCCAGGGAAATTATTGTTCCCAGACTGCAATCCGATTTTTTGCTATAAGAAGAGGGCCATCAATACGATCCGGATTCTGTTGATGCAGGTGGGAGATCGCGGAGCGAGGCATCGACCAGGTGGAAAATGTTCTACTGGTGATGCTTTGCCTGGGCTGGTCTTGCTTTCTGCCACTCAGCTTGGCATTGGAATCAGAAGAAAATGGAATCATCCGTTGGAAGACCTAGTTGTGTGTTGGAGTAGTGTTGGAGTAGTGTGTGTGTGTGTGTGTGTGTGTGTGTGTGTGTGTGTGTGTGTGTGTGTGTGTGTGTGTGTGTGTGTGTGTGTGTGTGTTTGTGTTTGTGTTTGTGTTTGTGTTTGTGTTTGTGTGCGTATTGTGCATATGTATATATATATATATATATATATATATATAATATATGTGAGTGCTACCCCCTGACAAATCTGTGTCGGGTCAGTTTCAAAGCAGCCAATCCAGACCTTTAAGATCTATTCGAACTCTAACTTGAAGAAACACCATATTCAATTAGCAACGAGGGCCCGCAGCGGAGAAGGTCAAAACACAGGCGTCTTTACGGCCTAGTTCCGGCCCTAGCAACATACTTCAACACGGGAGCGTATTACGCGAAATTCATCACAGTGATGTGGCCTGGCGCTTGCAGCACGCCGTTAACATGCGGGCACGAAAGACAGTGCCCGCGAAGCATATGCGCGCGAGATAAAACTTTAAACTCGCCACGACACGCCCCGGATACGCCCGGATA
Source organism: Effrenium voratum (assembly GCA_963377175.1). Taxonomy (NCBI): domain Eukaryota; class Dinophyceae; order Suessiales; family Symbiodiniaceae; genus Effrenium; species Effrenium voratum. The sequence continues at coordinate 310,888 of CAUJNA010003375.1, read as the reverse complement.
CACGGTTTCTCCAGTCAGGCAACGCCAGCCCGGATACAACTTTTTCCACAAAAGAAGTCCCGGATATGTTTTTCGGCACTTGACAAATACGAAGACTTACAACAGCAGGGTATCCCGGATACGCTTTAAGCGGGGGTCCTGGACACACGTTCAGCCCCGCGACTTCCTTCTTGTTTGAAGGGGGAGGGGGGGAGCTGTATGACATTACAAGATTTGATGCAAGATTGCTCTCATGGAAAAGCCCAAACACAGCGCAGCAAGGATTCCTAAATGTTCTGTACGCCTTTTCCGTTCCTTCCACATGTCAGGCAGCTTTATGCCCCTTGATCACGGGCCGAGCAGGTTGTCCAAAATAGCCTTCCCTGCCGTATACCCTCAGAGTGGCTTGATTGATTTGCAACTTGGTTTCGTCTTTAAAGATCATTTCAGCTTTTGGGTTTTTGGAAAGGAGTTTCTATTTCAATCAGCCCGAAAGTCACACATGTAGTAAGCAAGATACACTTGGCAGCTCCCGCGCAATCAAGAGCAGTACAAAAGTAGTGCTGTGCGCGGCGTACGCTTTGATGACAGCGTGCCTGCAGCAGCTCTGTTCATTCTTGCCTGCTTCCTATGTTGTTTTGCAGCGCAAAGCAGCAAGCTCGCAATTGGTGAGAAGGCAGTATTCTAGTTAAAGTTGAAACCCAACAGCTCTGTTGTCGTTGTGTTACTCTCGTCGTTTTGCAGGGCATCCAAGTTTGCATTTGAACATGAACTCCAACCCAACTCCAACCCAACTCTAATTGTGCTCCATGTCCTTGTGCAGCTCCATTTACATTATCGTTAAACATGGCTCACATGGTTTCATTTACATCCCAGTTCCATTGGAAAGCAACTCCCATCTACACTGTGTGTTGCTACTCTAATGAGATGGTAAGTTTGCCAATAACATCTACGGCAAATCACATGTGGGAAGAAGCAGCAATTTCAGGTGCTGTTCCAGGTTCAAACCAATCTCAACTTCAACCGATTGGGTTTTCTCCTACATCGCGACAACAAAACAAAAACACAAATGAAGAAGCATACCCAGTGAACTTGAATAGTTGGAACTGCTAGCTGAACTTAACATCAAACTAAATTTCAATTGGGTTATGAACCTTAGTCTATGTCCATGTGCACTTAAATCTTCACGACCTGAGCCAAGCCAAGAACGGCAAAGTCTGTCCAACAACATGGATGAGCTTCTTGGCAACAAACGCAGTAAAATGCAGCATGTTTTGAGCAACTATCCCCTCGAAATAAGGTCAAACAGCGAAGTGTATGGCAAGATTTCGCCCAAACAATATGTTCAGACGGGGCACTTCCTCAATCAAACAAGAATGGCCTCCGTATGTACAAAGAAACCCCACCGTTTTGGAACAATTTGAAAGTGCTTTCTGGGGCTGGATCCAAGATCCACGATTCCAAGGAAAAACAATGAGAATCTTGGGGTGCAGGCCACCCCAATAAAACTTGTTTAGCGTTTTTCGGCCAAGATCCAAGGTTGCACTAGGATCCAGCCTGAACAAACGTAATACGTGTTTTCTGGGAGTGGCCTAGATCAAAGATTCCCAAGAAGCTGTTCTGTGCATTTGTTTGCCTTTCTCGTTCGATTTAGGAGCTGCCCAGTTTGACCCTCAACTTATTTTGCTGGGTAAACAGAAGGAAACACATGCTCAACAAGTGCTGTACCGTGCACTGTTTCTGGACAGGTCATTGGAGGCAGGGGTACTCGTAATTACCGTTTGTATCTACACTAGTATAAATGTATATGTCTAGAAGTGTTTTGCGTGGGTGTGTCAAATACAAGAAGGCACCTGGCGTCTCTCAGGAGCCACGTGTGGTTCGTCAAGCCGAACCGCCGCACCGCGTGGTGCCAAGTCAGCCTCGGGGACCCGGACGCCGACTTGGAGCGCAGCGAGGCGAAGACGCGGCGTTGGGCCTCGTTTTGAGCGTACCATTTGTTGGGTGTCAAAGGAACAGATGAACATCCAAAGACACCCCCGGTTGATTGAGCGAATGACATATGAACAGATACATGTAATTAATACACAGACAATATTTGCAGATACGGATTCCAAACGAGATATCAAGGACACAAGTCCCAAACTGGGACCCCTTCTTTGCGAGCATCCCTCACCCCGTCCCGCCCAAACGGGCCGGGATCTCATGGCGGGCCAGGCAGATGACGACTTCCAAAATCCGAATCGACAAGAGGTGATGTACCTGCAGGATGGGATCGCATGAATTTGCTGCATATGCCATATGTGAGTCCCCCATTGGGCAGTTGGAGTCCTTGTTGGCTGCCTGTTTGGATAGTTCTGTCCTGGACTTAGAGACGGATTTCTCTGGGGTGGACCTAGACACCTGCGAACATGAGCAACGTACAGAAATTCAGGGGATGTTCCTGGATGCTTGCAATATTCAACGAATCAACCGGCCTGGCCAGGTACAGATCACCCTCCACCAGTATTTTGAAAATATGGACAAACAACGAGCGCGTTTCCTTCTGGTTTTCCTTTCAGGCACCGTCCAAAAGGGGGTTCTTCTGTTCAGCACACCTCCTCCGTTCGCTTTCATTCGATATGCCCTTCGAGGAAGAGACGACGGAGACACCCTTGGCGTGGATCCCAAGATAGGCGATGCACTCGCCGATGCTGTACCAGTTGTTTTCTCCAGATGGAGTTCCCTTTAGTCACGTAAGTTCAACCACCAAAATACGAAAACCATGGTACGGTTGCGCGGCAGGGTCGCGGCGCTGTTGCGTTTTTTATCAAGCGCGAGAGTGTGCATTTAAATCTTCCAGGCCCCAACTTCTGGGCCATGCCTTCTGCACAGTGCAGCTCAGCCATGAGGTCTTCACCTTGGCTTGTGGAGGCCCGTACTCTTAGCGCTTAAAGCCCGTGTACTTAGATTCCGCGGTATGTACTTCTCAAGGCAGGGGCCCACCTGCAAGGCTGAACAATGTCCAATACGTGGGCTAAGTCCGAGTGGCTTGCCAGCTGTGAATGCAAGCGCCAGCGAGTCAATGTAGTATATATCTACTGGAAACCGGGTGCGTGCTTGCAAAAGGCGGCTGAAATCTGCTTGGCCGAAGCAAGATGAGGAGACACAAGGAGCGAACAGCCACTGGGCCCAAAGAATGCATGTGAGTGGACCAAAAGCTTCCTATTTCGGTCCACAAGTGGCTTGCAGCTATCAATGATCTCACTCAGCCAAACGTGACGTCATCATTCCTCCCCCCACCCGCCCCCCCCCCCCCCCGCAACCCCCCCCCCCAACCCCTCCCCACCCCAGTGCCTGACTGAAAACGGCAACAGTCCCACGACGCAAGGGGCGCCGCCACAAAACCGTCATACCCGTTTTCCATGGCAACTGGGCAAGTAAGACCACCATATTGTGTATGGTGGGAACATGGAAAGACTTGTTTGTAGCCAGCGTCAACACCTGAGCGATTTTCTAAAACCCCTGCATTTGAAAGTAGTATTCGGGAGGAAATATCGCTTTCAAAATGTTGATTTTGCCCACGTCGCGGAAAAGCCGCGCAAGGTTCGCGGAAGGGGTTTCTCATTTATGCACTCGCGGAAGCTTCGCTAGCATCTTCAAACCTCTTGCGGAAGGAACCTTTCATGCCGCGCAAGCTGCGCGGAATCTGCCCCTACTTAGTGTTTGAGCCCTGGTCGCACAGCAGGCAGACATTTCCCAAGTGCGTCCTTTTCAGTGAGTGCCTCTGAGTGCCAGTTAGTGCCAGTCAGTGCCAGCCATTGTGTGTGTACGGAACCTTGCGCGGCCTTGCCTTGATTTTTCCCGAAAGCATCGCGAAGGGTTCTTCCGTGCGGAGCCCTTGGACAAGTTACACAGAGCCAAGTTGCACAGAGCCAAGTTACATAGAGCCAAGTTACATAGAGCCAAGTTACATAGAGCCAAGTTACATAGAGCCAAGTTACATAGAGCCAAGTTACATAGAGCCAAGTTACATAGAGCCAAGTTACATAGAGCCAAGTTACATAGAGCCAAGTTACATAGAGCCAAGTTACATAGAGCCAAGTTACATAGAGCCAAGTTAGAGCCATAGAGCCAAGTTACATAGAGCCAAGTTACATAGAGCCAAGTTACATAGAGCCAAGTTACATAGAGCCAAGTAGAGCCAAGTGGCACAGAGCCAAGGTTAGGTAGAGCTTGCGTAGAGCTTCGGCGTAAGCAGCTATGTAAGTTAGTTTAGGTTTCTAAGGCGCCGGGGCGGGAGTTTGATCATCGCTCGGGATTGCGACCCTCTGCGGAGATCCGCGTGGTCGATGTTAAAAAACTGAGGACTTTTTACGATTTCTGCAAGCCGCGCGCGACCCTCTGCGGAGATCGTGCGTGTCGAAGCGCTCTCGCTGTGGCACCGTGCGAATTCTTCTTAGTCTCGGCGAACCCTCTGCGGAGATCGTGCGTGTCGAAGCGCTCTCGCTGTGGCGCCGCGCGATTTTGTTGCTCGTGAAATGGCCTTTGGAAGTTGTCTCGTGGTTTGCGCGCCTGCTTTCGCAATCCCGCGGTCGCGGGTTCGATTCCCCCCTGGTCCGCGGCAGCTCCGGCGGCTTGAAAATCCGGCATCGCTTTTAAGTACAAACGTAGTACGCGGAGCGTGCTCCCGCAGCTCCGGCAAACAGTAGCACTTGCGCAGAGCAACTTCAGAGCACTTACGCGCAGAGCACTTGCACAGACGCTTGCAACTGGCGCAGAGCACTTGCGCAGAGCAACTTGCTCAGAGCACTTGCGCAGAGCAACTTGCACAGAGCACTTGTGTGCAGCAGCTTGCAGAGAGCAACTTGCGCCCAGCAGCCTGGAACAATGCAGCTTGCGCAGACCACTTTCGTGAGAAATCGCGCGGCGCAGTTCGTGCAAAGCACATTGCGCCGAGCAGACTCGTGCAGAGCCAACTTGCACAGAGCCAGTTGCGCAGAGCCACTCGCGATAAGTGGCTTGTGTAGAGCCAACTTTCACAGAGCCAAGCCGCGCAGAGCCATCTTGCACAGAGCTAAGTTGCGCGAGCGTGCTTTGCAGAAACTGTGGCCGTCGTGTAAGCTTTGCTATTGTTTGCTTTTCCTTTTGCTTGTAATTCGTTTCGAGCTTTCGAGCTTCACTCTTCTTTTAACGGATGTAAATATATGGGATCGAGCAGCCATGTTTCCTCTCGTAGGACGATGAGATGGAGCACTCATGTGACCATACACATTGAGCATCGCCGCGTGCAGACACGCTCGCCGCAGCGATGTAAAAAGGTGTCTCCGCGGCTGGATGAGCACCTGGGGAAAAATGCTTTCGGGCCAATCGTCCTCTAGTTTGTTTCTGACGCATGATGAATGCGTCATGACCTGTTGACCTGTCATGAAGTGCAGGATTAGACGCAGCAGGTGATCAACGTTGGTGAGAGTTCTCATTTTTGGTGGCTGTTGTGTGGTTGGGTCGCACGTATGTGCCTCTGGTCCATGCCTCTAGACCTGTGCCTGAGCAAAGCCCTGTGGTAACGCCTTGTGACTGCCCTAACGGGACCGATAGAGCATGATGATCGGAATCTGGGAACATTGGCCGCGGTCTGCCACTGGGTCACTTGGGCCACTTGCTCGCGGAGAAACTAATCGAAGTCTGCCACTCGGGTCACTCCTTGGACTTGTGGGAGCATTAATTGGAAAGTGCCACTTGGGTCACTTGGGTCACTTGGGTCGCTTGGGTAAGTAGTCTTCGGGTAGTCTTCCCGATTTCTTCCCGTCGTGTTTCGGTAGTCTTCGAGGTGCTAAGGTGCATTTTCCAGGGGCCCCAACATGCAACTGTGTACGGCCCCCCAACAGGCCTCTACGACTGCTTTCCTGTGCACAGGGCAGCTTGTATGATTCCCGGACAGGTGCGCTTGGTCGCCTCATTTGGACGAGCTATATTTTGACTGGAATGCAATTGCGCATCCGTGCGATGCTGCATTGGTTTGTTTAGCTGCGGGGATGGCTTGACAAATCGCTTGATAGCCAAGTGATTTTGGGGGCTGCCCCACAATAAGCCAAAATTCAATGGAGAATCACCAGGTGACCAAAACTCACTGGGTTTGCATAGGGGTCACTGAATGCACGGTCCGAGGTGAAGTGAACATGGAGTCTCGAAGTGAGGCAGCAGAGATGGGGACCCGAACGGGTTATGGATGGGTTCCATCGTGCATCCCCGTTTAGGCGTTGGTGCATTGGTGGGACCTGAAATGTAGAGGTTACTGGTGGTTATTCCTGTCCTCCTAATGAATGGTTACGTGTTCCTTTGTGGGGAGGTTGGACAAATTGAATTCGGACGCCCATCAAAGCTCAAGACAACTCATGACACCTCATTGCGCAGCAGGTGCTGTCTGTAATACCCAGCTCACTTCCTATGTTGCTGGATGTGATACCTTTCGGTTCCGATTGACATGGAACCCGACAAACCATCTGTTTAGAGGAATCTCTTTTTTGTGCGACCCCTTTTTGGGTTTCATGTTAATCTGGGGGGATCTAAGCAAAATCATCCACTCCAGAAGCAAGCCATTTCAGCAGCTTGGAGCCCATTTCGAACCCCCTGTGGAGCCAAACTTCTGGTTCGATGATCTGTGCGAATGGGGACGTGGATGTGGTGTTTCCAGTGTTCTCAGGAGTGCAGACGCCCTTTTTAGTGAGCTGTCAACCGTACCAAGCCCTCATCGATTTTTTGTTTCTCCATGGCCACTGGGCATGTAAGCCACACCGCACCCATGACCCTCAAGTCCAGCAGTGTGACAGTGTGTCACACATGGTTGTGGAAGATGGAGTTTTAGAGCCACATGATACCAAGAGAGTCCCCGTTTACATGAGAAAGCAGTAGGGATGGCTTACTCCCAACCATTTGTGACATTCGGCGCACTCAGCGAGGTCGATTGAATCGCAATCGCTAGAGATAGTTCGGCCGCTACAGAAGCAAAGTGGTCGGCCAGACGAGCAAAGCTCGTGGGGGTTGACAGGGATTGCTTTTTGACTTCCATCCCAGGTGCAGACTATAAGATTACCCGACCAAAGACCCAGAGGTTGCCCTTTGGGCAAACCCCTGAAAGTCATTTTGGAAAGTGGAGAAACTCTCCTGGAAAAGGGCAGAACGGTAATCCTGGTAGCTTGGGCAAAAAGACGGTTTTCGGCGACCGGTGTAGAAGGCAAGAGGATTTGAGTTTTTCCTCGGAAAAGAGTCCAAAGGCAACCCTGGCAGCTTCCATTGCGCAGAGGCTGCCTGGCGGAAAAGCATCCAAGGCCATCAAAGCGAGTGGATTTGACCGGACTTCCTCGAGTTTGAACCCATCTTGCTGTTGGCGAATCATTAAACAAGTTAGGCTTTCTGTTGGATGTTTTGAAATGAAGGGCAAACACTTGTCAGCCCTCCCAACCAGAACCCAGCTCTTCAATGCGTTGCTCATGGGTACCTGGACCTGTCAGCTTGAAACTCGCCCCTCTGGGAAGTGGCGCCAAAAGGCCCAGGGATGCCAATCAACCCTTTTAATAGGGCCTTCAGACAACCTTTTTATAAAAGGGGCTACGGCCATGACCCACATAACGAGTTTTGACAAGGGTGCCGAAACACATAGCACCACAAGATCACACGTCTCAAGTCATGTCCCACGGTTTGTGGCTGATGTTTTTGTCAGAATTGGGTGCGCCTTGTGTGTTTTAGGTTGCCCTTTCCGTTGGTTTATTGTTCAAACATGCCAACAGGAGGTGTCCCCGAGTCTAGGTCCTAGGTCCACGTTCAAGCTATACACCACCAGTTTGGGTGAATTATACAACCTCAGGGAAGGTCACCGGTACCATCATATTGGCCCTTGCTGGTCAGTCAGGACGGAGTCGACTCAATTATCTCTTAGGTCCACTGGATACGCAGAAGCAGAAGGCAGCGCTTGTGAAATACCCCCAGCACCAGCACCAGCACAGCTAGCACCACCAGCTCCACCATGTCAAGATCATGCATTCTCACGCTTTGTGACAGCAAGTTTCAAGAAGCGTAGTGCCGAGCTATTGCCTGTGTCAGGTAAGGGGACTGCTTGTAGTTGCTATGGTTGCAGATTTGCAAATCAATCTTGCTTGCTTCATATGCGCAACACACGTTTCTCTTTCATGTGGAATGATCGAAGGTGCTTCACGGCGAACGTTGAAGGTGTGAGGTCTGGACGTGAAAAAATCCCTGGAACCCCGAAATCCCCTTGGCAGGGGTGATGTTAAGGATAAAAGTATGTATATATATAAATATACATATATATATATATATTAGGGAACCCTGCTGGCCGTGTGCTGTGCCAAGGCCTCGACCTTGGTCCAGATCCCGCTGGCCGGCAGCGCTGATGCCAAGGCGAGTCCGCGGGTGCGGGCCGCGGCCCGCGGATTTGTGCGGTGCGCAAACGCGAGTTTGTATGTGTGTGTGTGTGTGCAGCAAGTGTCAGGGCTGTCCAAGTGATTTTGTTCACCCGGTCAGAGCAGGATTGCAAAAAGCCTCATTTAGACGTTCCCCAACAAAGTGTTTCGGATGACCCGGCCTGCAGCCAGCCACTTGCCGATCTCCGCGACCCAGTGTCGCCACCGGGCCTCCGTCACGTGGGCGCCCGTGCTCATTGTTATTGACTCCATGGCACCACCAGCCGTCAAGGCATTGCGCGCCTTCAGTCCTTCTAGAGAGTGCTTTTTGGAACAAACTCCGCTACAAAGAGATACACGTTGTTTGTTTGTTTTTTCTTCGGGCAAGGAACCTCATACGTCTATAGTCTATTGGTAGGGCCACTGAATCGCTGGCAGGAAGATGTAGTGGCGGGTTCGGGGGAGGGTGGGGGTGGTTTCTGCGAAACCTTAATATTGAATATTAGATTGGATTTTTAACCTTGAACTTTTGGAGGAGGTAGCAGCCATCAACTATTTTCTTTGGTGGGCTTTCCTGAGCGACTCGCCATGAACAAGACATCGGTTGTTCTGCCGGCCTTTGGGCAAACAAGTGAGGCACAACAGGAGCAGGGTCTCTGCCACATCATGGATTTGGAACACCTGCAAGCCGCGGCACGTGTAACATCCATCATGAATTGAGAATCACGCACAGGAGAAATCAGGAGAAGACATCACTAAATGAAGCATTGGAGAGCAATAACTGCTAGACCGACTGCATCACCTTACCAAGCGGGGAAACGTCGCTGCTATCATCAGATGATGCAGTGTTGAGATGCAAAGCCAGAGGTCATTGAAGTGGGAGTTGGAGGTAACATCTAGTGTCAACTTCGGATTAATCCCCAGGACCGTGTTAATCAGAGAAAGTGGATTTGAGTGGGTCACGCTTTCTCCACAGCAAACTGGTGGAAAAAGAGATGGACGCCTCAAGTAAATCGTTTGTTTTTGTCAACAAACATGGGGCCCATTCCTGATTCGCAGAGGTACTCTTTATATACGATCTCAAATCCCCCTGAATTGGCATAATTCAAGTATGGTGTGTTGTTTTTTGATGGTACCCTTGTTGGGACTGTTTTCAAAAGAAACCCAAAGGGACACCCACTATTTCGGGTGGTCCCTAGTTTGAGACAAGCACATTATACGTTTTTGTGATTCTGCAGTTGACACAAGCGGCACGTGAGGCCGAAGTGCCCTCGCGACGCGTTCCCGAACATTTCCGGCAGGTGTCGCAGCTGGCGGAGCGGGTCTCGGTGCTGGTGGCAGCACTGCAGAAGCGCTGCGACGAGGACAAAGAGGACGCAACCTGAAAAGCCCAATCCAGCGGGAAAACCAATCCTTAAGTAATATGGCGCCCTTCTTTTTTTGGGGGGGGGGGCTAGAAAAAAGACTGGGCATGTTGCAAATCCGGGATCGTGATCAAAGTTCCAGCGGTGTAAGGACCGCAACCAATAGCTCTGCTACAAATGGGAATTGACTCAGAAAGAACCAACATGGAGCTTTCAGGAGCTGAGATGGGTGTGTCTCAAATAGAGAACCCATGAAGCGGGGGATCGTCGAATAGCAGCATTTTGTTGCCCAACGTGGGTGATCCTTGTCAAGCATGGCTTCAACAAGTTGCCAAAGCACATTGCCCAGGCACATTGAAGGACGATCCGTGGCAGGTCTTGGGTCTCAGAAGTTTCGTTGTCTATTCATTTCACTCAGAGTTGTTTCGCGAAACGGACATTGTTTGTCATTGGAAGGCCCAACACAACAGATCCTTCGTGACAACTCCAAAGTTCATTCTAGTAGGGAGTTCTAGGTATGGCAGTTTGACAACAACCTGGGGCAGACGGTTTGTGACCTCATCCTCGATGCAGGTTCCTTTCAGAGGGAGCGCAGTTTGTTACGTTCCTAATTCGTGGGAACCCAGGATTAAAACATGTTCCTTGATTATTCGGGGGTGTACCATTGTAGAGGGCGTCCTTTGACTTGCAGGAAACCACGGTTCGCCTGTTCCCGCCATGTAATTTCGTCCGGGGTCAACATAGCGAGTAATACTCAGTTGGCACATGCGCCCCAAATTGCGGCCCACCCACTTGCTACTATATCCCGGCCGCCAGCCGAATGCAGCGGAGGAGCTGGAGCAACATGTGGACAAGATCCATGCTCGAGTCGCCCGGGCCCCGGAGTGCTGTGGTGGTTTATTGGGTGCTAAACCACCCATACTGTGGATGGACGAAATCCTGCACCAACAAAGAGGCCCTAGAGGGATGATTCGCCTGTAAATACCAACGAACAATGGTTTCCCATGGTTTCCAAGTGGTGCAGGATTTTGTCCATCCACAGTAGGACATGATTGATTTGTCCACAGCAAAGCCCAAAGGGGGTGGGACCTGAATGAGCAATAGTCCTGCAAATTGAAATCGATAGATCAAGCAAATATCCCTGTATTCTTCACAGGGCAACACAAACAAGCACACAGACACAGACACAGACACAGGCACAGACACAGGCACTGGCACTGGCACAGGCACAGGCACAGGCACAGGCACAGGCACAGGCACAGGCACAGACACAGGCGCAGACACAGGCACAGGCACAGGCACAGGCACAGGCAGAGAAAACTGGCATAGGCACAGGCACAGGCACACTCACAGGCACAGGCACACTCACAGGCACAGACACAGACACAGACACAGGCACAGGCACAGGCACAGGCAGAGGCACAGCCACAGACACAGACACAGGCACTGGCACTGGCACAGGCACACTCACAGGCACAGGCACGCGCAGGCACAAGCACAGACACAGACACAGGCACTGGCACTGGCACAGGCACAGGCACAGGCACACTCACAGGCACAGGCACAGGCACAGCCACAGGCACAGGTACAGGCACAGGCACAGGCACTGGCACAGGCGCAGGCACAGGCACAGGCAGAGACACAGGCACAGACACAGACACAGACACAGACACAGGCACAGGTACAGGCACAGGCACAGGCACACTCACAGGCACAGGCACAGGCACTGGCACAGGCACACACACACACTTCCCAGCAAATGACATGGAGTCCAGGGGGGCCCTCAAAAGGAGATTCCTGCAACATTGAGAGGATTCCCGCTTACACGTGAATGTGCACGAGAATGCCATTGTTTACGGTTGCACAAGGGAGGGAATGGCCCACACGCAATTTGGGAATTTCACCTCGGAAATTGACCACGGCTCCAATGGGTTTGCATCAAAACTGCGGGTCATCCAGATGCTGATTTCTTTCAAACTGTTCCCCAATGGCTCAACAATCCGTTGGCGCCTTTACGCAAACCGTCACATGCCCAAAGTTCCCTGTGTTTTCACCTTGGAGGATCGAGCTCAGGACTAGCTGGGACTAGGTCGGGTTGGGAATTTCTTACAACAGTTGGGGGTGTAGCCCAACTAGTCAAGGGGAGCCAGGCCACTTTTCAGGTCCCTTTTAACGTGCCCTTTTATTTGGGCTGCAAACAGTCACCCTGGACTGACTAGGAGTTGGGAGCCAAAAGGGGTTTGGGATCCGGTGTCAGGTACCATCGTTAACCCCACTGGATTTCTTGTCGAGAGAGGGGGCATACAGCCTCTCAAAGGATACGATTCCAAAGTGCATGGAGAGACCTCCCACAAAGGACACGCCCAGTTGTTCAGTGGCACTCGCTCGCCAACTCTCTTTTGTTTTCTGTCTTCCCCTTCAAGCACGAAATCAACCACAAGGAAGTGGTTCCAGTTCTTTTCCCCAGCTTAGATGGGTGTGGGGTCCTTTTTCCAGGCTCTGTTCGGTGCAGCTTCCTGGGAGGTTCAAGCGAGGCCGGATACCGAGATACCCGGTTTGGCGCCGTGGGTTTTCAGGAGGCGCGGCTGAGCTCTCTGGAGCGGCACGAGGATCCGATTTGATGCGAGCACCGGTCTGAGATGGGGTCAAAGTTGGGCCAAGCTGGGCTGAGATCTTTGGTTTTGGCTATGGCAAAGATTGAATCCATTTGAATCCCGATTGAATCCCTAGGTTCAGGGCGCTGACCAAAGTTGTATTCAAAGTTGGTAGTACAACTGGCCTTTCCCTTTGCCCTGTGGTGGGGCCTTAGGCGTACCTTTGGAGTCTGTGTCACGCCATGGTGAGGACTTTTAGTTTGCAAAATCAAGTCTTGACATACTTTGCGGGAGGACCATTTGGTGGCAATCCAAGATATAAAAAAGCCTGGTGGCAATCAAATTATCAAAAGGTCTAGACTTTTGCTGAACAATCCACTCAGACCTGGGATTTGAGTCTTTTCGACTATCAGTTTCGTCAGGGGCAAAGATGTCTCAGATGCTACCTACCCTTTTGCCAACAGACTTGAAAGTAAACTCTTAGGTCTTCTCTAGAGCATTGTAGTACCCAAAACCTGACATGGTCCACTTTCGCGATTGTTGGAAAAGGCAGAACGTGTTTCATATGTCGGCTCATCTAAACTGAACCACAAACCAAATAAGTTTTCTGTCGGATATCCGGTGAACCAAAAAGCACCCCACAAAGCAGAGGCCCTACTTAAATCTTTCGGATCCAGCACGTCCTCATCCACAATGAACAACGGGCCACGACCCCGTCCGATTGAGACTATCATGGAATGGAACCGTGGAGCAGAATGGTAGGGACACCTCCAACCATTGGCGCAATGTTTCGCTGCCTTGCGTGCACCGAACAATACCAACCTACTTGAGCACCGCTGCCAGGTGATCACATAATTTTAATGTAAGGCCAAAAGAGGATCCATAGGTAACTCAAAATTGTACCTTGGTTGCCAAGCTTAAGACTTCAACATGGCCCCGGAAAGCAAACCGTGCTTTTTCGAGCCCCAAACCTGTTGACCTCCATGTCTTCGGTTTATGAGGCCCAATCCTAAAATCCCAACACACAACATGTTCAATCGAAGTCACCCGTGCACGTTGTGGAGGTTGCTCCAAGGTGATTTGCATGGGATGACCATTAGAGAAAAGAAAAGCATCAGATGATTTTCCCACATGGGAAACGCAACCAATGTTCATTCAGGTTACCCTTAGTTGTTGGTGGTCTGGATTGGTTGGGGGTTTGAAACGCTGGTTCTTGTAGAGGGTAAGTGGGAACCCACCCTTGGACACCAAGCCAAGCCAGCAATCCGAGCCACCTGGGGGGAAGCTGAGTCATGGTGGGGCCGTTGATCACCAGCCAGGAGCCTGCCCTGAACCTCGGCCGCGAGACGGCGGTGCTTCGAGAGGCCGAGTACGGGTGGCCGGTGCTTGGGGATACCGAGGGGTTGGTCCAGGAAAGCCATCATTGAGGTGCGGGTCTAATTTAAACCACGAGGGCACCGCAAACCTTAGTCCTTGGTTCCATTTTCCAGGCATTAGAGTGCCTTTTTTTGAACCCCGCCCATTTACTGGGAGACCAAGGCAAAACCATGATTTTGTTAGCTGATTTAGAAAGGCTGGGGCTGTGTTTGTTTAAGGCTAGGTACCTTTTCAGGCTTGGTAGAAAGGGACCCCAAAGAAAAGCCATTCAGTTTTTGGGCCTCCCCATTTATGACATATAGTGTCTTTGCCGAGGGATCAAGTGTTGCAGTTGCCGAAACGGGTTCTTTATTGAACTGAGCAACGCTTCGGAGGACCCCTTCAGAATCAGCAAGGGAACGGGGGACATGTCTAACCTCAAATGGCTATGAAATTGAATGGAGAACAACCTCAAGCATGAATGGAGAACCACCTCAGGCATGGTGGACATAAGCAAGGCTATGAAGGATGTGAATCACAGGGTCAACAAGCATGGATTCTTATTTTGAAATACGTGTTCTGGGAGTGGGTTTTCGAGCCATGTAGCCTTAGCACAATCCCAACGTGGATTCATTGCAGATGCGGGCTTAATGCTGGCCGGAGCTCCTGGGGTGAGCATGTTTAGAAGGATGGCTGATTCTATTGTCAGCACTGTTGGACGTGCCACCGGTTCTGGGCTCAAAGAAGCAGCAAACCTGGTTGTTGGGAGGTGCCCGGTGGTTATGCTCAAGCATGGTATGTTTTTTAGACGGAAAGGTGAGAGCCCAGCTTCATCCTCCAGCTGGCTCCCACAATTGATCATTGTCGCAAAGGCATGCCTTGGAAAACCATGAAAACGAGGGACTTCTTCCAAGTAGGGTCCAAAATGATGGTGGCAGCCTTGTAAACCAACCTGAAAAGGGTACCTCAAAGAAACGCACACCCATTTGGGGCTGATTTTGGCTGTTCGGAAGTGTTCAACCAGCCAGGCCAGGAGCATGGTGGGAGCCGCCATCGGCGAGGCTGGGGGGTTCGGGCGAAACGCAAGCGACATGCAGGCGATTCGAGATCTTGGGGTCTCCTCCAACAACATGTTACTGTAAACGCTTCACGTTGCCCGCCTCGGCCAGCATGCTTTTGGCTGGCTTTGAGGAGCTGTGTTTTTGTTTGCCTTGAAGTGTTGTGTTTGTTTGAGTGAGTGAGTCGGCACCGACGTGCGTGAGCTGGTTTCCGGCCTGAGCTTCTCGAGGGGAATTGGACCGTAGATGTGAATGGTTTCTGGGGTGGATTTGACCGGTTTGCACGAGGAATTTGGTTGGTTTTTAGGGGGAGTCGGACAGGGGATCTGCTTGATTTCTAGAGTGAATTTGATTGAATTTGACTGGCTTCCAGGCGGAATTTGCCTGGTTTCGGGGGATTGAACCAGATATTTTTTTGGTTTCTAGGGGGAATTTGCCCAGTTTCAATGGGCCGGCTTCAGAGGGGCTGGAGGCAGCTGGAGCACTCAAGGGGTGACTGCTTTCTGGCCGAGGTATTCGTGACCTTAGCCTCATTGGGCCGAAAGCAACGCACAGGGTTCTCACGATTCGTTTGGGTTCGTTCCGTTTCGCGCGCACGTCCGTTTCGGAGTGTTCGATTCGATAGCCCTGAATCGCCGTACGGTTCGGGCGTTTCGTTTCGCAGCCGGTTCCTTGCCAAGGCCCGGTTCGTTTCAATTCGTTTCGATGGGGCTTTGGGGGCCGCTGGTCGCCTCCTCCAATCTTTGGGTGCGCCCTCTCCGCCGCCTCTTCCAACCTTTCCAGGGCCGCCCTTCCAGCCTTCACTGAGCCCGTCGTCCCTCCAACCATTGGGAGTTTAGGGGCCCTCCTAAAACAGCTGGTGTCAAGAAGTCTATCTTCATGATCCCTACATGGAGCGTTCTAATGCGGAGCTCATGAATGGTCCCGACATGGAAGCCCGCTTTGGAAATGAATTCTTACAAGCCTTTCTGTTGCGGCCCCGTACTGGAACCCTTGTTTGCATCTCATCTAAACGGAGAACAACTGAATGCGTCTACTGGATTCTTTGAACGCTCTTTTTTTCGAAAGGGGGGGGGAAAGGCCTGGCCTGTCTCTACAGGGAGTTGAGGATGGTGAGACCTCAGCGGGACAGGTGTTTTACGGGATCCCCTTTTTTTGGGGTTTCAACGAAAAAGAGGACAGAAAACAAACGCATGTTTCTACAGGGAGTTGAGGACGGTGAGACCTCAGCAGGACAAGCTTTTTTCCCTCGACCCCAAAACGCTTTTTGGGGGGCAAAAAACAGAAGACGAAAAATGAACAAAAGTTTCCACAACCCATGGTAAGACCCAAGCAAGAAACCCGACAAGGGAAGAGTTTCGGAAAAGCAAACGCATGTTATTGAAATGGATCTGCTGCTTTGTGGATCTGGTTTTCAACCTTCGCCCCTCCAACCATTCAGGGGTGGGCGGGCCGCCCGTCCAACCTTTGTGGGGGCAGGCCACCTCTACACACAACCTTTCCAGGGCCGCCCTTCCAGCCTTCACTGAGCCGCCTCCGTGTTCCAACCTTCGTCCCTCCAACCATTCAAGGCGGGCGGGGGGGCCGCCCGTGTAACCTTTGTGGGGGCTTCTCCTCGAACCTTTGAAGGGCCACTCCACATGTTCCAACCTTCCAGGGCCGCCCTTCCAGCCTTCACTGAGCCGCCTCCGTCTCCAACCTTTGGGGGCCCACTCCAGGGCCGCCCTTCCGAGCCGCCTGCGTCTTCCAACCTTCGGCAGCAGGCCGCCCGTCCAACCTTTGCGGGGGGCCGCTCCACATGTTCCAACCTTTCCAGGGCCGCCCTTCCAGCCTTCTCTGAGCCGCCTCCGTCTTCCAACCTTTGTCCCTCCAATCAGGCAGGCCGCCCGTCCAACCTTTGGGGCCTTCTCCTCCAACCTTTCTCCGCATGTTCCAACCTTTCCAGGCCCGCCCTTCCAGCCCCGCCCTTCCAGCCTTCACTGAGCCGCCTCCGTCTTCCAACCTTCGTCCAACCAGGCAGCACCTTTGTCCCTCCAACCAGGCAGGCCGCCCGTCCAACCTTTTGGGGCTTCTCCTCCAACCTTTGAGGGCCACTCCAGGGCCGCCCTCCCAGCCTTCACTGAGCCGCCTCCGTCTTCCAACCTTCGTCCCTCTGGGGCCGCTCCACATGTTCCAACCTTTCAGGGCCGCCTTTCCAGCCTTCTCTGAGCCGCCTCCGTCTTCCAACCTTTGTCCCTCCAACCAGGCAGGCCGAACCTTTGGAGGCTTCTCCTCCAACCTTTGAAAGGCAACTCCACATGTTCCAACCTTTCCAGGGCCGCCCTTCCAGCCTTCAAGCCGCCTCCGTCTTCCAACCTTCGTCCCTCCAACCAGGCAGCAGGCCGCCCGTCCAACCTTTGTGGGGGCATGTTCCAACCTTTCCGCACCTGCACAAATGGATTACACCATCATCAAACTTAGACACGGCTGTTTCGCCCTTCTGGGTTTCCCACGTTTGCCTTTTTAACCAACAAAGAGTTCACGTTGCAGGGGTCCACCCGTCTGGCCAAGTTGCAAAATAAGAACCGGATACACCCCACCAAGGCCAGTGGCGCCCTTCCTTCCTTAGTCTTGGAGGGGTCCCTCTAAAATCAGCTACCAAAAAGGGCATTTTTTTCTTGTGGCCAGCGGGGGTGTGCGGGGTGTGAGCTGACTTCTCATCTCCAACACCCAAAACGAGGTGCAGAATGCGTGGCGCCAAGAGATGGCAGAGCAGAGGAGGCACGTGGAGGCCGGGGGTTCGAAATGAAAAGGGCGTAGAAGCTGGAGACAGCCAACCCACTGGCTTGATGACGACAATATTGATGATGATGATGATGATGATGATGATGATGATGATGATGATGATGATGATGATGATGATGATGATGATGATGATGATGATGATGATGATGATGATGATGATGATGATGATGATGATGATGATGATGATGATGATGATGATGATGTATGACATTCTCAATCTCGTTTTGTTTGGTGGCTTCCCCGCACAAAAGCAATATAACAATGGTCAAGCGCGAAGGGGGCTCCTTGGTCTACCAGGCTCGCCATCAGGTATCCTCGAACCAACTGACATGGAGCAATAACTCGGGGATTTCTGATTTGGGCCATTCTCCTCTAAGAGGTGCCCGCTGGTAGGTTCCATGTTAATTGGTAGAACCCCAAAACCTCGAATCAAGTAACCTTCGAACCGTCAATCCAAGCCACCGAGTAAAACTTGGCTGAGGCATGCATCCTTCAACAGCCGCTGAAAAGGTCCCGATTTGGGACGCATCCTTGTGATGAAAGGAGCCATGCATGATACTCAAGGCTTCCTCAGTCCAGGGGTTCCCTTTGGTGTGAATGCTTTGTGTGGTCAATCAGAAACTTCCATCAGTCGACCGTTGCACCTTGACAGTGTTTGTTTTCAACTAGCTGGCGTTCAGGGAGTTACGACAAACCAACAAGCTAATGAGGAAATCGGACGCCTTCATTCCCTATATGAAACCAAGCGGTTGAAGGGGGAGACATGGCCACCCTCTCCCGCAAAGACCAGGGGTCATCGAAATCTTCAATGCCTCCTTTGGGAAGAATATTTTATATGTTCATACTCCGCTTCCCGAAAGGGGTATAGACCTTTTATAAAGTGGGAGTAACTGGGGAAGCCAATGGGTATGAACAACCGGGTTAAACAGCCCAAAGTTTTCTAATGATTGAGCAATCATGCTTTGTGTTTTTTACCAGACCCCCCCACGACCAGGGGTGAGTACTTCCATGGAGATATCAACCCCTGCCGCGGAGCGAGCCACTCGCAGTTGGGCAGGAGCTGAACGAAACTTCCCGCCAGAGCCACGCGCGCTTGGAGAAGGCGGGGGAGGTGCCATGTCCTTTGTAGCTTAGTTTGATTAGAAATAAATGGCACTGGTTCAGACTGCTTTTACAACAAGAAGGGCCATCAATTGTTCCGAAAGGTCACCTATGCTTGGGTCTTTCACCATTGTTTGTGTACAACAACATGTCTGCACACACATCTCAATAGTTACATTGCCATTATATATATATATATATATAGACATACTATCTATATACATATATACATGCACATACATATACATGTGTGGGTGCTCGCGAGCATGGACACATTGTCTACAATTACATGCAGGTACATGTAGATACAACCAAACTAATTTGACGAGCTGGATTCCACAAATTTCTCCATCATCCAGGGCCTTAACGACTCCCAGACACAGCAGTCAAAACCTGGGCGGCCTGTCTATTTTTGAGGCTCGGTGCCCTTATTGGGAGTTCCCATCCGGCAACGGCTTTTGGGGCAGTTCCTGAATTGAATTCTATGGCCTCTCTGCATGGGTGTGCTTTGTCTTTTTGGGGATCCTTTTTGGTTTAAAAGTGAAACCAAAGGCGCAGAAACCATCTTGAGGGGGTTCTCATTCTGAAACAAACCCACAAGCCATTTTGCAAGGCCCGGCCAATGACAGGCTTGATTCGCGACCCAGCGACAGCCAGTTTGGGTTTCGCGCTCGAGGTCCGGGGAGGTTCCAGGGATACTCCGCTGTTCGGACAGGCGGAGCGCTCGATGTCCATGCAGGAGCTTCTTGGTTCAAATGGATGGGACGCGCAATTCAGGGCAACAGCGCCCAATATCAGCTTCGGAGTAATCCGGAGGACCCCGAAGTACTCACGGGTGATTCCCCTTTGAGGCTGAGTGGGGAATAACCCACATAATTTTTTGGGGGGGAGGGCTTGACTTAGTGTGCCACAGATTAGTTTGTTTTTGACATTACTTCTTCACAACTTGTGGCTTGACTTACTGAGAATCGAGGGTGCTGTCAGCAGCTGTTAAGCCATTCCAACCTGACTCCTTGTTGATTTGGAAAGAACCGATGCGTCTGGGAGCAACGCCGTGTCAACGATCAGTGGATAGCCAACAGCTCTGTTTTGTTCCCTGTTTTTTACTCTGGTTGATTGGTCGGTCCCCGTCAAGCTGTTGGATTCCTTTATCTTTGAGAGCTCTTGAAATGACCAGGATTGTTATCAGGCTTCATGCTGAATCCTGACACCTGATGTGTCGATGCTCCATGGTCAAGGAGATACAACGAGTACATCGGCCAGTATCACTAATCCCAAGGTGATATGGAATTTGGCTCCAAAGATATCTGGCGACGCAGGACTTTTCCTTCACCACGCCACCCTGCGCCTCACAACGCTAAACCTTGCCACTCCACTCCATCCCCTTGACTCTGCTCAGCTCCGCTCCACTCCACTCCACTCCACTCTCATTTGCACCCACTACGTGAGCTCACTGGGCAAACACAGCTGAAGTAGTGATGAAGGTGCGTCTTTCATCTTAAGTTGGCGAGTTGCCCAATGCCGACATTCTCCCCCAGCACAGCCAGTGGCACCACACAAGTACCGCATCAACATTTCGGACCATTTTACATCTTTGCCCATGACTAACATAATGAACAAAGAACAGATTTGCCTGTGTTGGTTTGTTTGTTTTTTCCCCGAGCTTTTTAGCTGGCCTTAAAGGGAAACCTACAGAAATACCGCAATTTGCGGGCAGCCCTATTTTAAGACGCACCCATTTCAATCCTAGGGTAGGGGTGAACGTTGACCACGAGTAAAGTGATGTAATTTCGACGTGCCATGGCCGCTTAAGCGAGGCGAGGGCTGCGCCGTGTGGAGGAGAACTTGCAGGCGTGGGCTCGGGTTGTTTCTGTTTCGGCTACGAGAGCTTCTCAAAGTGGATTTGGGATCCGCTTTCGATTGGTATTTAAAGGGAACTACAGGAAGCAAACCATTCTAGGGACCGATTTCTATTTTGACAAGCACCCCGCCCCCAACTATGCGTGGGGTCAAGCCATGTCAAGCCTAGGACTGATCCAGAATGGTTTTCATAATGATTCATATGGCTTGGGGCTCCTCAGAAGGGAAAACGGGAAAACAATGCATTCTGACAAAGAACGTGCTGCTGCTTTCATCATGGTTTCATCACTGTGGTATTCTGGATTTGGCGAAACACACACACACACATTTGGGTTTGGGTGTGTCTCAAAATTCGGGTAATCCCTTTAATTGTGTTGTTTTGCATATTTCCCCTTCAAACCAATCCACAAAAGGTGCCCTAAAACAATCGACACGCCCGTTGGACTTGAAGCTCTCGCTTTTCGACAGGCGGTGGCCTCCATGCAGGAGACGCCCCAATGGTTTGTGCAGCTCGAAGGCGGTTTGCTGGGGCAGGATCCCGCGGTTGGGCTAAGTGACGGCCAAACGGCAAAATATTCTCAAACATCCAGAAGGGTCCAACTATTGCATGATGCACTGCATGTTTGGATTTTGCAAGCATCGTCCTTTATTGGGCTTTATGCTGTAATTTTATACATCGCTTGGCGCGCGCATGTTCACCGACATCAGGAGTTGAACAGAGATCAACATGTGTGCCATGCATTGAGCTTCTGCTGGTAGACTTGTCGAAGCTGACTCTTTTGCAACCGTGGTGTTGGAGTAGCTTCATGCGGGGTTCTCATTCCGGCTGCTGGGATGAATACATAGTATAAATGCATGAACAAATATACACAGTTATATGTACGACTACATGTCATGTGTATTTACGTGTATGCATGAATACATGTACATGTACATATGTGTGTATATATATATACAGACACATGCGCATGTACGCATGCGTTTGGAATTGACTGGGAGTCAAAGCCATACTTCGGTGCGAAGCAGGTGCCATGAACAACCTGGAGCGGCAGGTGAACGAGCAGCAGGTGGCAGTTGAGGCACCAGACGACCGATAGATTAGATGTGGCTGGGTGCATAATGAAACCACACTTCGCGTCCGTCGGGCAGCATATTTGGTCAAGTGGGGAGGGGCATGGGGCTCACTAAAGTTCCCCATACCACCAGGGGGCCTGCATTACGGTAACATGTGTTGGCTCGTTTTGACTGCGATGGGCCTAAGCCTTGCCATTCAAAAAGAAGCCGCGAGAACCTTCACACTTTTTACACCCTAGATTGGGGGCCTCAGGGATGTGGGAATTCAGTTCGGTGATTTGTTTGGTTGCCCATTTTTGTCCGACCGCTTGTTTGAGAAGCCCTCATATGAGGCGCCTTTGCGCGGTGGCTTGGTTCAAGCCTGACAAGCCTTTTCTCGGAATCTCATCTCTGAACAGAGATCGCCACTGCCAGGTTCAAGTTGCGCGGCTTCAGGCGGGTAGAGACAGAGCGCTTGTCAGGAAATCAGCGGACTCCGGTTTGTATTTGAGCAGAGAACGCAGCTAAAGAGCAGCTGGTGTTGTTTTTCATATATCATGCGACAGGAAGGGAAGTCTTAAATTTGAGCAGTTTGCGCTGCCTCAATCCATTACACGCCGTGTATATGAGAGTCTGTTTGTTCAGCATGCCGCTGCGAGGTTTGGGTCAAGCGCTGTTTATGTGACGGCTTGAGACACCTTCAACTTGCGTTTACCTCACTCAAAGTCTGAAGCTATGCACCCACGAATAAACCGCGCCAAAGGTGGCCGTAGGCCAATCAAGCCAGTCCTACTGTTTCAGCGGGCAAGCCAGAGAGAGTCTCTTGTCGGGGGCTCACATATTATATATAGAAGGGCCGTCGTTTTACATCGCCGATTCGCGATCATTTTGCAACACAAGGAATTCCACCATGATTTTACACGACACGGACACGACTAGCGACAATGTCTTAACACATCGATCTCAGTCTCCGATCATTTTCTGAAACATGGGCCGACACCTCTATCTTTTGACAACACACAGACCGAAATCGCGATCATGTTGCAACACTTTGGCTCACAACTGGCCATCATTTTGCAGCACACGGATATTAAGGGCGATCATTTTCCAACACAAAGACCAAATCAGTACTCTGCTACTTGCGGTTGGCCTCTGCCATCGCCAGGTGGAGTGCGATGGCTTGCGGCGCCGCGCCGAGATGCTCGGAGGCATGCGGGAGGAGCTGATGCAGGCAGGGAAGGGTGAAATCCTCTGACTTGGAAGCACTTTTTTCATTCTAGCTACCTCATAGTGTTCGCCTGATACATATGTTTACTTGGAACCGCACAAAATGCGAGGGGATGTTGACTCTTGGTATCTCTTAGAGCTCCCTACACAGTTTTTCTCAAGTTTCACAGCAGGTCCCTGCTTCAATCCATGCAAAGCGGCCGGAGACAACCAGACAAGGGGGTTCTCAAAATTGCAGAAAGCAAAAAGATAGTAAACAATGTTAAAAGGGGTTCCATTTTGAGAGACGCCCATGAAGTAGATGTTTTCCTCCGATCACTTTTTGTTTGCTTTCTGTTTGAAGCTGTCACCTGGCTGAGTGAGCCTGTGGCGAATTGCCCCGGCAGCATGAAACAGTGCAGAAGTTCGGAGCGGAATGCCTGACTATGTCTACCTGCAAGCATGACTGGGGGTAGAAGGGCCTTTCTCCATGGAACTCTGCGGCCGTGAACGAAATTCCACCCGTTGCTACTTTTTCTTGAGCGGGGGGGTCCCTTTTTAATCAGCATTAACCTAAAAAGGGAGGTCCTTTTCGTCTATGGCCACTGGACTGAGACAGCATTGCACCAGTTTGCCCCCACCCTCCCTTGCACGATGGCCAGCTTCTTGCAGCCAGGCTATGGAGGAACGAGTGGCATCTTAGATGCAGTCAGGAGGCTCCCTATATTTCCTTTTGAAACACACCAAAAGGAAACTCGCTTTAGATGAGTCCAAAAAGCGAAGTTTGGATCCAACAAAGGGCAGATCTCGGGGATTTGTGTGTTTTTCCCTTCCAGCGACAGCTATGGGGTCTTGCCAACTGTGGCAACCCTGCGGGTTCCCAGCATGGGGGGGTTGGGACTACACTCCTTGGGTGCATGTTTGCTTTTCGCTCTGTTTGCCGAGCTACCTACTAAGATTTTGACAACCCTTAATAGATATAGTTGGTTTGGAATGGTGGTTTGGGCGTTTGAGCCCCCCCTGGCTTTCGCAGAGGGTACTCCTGACTCCCAACTCCTAACTTTCAATCCACAATTCCAAACCGCCAAGCAGAGCGAAGCTGACACGAAGATTTAGTAGGATGGTGATCCTCACGCTCTAGAAGCGAGCTCGGTAGATGCACGCGGGCACAGTTAAAAAACACTTGGTACGCGTGTTATAATGATGGATTGCAATCAGAGCATTTGTTGCCCATGTGATCTAAATCAGATTGAGGTTCAGGTGTGCAGCCTTTGTTTGCTTGTACAAGAGGAGATCCCGCCAGTCTGCATTCTTAGAAGGGCAGGACAAGATTGTTTGTGTTGCTACCTTCCACGGGTCCCAAAGATAGAAGTCCACAGGCCCACTTTCCTTTTGGGAAAGGGGGTCAGTGCAGTTCCATGTTTGGTGGCTGGGTAGCAGGTAGCTGACATGCACATGTTTGGGCACACGCCGTCTCCCGACAACTGGATAAGTGTCCAGTTTGATTCAATGAATGACTGGCAGCGCTGTCTACCCTCAAAGTTCGGCGCAGACGTGCGCCCCGCGCCATGCTTCCGTGTCGACCCCGCAGAGTAACATTATTAGTATGGTTCTTGTTGTTGAGAACTAGTAGCGGTTATGGCCTAAAAGTGTAGGTTTCCTCTTGCAGGGCAGGTATGCCAGCCTGTTTCGGGCGTCAAAGGAACACCGTGTTGGATGCCGGGGTCGTTTTGCCAAGGCGGCGACCGCCAGGACGCCTGCAGCGCCGGCTCGAGAAGAGAGGCCTCCGTTTTTTTCGAGGGTCTATCTAGAAAACCCAAAATTGTTTGTGGTCTCCCTTTAAGCCAACCACAAAAAGGGTACCCGCAAACAACACAATATTTTAATTTTGCACCAGTCTAAACAGCACCTTTTGGACCGAGGGTAGCTGATGCTCTGGGGTGATGCAGGCGATGTAGGAAAAGCATCAGTTTTTTAAGGCAACCTTGAGCAGGTCAAGTCGTTGCAGTTGGCCTTTGGAAAGGCGTTTTGTGCACCAAGCCAGCCCATGTGGGAGGGTGGAAAGGATAATACAAAGGGGCTGAACAAGGAAGTCTATATGTTCATGATCATAGCAATTTGGTTCTCCAGGCCCCCCACAAGCCCATTCTAACTATATATTACAAGGGGCGAACCAGTTACAATCTCATCTCCTGTAATTGTAGTGACTAGATCTGGAAATGTACTACAAGCCCCTCCCACTTAAGCCCTTACTAGGCCCGTATTTGGCGCCAACTCACTTTTTGGAGGCGACGCCCTACATGTGCCAGGTACGCCATGCTGGCGCGGCGCTGTGATGAGCTGGAAGCCAAGATGGCTGCGCAGAAGGCGATGGGCTTCCCTGCGAGGCTTCCCTTGGGTGTACCCTAAATCCCCTTTGCGTTGCTTTTCAAAGGGAAACCCAAAGGGGAAAAACATGTTTGGGCCAGATCGCTTCATGTTTTCAAACTTCGTCCGATATTTTCGCTATCTACCAACAAAACTGGAGGTTTGGATGCTGGCTGTTGGTGACCGCAATGGAACCTTTATGGTGTGCTTCAAAACAGGCATGACTCAAATCGACCGGTCCGCAAGTCGAGAGAACACAACTTTCTGCATTGCTGTCCTCGGCCAATATCGTGTTAAAGGGTCTCTGTTTTGCTGCTCGCTTTTGTTTTTCCCGACACCAAGCAGAAAATAGAGTGTAAAACAAAACAGGTCAGGTTTAGAATAATCAGATTCGACCTTCCCCTTGGAAAATTGTAGCCCCAAATTGATCGCCGGTTTTCTCCCAGGCGATTTGCAACGAGTTTCGGCAACCTCCCCCCCCCTTCGCAATTCAACATTGAAGACTGGAGCAAATGGGTACGCTCGCAGAAATGGTTGGGTTCCGTTTAGGTTCCCCCTGTAAACACGTTCCGAGAAAGGTCCTGATTTTTGGACACCTGACATGAGCCCAGTCCACTATCCCCAAGCCCCCACCCCAAGAGGGAAATGACGCATACACCCATTTCTCAACCATACATAAAGCTTATATCACCCCCTCCGCCAGGTCTCTTGGAAGTAGTGGTCTGGTAGTGGATTAGTTAGGTTGGACGGACACTGGATCGGCATTTTTCGGCCTTCCGGAACCAGTCCTCAGAGAACGGTTGGGAAAACTCAGTGGCCATGTCATGGTGGCTGGGGGGGGTGCCGGGATGTTTTTGTCACATTTCTCCACATACCAGGAACATCCCCCGAACGCAAAAAGCTGCAGGTGCACGTAGAGAGCCACGAGCAGCGCTTCGGCAGCCTCGCCGAGCGCTTGGAGGTGCCCTGTGTTTTGTCCGTTGTTTTTTTAGCTTCGCAGTGGCCGAGCTCCACAGGGTTCCGTTTGTTGATCCCAGGGTGAAACATTGGAAACCAGCTTGTGTTTGGCTGAAGTCATCCATTAAACAATCAGGATGGATGGCTTCCCTTTGGCATTGGGGGGCTATGTGGGGCTTTCGTACAAGTGTAAGTTTGATGTTTCCCTTAAACACAAATAGCACGTGCCTTTGTTTGTTGTGTTTTTTTACCTATTTCTGGGCCGTAGTCCACACTCCCTTTCAGCCATATTACATCAAGTGAGTACATGCCTCGCCGCTGTTCAGAACCCAGCCTCTCATGAGCATTTGTGGGCAAAGGTTATGAAATGAATGACACACACACACACAGGCACATTTGTGAGGGCGGTGTTTTTATCGCTTTTTGAGAGGAAATTCCCAGTTCTCACAGTACGAGACACCCCCAGACAAATCCACCACAAGCATCAGGTAATGCCCATATGCAGATCCCAGTCCTAGTTTGGTCCTAGTCCTAGTTGAGAGATCCTTGGTTCCAGTCCTAGATGGCAAGTCATGAACTATAGCGCGAAAAGGTAGGTTCTTGGGGGGGGGGGGGTAGCATGTATTCTTATATGTTTGTCACATATATATATGTATATGTATATATATATATATATGTATATATACACATATAGATATGTTCATATGCACTTGTTTGGTCAACTGCGGCATAAATACGTATTCCTTTGTTTTGCCAGGGGCACTCTAGCCACCGAATCGGTTTCCCTCTTTCCAATCACGAAAGTGCAGAGAAGGGCTTTGGACGACTACCATCATCCTGAAAAGGCGTCCTGTCCACTTCCATGATTCTTGGAAAGAGGTGGCACGGAAAATGAGACAGAAAGAGAGAGTTCCGCCCCTCCCATGTGAAGGTAATATAGCAGGAATTAATTTAGTTGAATAATACCACACAAACCCCATGTCTTGAACCTTTTCGGCCGTTAGTTCTTTTTTCCCCCTCAAAAGCTGTGTTTTTCCTTTTGATTTCCCTTGATCGCAGTCTGCCGTCGGCCTTGGCCAGGCGCAGCAGCAGGAGGCCTTGGATCAGAACCGGCACCAGCAGAGCCAGCGGCGCGAGGAGCTGCTGCAGGAGGCGTTTGTCGAACTCGGCGAGACTCGGTGCGGTCGGGGCCGGGGGCTTTGGGGCTTTGGGGCTTTGGGGCTTTGGGGCTTTGGGGCTTTGGGGCTTTGGGGCTTTGGGGCTTTGGGGCTTTGGGGCACGTTGAGGATTAGAACCAACCTGAAAAACCCGGGGGAAACTCAGCCAAACATGTTCCAAGATGCAGAACCTTGGGATGGATTATGCGGCTATTTCGAGGTTTCTACCCTGCGAAAACCAAGCGCGATCGCCCCAAACATGTTACGCTCCACTCCTTTCGAAGCTGAGCGCCTTCAACGGGCTTTGGGATCTGTAGTTGGGAAACCATGTTCTGCCAAAGCTGTCAACCTCAGAATGTTGCAGGCGTCGGCCTCGCAATGTTTGGATATTTGGCTTGAATTCATCCCAGCGCTTTGGCCCTTTGTGCAAGCCAACCGCAGGTGGATTGCCAGATGCGGGTGATGCGGCAGCGCATGGACACCCTCAGTGAGCTCTGCGATGAGCTCATGATGCGGCAGGCGGGAACGGGCACAAGCAGAGGGCAGGCTGAATTGCAGATAAGCAACTGGCCAAAAATACTGGATAGCCTATTGCTAGTTGGAGGAGATATAGGAAACCGACCCATGTTTTCCACAAAAATTCACCCACCACTTGGGGAAATACTCCAGTTGTTTGTCCGAGGCTGAGCTGTGCTGGATGCATTCTAGCAACCACACAAGTGGACAAGGAGCCTTTTCAAGAGCATGCAAGTCTTCTAAAGCTCTCCTGTGCGGTTCGAAGCAGCCAAGAAATAAAGAATGGGACAAGCTTCCTTCTTTGGGACCCCCTGTTGGGTTCCATCTTTATCAAATTTGCAGGGGAATATTTGGGGCGGCTGCGTTCATGTGTATGTGTCAACCTAAGGACCCCCTCCAAGCTGTTGGTATCATGGTGGTTCTGATTACAATGTGTCCTAACCCGTTCCTCCTCCAGACCACTTCCGATTGCCCTCTCCCCTTGTTGCTTAGAAGTGTTCCACAGGGATGCCTTGGATTGATGCCTACTTCTGTCCAGCAATTATATCCTCTAACGCAGGCACGCGCGCACACACACACACACACACACCAGTCCGAGTTTTGCAACAACGGGGCATCCTCATTTCCCCGCATGACCATCATTTTGGTGGGAGCACAAGCGGATGGAGTCTTCGGACCATGCAGGTCATCCTAGGCTCAAAGGGCATGCGGACATTTATCTCTTCTTGGTGGGAAATGGGATTGGCCTTAGAGATGCTTTCAGGACTGTACGGGTGTCTGCATTTCTCGTTCAATCACAACGGGTTGCGCATTCCAATCATTCAAATACAGGCTTTCACGGCGTTTCAGGGATGGGATGACCCCTTCAGCCACAAATTGTCAACTTGTGATTCCCCGAACATTCGAATACTTTTTTGGGATGGCAAAGACACCCAACTTGATTCCAATTTCGCACACATGCGGATGACTATGTTTATTCTTCTGAAATGCATCGCTCCGACAAGATCTCTCATTAATTGGAGGGGGCTAAAAGGGGTACTTATTCTGCAGCGTGAGAGAGACCGATTTGTTGCTGCGCTTGTGGCTGGCTCTCTGGTCGCAGCATATCCTTGTGGACGTCTTGGCCACTTGCAACACATTGGGAGGCATCATGTGGGTCTGACTCAAAATATTGACCCCTTTGTGGATCGACCGGGCAATCATTGGGAACCCTCCCCCCATTTGGCGGATGACACAAAGTTCCACTGCCAGGTTTCCGACTCTGGACGCAAAGGCAAGGGGCTGGGCTGAAGGAAATCTGGGACTCCAATCCTAGCTGAAAGCGGGGTTTCGGAAGACAACTTCCCTTGGGAAGTTGTTTGTCCACTTTGATCGCAGGCCAACACAAGGCGCCTTTGTTTCATGGCTCGGTTTGTTGTTTGTTTTTGAAAGAACGATTTGAAACAGAGCAACCAGAGTTGTTCAACCCCGGAGTTTTGGCCAGAAGGTTTTCGCACGGTGGCAAGCAAATGGGAACCCAGCTCAAAGCTGGTTGATTCAATCCCCCCCACTTGGAAGCAAATTGTCCTGCAATATGTGCGGTTGCCGTGTGGTACAAAGGAGTTTTGAGCAAAAGTCCCTCGAGCCATTGCACCTAGATTTCTGGCTCACCATGGCATGGCAATTCCAGGACATGGCCGCAACCCATACACACCCCACACCCCCACACACCCCACACCCCACAACCCGCCCCCCTGCCTACACACACACACAGAAATAACCTCTATTTCTAAATCTAGCTGCGTGTTCCAACGCCGATATGTTTCCCGAGAAAAATGCGAGTTCTTCGTTGGCCAAAGGCTGCACGTTTGCTCCTTGGCCCCCTGCTTTGCTTTTGAAGGTGCGTTTCTTTGATCTCAGACACACATACCAACACACTCACATACCCGTACACCCACACACCTTCACACACCCACACACATACTCACACTCCACACCTACACCCACCCACACACCACACACACACACACACCAACACCAGCACCAAACACCAAACCCCAACTCCACAAAGGGCACACCAACACAACCCACACACACACACAAATAGGTCCCAAAAGGGCCACGTCGCCTGCAGTCCTTGGTTCGCCTCAGGCCGTGGCCAGGAGCGGTACAGAGACCCGAGGGCCACAATGCCGGTGCTAAGGGAGGAAGGCTAGAGCCGCCCTCAGTCGCATCTACTTCGCCGGCGGGGTCGGCGCAAAGCTCATCCGCCCCAAACATCCCCAAAGAAGTCCTAAATGTGCCTCCCCACTAAACTTACCCATAAACCTATCCTAAGCCTGCCCTGCACCTACCCCAAACCCACCACCTCAATTTGGGGGCGCCTTTTGACACGCTTGGTTGAACATTTGAAGGGAGCTAAAAGCGTAGAATCCCCTCAGTTGCCCTCCCACCACGTTGCCATGGAACCTGACAAACGGGACGGTCCTCGTTTGGACAATGTTGCTAAAGGGGTGCGTTGGTGGGAAGCGGGTAAGGGTCAAGTGTTTCTTTTTTTTGCGGGCACCGTGTTGTTTGTGGTTTTAAAGGAAAAGGAAAGCCACCATTCTGGGGGTCCCCTCCAGAAAACGCACACCCAGGTCTTTCTCTGGAGTGCGAAATCTTTGCCTGGAGTTTTGCCTATCTGGTGAGCGTTCTGTGTCTAATCTGGAGGTGCGTTGCAAAAAGGGGTCTAACCGTCACTAGGCTATCTGGCAGCTATTGAGACCATACGTCCACTAGCGGGAAAACTCAATTACTGCAACCCTCCCTCCCTCCCTCCCTCCCTCCCTCCCTCCCTCCCTCCCGCCCTCCTTCCCCGTTCCTCGGTGCTGATGTGTTTGCAGCCAATACGAGATAGTACTTAATCAACGTGAGCCCTGCTACCCTTTCGATTTGTTGATTCGATGATGAGCGGGGAAGGGCAACTTGTCATCACTCCCCCACCTTCGCACCAGCTCATGATCCCATGTGTCCAAATAGGGCGACCCCAAAATGGCTTCGCTGTCTTATTTGGTTTCCCATTAAACCAACCCCGCCGCCCCCCCAAATTACACTGAAATAAATCACCCATTTGGAAGCACACCAAATCTCTAGTTCAGATTCGAGGATTCAGGGCCGCAGGCCTCACTTGGGTTGGGATGCGATTGGAGGTGCTTCACCTCGTAACAGTAACAGCGGGCGCCAAAGCGCGCCCTTCCGAGCTCGTCAGGCGCTCGCTTCTCGGAAGCAGCGACTTGGTCGAGCTGTAAGTTTGAGTAATGCACCTGTGCCTGAGGCTGTGACTAGGGAGGGAGCAGAGAAAAGGGCTGGGGTTCCACTGCTTATTCAAGACTGAACTCTTTGGGTGAACTATGTTGTGCTTTTGTTCCAACACTGTTTGCCAACCCGCTTCTGGCCTGGTAAGAGCTCACAGTTTCGGCAGTGCTGTGTTTTGAGAGATTACTGGGGCGGTTAGATGCGCGATGCGCATTTTGAATCTCGCCCAAGAAACTAAGGTCCCAGGAGGTGTTGTATCTGACATGTTGAAAGCCAAAGCCGTCATGTTGCACATACAACTTGCGTGAAGGAGCCGCGGGGCCATAGAAAAGCGTCACAGCCTTCGGTGCATATTCCGAGCCTTGGCAGTGACTCAGTACGGTCAGGATGTCAGGACCACTAAGTGTTGGTTTTGTTGGTTTGCCTTTTTTTTTCGCGTGAAAATCAGCATCCCTCAGCCCTAGTTTTGGTCCCCCAGAAAGTATCTGGGAGTTATCTGGCAATCACGCAACGCGCAGATGTTCCTGCTCGCAGCAGGCTTGTTGCCATGACGGTTTCTGTTGAAGCGCCATCCAACAACGGGTACACTTGAGAACCTTGTACACCTCTAGGAGCCCATCATTTTGAGAGGATAACGGATCAACCCTTTTCAGGCAGTTTGGCTTCATGCGGCCGCCGCTAAGTCACCGGTCAAAGCGTAAAATGATGAACTACTCTGAGGCACTCATCCCAGGCGCTCAGCGGCCGAATGATCTGGAAATGATGCGACAGATTCGAAAAGAGCGGGACTTGTTGGTGTTTTCAACTCCAGGCCTGTATTGACCCCCCCCATTTTCTCCTGATAGCGTCCAGCCGGAACTTTTTCGTGCGCTCAAAAGGTAAGTGAGCTCATGAGGGCCTTCCCCGATTTTGTTTAGGTGTACTTTTTCATACCTGTTTCCCCTGCCCTTCTTCATGTTGGCATCAGCCCTTTGGGAGCAAGTCATGTTAATAATCATTTGTTGGACCAATGCGAGGCGATCTCCTTCTGGCGGGTTGCTCGCAAGATAACGACATGAGGCCCCAGCCCCCGGAACGGTTTGTAGAACTGTTCGATCAGAACCCCTAAGACGCTTCCTTTCGAGTCTTTTTCTGGGCCCATTCGGTTTTTACATGGCCAGGAGGAGGCCGGACCCGATGGTTTTAAGTACCTGCTCTCCATGAAGATGTGGTCCCTCACGGAGAACAAGGTCGAGGACTGGGGGCTAGAGATGCGGCAAGCTTTGCCGGTTGGTTTCAAAGTCTTCACGGGTGTATTGAACATTTGTATTACCCATGAACTTGATGTTGGGTACCTGAAGAAATTGTAAGGCTCTGTGAGCTTCTATTAATATTAATATTTGTTTTGTCATGGGGTCCGCGGAGCAAACTTAACGTGGTCCAAGAAGGTGAGCCACTGGAATGGGGCAAGCGAGCACATCATACGTCGATGGGCTGTAGAAAGCAACAATCAGGCAGCGCAACTCGTGCTAACTGATTGTATCCCACTAAAAAAATAGAGTGGGGTTGTGGGGTACTATTGAACCAACCTTGTGACTCATGATCATAGGATCATGTGTAATTATTTGGCTCTTTATACCCAGTTGCACAGTGACCTTGGCAGAAAAAGAAAAACCGACTCTTTGGGGACCCACACAGAAGAAAGGGGTTGACCACTTTGAGTCAGGCACTCCTGAAGCGGAGCGAGAGAAAGGGTGCCACTGAACTAATTACAAGGGGTAGATTGGGAGTGCAGTCAAACGGCATACTCGCACTTCGGTCAACAGCTGTCCAAGGGCCATTCCTTGGGTCTCCTCTAAAACTTGTTATTCTTTTTTGCGGGCCTGATTCAGACTAAGTATCAAACAGAGTCAAACATTACTGAAATCGCTACGCGATCCGCCGACGCCAGTGGGGTGCAAGGGATTTTAAGATCTTTTTAATTTGTTTCATGGAAGTGATGGGGATGCTGGACATGCAAGGGATGCAACCACACGTACAGGAACAGACCCAATCTTCGCATCCAAAATTTCAAGACTTTCAGACACGCAAAATTGACCAAACACAGAAAATACCAGAGATGTCGGGAATGCTGGGAATGCAGCCGGCTGGCCACAAACAAGTGCAAAAAAACATGGTTTTTGGATATTCCCCAAAATCAACCATCAAAAGCAGATACTAGCAACCCCCCTCAAATACCATAAAAATAGACTTCCAAAAGCACGATAATGCAGGGGATGTTTCGCAGTAGCTGCTCTGTACAGGTGGGGAATTGCAAAAAACACTCATTTTTGCAAATTCAATCAGTTCCTCAACGCATCACTTCACTTGGCCCCACCCAGACCCCTAACATGCCAATTCCAACATCGCTTGGAACAGCAAAAGACCATTTGTATCTGCAAAAAGAGACAAATTCATGGCAGCAAGATAATCCTGATGATGCCGGGGATGCAGATCCTGCGCGTCCGAGGGAACTCCTCCCCTTTTAAATTTCTAGAGACCTAGGATGACCTAGGCGTCGGCAGATTTTCTGTGATGTGGGTCGAGATTCACATTATTTGGGTATGTGTCATACCAGCGTCACCCCCAACATGCTGCGTGATTTGCCAATACTACAAAAGCGCAAACCCATTTGTTCGAAGAAAACTCCACCCCAAAAAGCCTTCAGCGGGTGGCTTCCTCTTTTTGTTTGCGGGGGCGGGAACTTTAAAAGCAACCAAAACGTGGCCGAATCGTGTGTCCCATAGACATCCACTGAAAGGGACGCTCAACGAAAACAAAAAACGAGCAGAACACCAACCCAAGGCCCCAAAGAGAACCAACCCCGGCCCCCCAAGGGGCGACCTTGGGGAGGAGCTACGGAAGCTGCATCGCTCCAAGAGTGCAGCCCTAGAAGAGCTCCGAGGCCGGCCGGTCGGCCGGGCTTGAAGACGGAAGGGCCTCACTTTTGTGTTGCTTGGTGCCTTTGCATTTTTCTGTGTTTGCCGTTGTGTCTTTTGTCGATGTTTTCTGTCGGGATGTTTGTTTGTTGCGATGCTTTCGGCGCCTGGTTTGTCTTTAAGCAAAATCGATGTATGGGTTGGCCTTGTTCGTCTGTGTCGTTGCTTTTGTTTTGTCGACACAACACGGTTTCATGGGTTGACCTTGCTTTTTGCGTTGCAACACCACCAGGAACCTTTTCTCCCAGACTTCCGGGTGATAGTCCACCGGAGGTTTGGATCCTAGTGATTCGCTCTTCAACAACAAGCACAGGGCTCCCGAAATATCTCTGGTTGGTGGCTTCAAACATCACCTTTGGGCCATGGGTCGATTCAAAAGGGATGTATTCGATTCCCTGAAACAACAATTGAGGAGCCACGGGTCCGCCTCAAACATCCAGAACATTTTGCGTGGATGGGGTTCCCACTCAAAACCGACGACATGAACTGTTGGGTAGGCTTGCCTTCACCAGCAACCAACAAAACATGTCAATTTTGGGTGGGTTTGCCTAGAAAAAACAACACGACAGTTGTGTGTTCGGTTGTTTAGAGACACCCAAGAAAGAGGTTTTGCGTGGTGTTTCTTTTTCTATCGGCAAGCAACAGCAGAGGTGGCCAAGACTTCCTCTACTGGGCAAGTCGTACCGTTCGTACCAGCTGCTTTGGACGATAGCTGGTTCGGATGTCATGGGTGTAACCCAACAAACGAAACCCTGAAGCCCTTCCACAGGGTCCTTTGGAAAGCTCAGTTTTTGCTCTCCTTCTTTGGTTGCATGGGCCATGCATGGGCCAACATCCCTCCGCGGAAGATGGTTCATGCGCGCTTCTCGCGATATTTTTGACTTCTGGATCAATGAGGACCCTTGGCCACGGAAAGGCGCAAGTCAACCACCCCTCAGATGCTGGGACTTGTTTTTCACTTTTTCAGCAAGCACCATTGTTCCAAGACCAGCCACGGGTTTCCACCAGGCGGTTCCCCAGCCGAGATTGTTGTTTTTGTGTTGCTGCAGATGAAGCGTGGTTACCACTTTATTAAACCCTAAATCTTAGAGACACTGGAGCCAGAATGAAGCCTCAGTGCTCATTGGTACCCCCTAGCCATTTTGTGTTTGGTGGGTTGTGCACTAAACTGGTGTCTCCTCCAAACCTGTTTTATATTTGAGTTGGACTAAATATGTTGCAGATTCAGAATATTTTCTGAGTACCCGGATGATGACCAAGAAAAGGTAGTCAACCCCCACAAAGGAACCCGCCAGGAGGTCGCTAAGGGAAATGGGACCTATGTCACATAATCCTGGAAAAATGACATCAGGACGCCTTTGTTGTTGGTACCCTAAGCTTTTCGGGGTTTCTCAGAAGGGTCCCCTATTACCCCTATGGTTTGTTTGCTTTTGCCTTCAAACACCAACACAAGGAGTCCGGAATCCATTGAAGAGAAGCTGCCACCACTGAAAGGTTCACTGTTAGCAAGCGAACCACTCGGGTTTTTGCTCCCCCCAAAAGCAAAATAACCAACAACTGTTTCCCAAGCATCATTGGCCCTCCATTGAAGGAGTCAGGCCTCGCATTGAAAGGTTTTGGACCTCAAAAACGGCCGTTTTGAGGGCCCAAGATTCTGCTTAGATTGTATGTGTCTTCGCTACCTTTTCCTCGAGGTACCAGCATCGAGACCTTGTGGGAGAGAGACTTGGCACGTCTCGGCCCCAGTCGAAGCAGCGCAATCCCGGTGGTAGGTGGAAGACGTGAGGGGATGAGGTTGCGGGGTTTGGTTCAGCAGGATCTGATTGAGGAATTTATGCAAGATCGCGTAGAGGGGTTCTCTTTGAGCAGGACGCACGCTTGTTTGTTGGTAATCAGGCGCGGCCGCTAACCCCAGTGGCACGAAGCGATATCACAACGCGTTTGGGGAATCCTCCCAAAAATGAAAATGTCCCAAAGGAATTGGGTGTGTCGAATGGTGTTGCTTAATGGGAGACAAAAAACATTACTTGGGTCCCCTATTTGAAGACGCACCCAGTTGCCTCTCTTTGTGTTTGTATTCTTGCGGCATGCTTACTTGACACCGAAGGGGCGTGGCATCGCCTTGAAATGACCCATATGCAAAACATGTCGAGCTTGCCTTGGGCCGGGGTGAATCAAGTTTCCTATGATGAAGGAAATGTGCAAGAGGGAAGTGCAGCATCTGAGTGTTGTGCAACTGGATGGCTTTGGTCTTCATGTTGTCCAGCCCGGAACGTCTTGCAGCAGGAAGTGAAGGAGCACGCAGAATGGAACTTGTCTCAGCCTCTTTGTTTTTTGTTTGTTTTGAGGGGTGGGGAGGGGACCCGCAAACTGATTGTTTGGTATCCCTTTGCACCAAGTTTCAAGTTCGGTATTTACCCTCCCGCGACACAGACATGTTCAGGACGGCCTGTTTTGCAATGTCAACCTGGGCAGGTGTTCCTCCAAAAAGGGTGGTGGTACCCCAACTAATTGATCCAAGCCCTTCCCTCTTGGAGCCACCTGTGCTCAAAGACTCCATGGTCCAAGGCTCACTGAATCAGGTAACCCTTAGTTATCTTAGTTGGTGGTTTGGATTGGTGGTTTTGGTAGAGGGCAAGTGAGGGTTCCCACCCGGGAACACCTCCAAACCGATCCAGACCACCAGTTCTTGTTGAGGGCGGCTGACTTTTTAAGCGTTTTTGAGGTGGGTTTGAAGGGAAACACAAGGCAAGTATCATATTTTTTGGGGGTCCCCTGTTTTGACACATTGTGCGTTGTGAGGGAAGCTTTCTGAAGGAATGGCAGTTTCGCCGGAGGCCTGGAGCAGGCATTGGACGCCTGTGATGAGCGGGACCGGAAGGAGGCGGAGGCGGATCGCGGCTTGATCGCGGCTTTTTGGCCATGAGGTGTCCTGTTGATTCGGTTTTGATCAAAACCCAGTTTGAGTCTGTTTGAAAACTTGAACCAAACTTCACTGCAGCCGCTTAGAATCTAGACAAGGCGAATAGCCCGTGATCGGCTCCTTCTTTGCCTGATGACCTCCATGGCCTTTGCCCGCGGCGCACAGATGTATCAGGTGATGTCTCCAAACATGCCTGGCCTGATTCAGAAGAACATGTGCAACATGGGCGAGGTGAACTTGCCAAACTGCCAGGGCGCGGGCTTTTGCCCTATGGGCTCCATGGACATGAATGTCCACACGGGCATGCATGTGGCGCCAATGAATAATGGCATGGCCCCCATTGCCGTCTTTATGGATCCTCAGGGCAACATCATTACGAATCCCGCTTGCTTGGCGCTTTTGTTTTGGCTGAAAATGGGTGACTTGCTCTGATCGTATTGTTCTAGAGGTTCACTGTGGCATGAAGGGCCATCAGCAGCTCAGGACGATGAGCATGCCCATGAACGTGGCCCCGAGCCAGAGCAATGGCTCTGCGTGGTCAAGCCAGCAGATGGCCTGGTCAGACTATGGCTGGTGCAACTGGAGCACCGAGTCTGAACACAGCGAGACCATTCCCGAGACCAAGCCCAAAGATGACTTGCTGAAGCTTTCGTTGGATCGCCGCTCGCAGTGAGATTCCTCTGCTTTCCCAATTCTTAGGCCGACTCCTAAAGTTGATTCCCATAGCACAAACAAAGTATTGGTATGGATTATTCCCGTGCTTGGGGCTGGGCACGACAAACTTGAATTCTGTTGATGCTTGTTGCTTGTTGATACATGGTTCTTGGTGTTGATGCAACTGTAAGCAGCACCTTATTGGTCAATTGCCGGCCACAAAGTATGACTTCAGTGCTTGTCGTTGAAGCATCGATTGTTCTCTCCACACCCCGATGAGGATCGGTTTCCAAGTCTGGTGGAGGTTTGACATGGTTTGACCATATCGGGTGGGCGCTGTAGCTATTTGAAGGCATGCCTTGAATTTGAGCACTGTTCAAGAAATTCTGATAGAGGTCTTGATGTCTCCATTTGGTCAACCATCACCTTTCGTCCTGTTTGGATGGTGTTGCCTTTTGACAACATCTAGCGGGAATCCTGCAGGTTTGACTGGTCGCATTGCCAAGGCCTGGGCTGCTGGAAAGTTCAAGCGATGATCCCAAAGTTTACGAATGCCGAGCTCGAGGCCAGGCCGACGGCCGAAGCAAGCGTGGCTAAAGCAAGAGTGGCCAACGTGATGAGGGACCTTTTCTGGCAGCCATGTAGAAGCTAAGCGCAGCTTCGAGCCTGTTTCTCCTTCAAAAAGGGGACTTTCTGGGGGGGGGGGCTGCTCAACATTCGCCATGAAGCGGAACACACGGCTCCTCCTCAGGGCACGCCCCCAAAGTTCACACCAAACACGAGGTAGCGGCACTTTGCCACTTATTGCCTTATTGCTCGTATGCTGACCTGCCTGATGCTGAGCTTTTAGCCTTCCCGGTTCCAACTTTGATCGCGTCAAGGTACCCAAAGCTGAACCATTTTTAGTCGGGTCCTTTGGGGGCCTGAGCATGTGATGCGACGAAGGCTCATTGTCACGATTTCGACGGGCCAGCCATAGCAGTGGAAACTAGGATTTGACGGCGATTCTTGTGCCAAAGAATCTCCTTCAAAGTGATTAAGTACTGATGGGAATGGCCCATGTTGATATCCCGGAAAGGGCGACTTTCCACAATGAAGACGGCAGGACCTGGCTCAGCAGCTGAAGGGCCACGTGCGCGAGCTCATTGAGAGCCCCCATGGAAACCACGTCATGCAGAAGTTCATCGAGCCTTTTGACAGTGAAAGTTGCATATCGTTTGGCGTAGGTCCTTTACTTGGGTTCCGTAGTACAGGTAGTGTTGTAGAATTTGCAGCTGTGTCGACCTATTATATTGAATGTGCTCGCCTGTATGAGTTGCGCGCTTATTTGTGTGTCTGCGTTGAACTCATTTTTGCATGTGCGTTGTGCATGTGCGTGTTTTTGTTTGTGTCTGCGTCCGTGTCTGTGTCTGTGTGTGCGCACGCACGTGTAAATGGAGTGGACTTGCGAGTCCCGCTCCGAACGCTTTCCAACAGGTGGCTTATGTCGCTCGGCCTCGGGTATGATCTCGACACGGTTGGCCAAAAGCAGCCCATAGGAGCTTGGAATCTGGAACGGGCTCAAGGAGGATGTTTCAACATGCTTAAACATCTTAAACAACCTGCTAGCCTCCAAACGGAAACTAACAACGGGGGTGTTAAAACAGTGGGTAGAGCCATGATCCAATCCACCATTGTATCAACAACCTCGTTTGGGTTTTGTTGCGGGCCCATGATTAAATCGTGGCTTGAATCGCCCAACGACTCAAGGTACGCCTCACCCCACCGCCTGGGTTTCGTACTGCGCGAGCTGAGCGCATGGGCGCCGGCGCATTTCTTGGCTCAGCACCGCTTCGGCTGCCGCGTGTTGGAGCGGCTTCTGGCCCGATTTAGCGTGCTTGGCTTGAACTGGGTTGTTCTCAAAATCAATCCTAATCCTTATGCCCCAGGTGGTGGTTTCCCTCGCAGCGGGGTCCCTAAATTAGGATCAGGCATCCACCTGCACGTGGTGCAATGTGTGTGTGTTGGATGTTTTTTGTTTTTTTCAGGTTTCCTTCCAACGCCATCAAAAAGGAACCCATTTTGGACACTTCCCCAGCTTTTTAGGTGCTGATTGGTAGTGAATGGGAAATTGCTTAACTTAGTTTTGTTCTCGGGATTGGTTGGGCTGAGGACTTTGGTTTGGTTTCAGAAAGACATCATCAGCAAAGACTCCCCCTGGCGGTTCGTAACCTTGTGGGTCCGAGCGACGGCATGAAGATGGATATAGAAACTCAGTTCTTCTGTTTGTTCACCCCCAAAAGCTCAATCCGACCCCTATCAAATCTTGTTTCTGAAGCTGTCAGAAGCATTATTGGATAAAGTGATGGTTTTGTGCACTCTTTCTGAACTTCTTCTCTTTCTACCCTTCGACAAGACTACACTTCGACAAGAACCCCTTCAATCAGAAGCTTGTACTCTGCAGATTAACATGGAGCACATTTGGGGAACAGGAATCTCCGAAATCTCCTGGGCCGTTTGGCGCTCGCCGGGATCACTTTTAAGTTTCAAGCTTCGCGAAACAGGGACCAGAAGCAAACTTGTCATGTTAGGGTGGGTTGCCGCCCAAACGGCTGAGCCCAGGATCCTGGAGCACTTCCCCGAGGAGCCCATCGCCGGCATGCTGAAGAGCCTCGTGGACCACACAGAGGAAACAAACATCGTGGATGTCGCCTTTGGGCTTGTCTGCTTCAACCTAGAAAAAGCGTTCTCCATCACTAAAGGACATGCCACATTGATGAGTACCTTTGAGGGAACCCCCACAAAGTGGTTTCCATTTGGCTCCTCTTTTAAGACTACTCCCAAGAAAGGTACGAGTTCATGCAATTGGCTTTGTTGAGAGGAACCCTTTTTGTGTTTGTTTCAGGGGCAGACCAAACGGGAATTGTCTCAAAGTGGTGAAACGCCCCAAAACCGGCGTGGACTTGCCTTTAAGACTTGACTTCCGCAGTACGCCCCTACAAAGATTCATGGGGAAAATGTTATGATTTGTCAATGTGAGGCGCTTGCAGTTTTGAGGCCGCAAGGTCTGCAAAGGGCCATGCGCTGCGCTTCCAGACAGCGAAAGTGACTGACATGCAGCTGCCTGTACGTATTGCTTACGCTCTTTGCTTAACACGATGTGGCAAAATGAGCCCACCCAGAAATCATGTCAAACAATGGCGGTTGTAGAGCAAACATAGTCGATGCCCCTAGCACATCTATTCAATTGTCGAGCGCCAGGGAAAACGTATTCGCCAATCGGGTGCTTTTTTTGAGGGTACCCTTTTGGGGTTTATTTCCATTTTTTAGATGGGGGATGCAGCGGGGCGGGGTTCCCTTCAAATAGCCGACAAAGAGTACATTCGAAAAACATACCCACACACACACAGACACACCCTGCATTACTCATTGAGTGTGATTGCTTTTTTGGGAGGGAAGCCAAAAGGGAAACCGAAGTGTTACCCCATTTTGGAATTACACCAATTGCCTAGCAAGGCTTTCGGTTGCGAGGTCTTTGGGTGGTAGGGCTGGTCCCTCGACGCCTACGGTGTGCACAGATCTTCAGACTTTGACCCTAGGAGCTTTCAAGCCTTCATGGTGAACTAAGCGTGAAATCGGTGTGTACAGGAGTTTATACATTCAGTGCATACTTGTACCGGTTGGATACCATCCTGTATCATTGTGTTGTGTTGAATGTGTGGAGGATGGAACAGAAGCAGAACAAGTGTTCCCAAAACAAGATTCGGCAGAAGGACTTCCATAGGTCGCCCCCTGTCCCCATAGCCCCAGGTCCCTTGGTCCATTCTTTGCCCCCAGGAGCTGATGGTGCACCGCTACGGCAACTATGTCATCCGCGTGTTGGCGGAGCAAGGCCCAGAGCAGGCCAAGGCAGCGGTGCACAACACGCTGCGCAAGCACCTGGTGCGCTTGGCAAGGACCACGGCTGACGACTCTATCGCTATAGATGGTTTGCCTTGACCCCTAAACTTGTTTCCTTTTCCGCTTCAGGGTGGATGGGAAGACCCAAAAGTTCCCTTTTACACCGATTCCCTGGTCAGGGCAGCGAAAAAAAGAGTTCCCGCAGGAACGACAAGGGCTGCACCCTGGTGGATGTACTTCTGAGCTATGGAGAGGTGACGCAGCGGAAGCCAATTGTCCAAGAGCTGATCAAGGCTTCCGTTTTGGTGGACCAGGGGCCAATGAAGTCACGGGAGTTTCGCATGTGTTCAAGAGAAATTCACTGACTAGCGGCCAACGTTGGCCTGGGTGCTTTACAGCCCATCATTTTTGATGATACGCCACAGAGAACCGCCAGGAAGATGGACAATCATTATTTGACACCATGGCGTCTTTAAAGGGGCATGACCCAGTGTTTTGTGCAAATCATGAGAATCGAACGTCAAAATCGCCAACTTCAGTGGCACCCTAACGGGTTACTGTTTCTACCTGGTTGCGTAGTGGGAACAGTTGAGAAGGACTGTCAGTTCATGTCATCATTTCTCTCTCCGGAGCAATTCGGTTCGGGCAACCAAAAGGTTTCCAAGTGTCCAAGTGAGGCATATTAATGCGCCTCGTTTCTGTTTTGCTACGCCACCTTTTGCAATTCTACATTGATGAGACTGTCATACAGCTTCCTAGCACGGGAAGCCCACTGTCCCCAGCATTCTTACCGCCATGGTCTGGTTCGATCGAGATCAACGTAGTCGCATGAATGAAGGATGGCTAGCATGGATTTGGCCGATTGACTCATGACAACATCTTCGAAAGTGTGGGATGCACGTCAACTTCAGATATGGCAGTGATTTTTTTTGAGGGGTCTGTAACAGAGCCGCGGCGGACATTCGTTACAGACCTCGTTACAGACCTCTGTAACAAAACCAGCCGGCTCGTTACACACCCCTCGTTACACACCCTCGTTACACACCCTCGTTACACACCCTCGTTACACGCCCTCGTTACACACCTCAGATGAACAAACCGGGCCAGTGACGTGACTGCCCTGTGTTTGGGGCAGCTTGGCTTGCGTTGAATAGCTGCAATCAAGTGCTTTGCTTTGCCTCGTCACAGACCTCGTTACATAGCCGTTACATACCTCGTTACAGACCCAACCCCAGCCCGGGCCAGCGACCCCGCTTTTTGCCGCAGCTTGGCTTGCGTTGGATAGAGCTGCGGAGGCGTGCTTTGCGTGCTGCGTTGCTCTGCCTCGTTACAGACCTCGTTACATAGCCGTTACATACCTCGTTACAGACCCAACCCCAGCC
Organism: Effrenium voratum; assembly: GCA_963377175.1. NCBI lineage: Eukaryota > Dinophyceae > Suessiales > Symbiodiniaceae > Effrenium > Effrenium voratum. The sequence goes on along the minus strand of CAUJNA010003375.1, from coordinate 268,066 downwards.
CGGGCCAGCGACCCCCTTTTTGCCGCAGCTCGGCTTGCGTTGAATAGCTGCAAGCAAGCTGGTGCTGCGGAGGCGCGCTTTGCGTCCTGCGCTTTTGCTTGCCTCGTTACAAACCTCGTTACATAGCCATTACATACCTCGTTGTGCTGCGCTACATTGTGCTACTGATACTGCTTGTCATGAAATGTTTGTCCCGTTACAGACCTGCGTAACAGGGACCTCCGTTACAGACCTCCGTAACAAGATTCGTGGCGCGTCGCGCGTTACAGACCCCTAAAAAAAATCATAGCCAATATAGGTGTTCGACAAACTCCCCCTAACCATGCATCATCTGTTTTTTGGAGAATTGGAAGCCCCTTTCGGATTGATCCAACCTTTGCTTGTTGGCGCTATCCGTAGGAGGTACCAGAAACCGCGCAGTGGAGGCACACCCTGTCATGTTGGCTTTGTATGACCCGTCCCAGACTCACTCTGGCTCTCACACCAAGGATCTTCAGGATCCCCACGATAAGGCTCTCAGAAAAGAGGCTTGCAAGACGCATACCTAGCTGACAGCTATTTTCAACATGCCCTCCTTTGGTCAGTGTCTCATGTTGGGTCTCTAGTTTGTTAGCCTACAACCCAGAGCCGAGCGATGGGTAATTTTCGGGTCGCCTATGCCACATCCTGAGTGTTTTTATCGTGTGGTCCTGAGTGGTCGCGTGATCTCAATACAACCTGCTTGGATACTTTGCGTTGATGTTTGTTACATGTTTCTATACACACGCCAATCGCTTGCAATGTTCACACGTTCGGATATCGCACACAAACGCGCATGGGTATTTACACACTTGCACACTTACACAGGCATACAATACATGTGTATGTTGTGTACATACATACATACATATATATGTATATATATATATATATATCAGTGCCTCCGGCTCAGGCCGCCGACATTACAGGCCTGCTTTCTTATTTGCGTCCCTTTGGAATTGTCCCCTTGCCCCCTTCCCCTCTGAGATTTTTGCCCCCCTTTCTTTGTTGAGATCCATTCCCCCTTTCCGCCCGAAGGCCTTTTCTCCCTCTGTTTTTTTCCCTTTTCCTCCCTAAGATGTTTTCACCCCTCTCCCTGTTGAGATCCTTTCCCCCCTTTCCCCCCTAAGGCCTTTTCCCCCCTGAGATCTTCTCCCTTTGCCTCCCTAAGATCTCCCAGATCGTCTCCCTTTCAGGGAGAAGATCTGGGAGAAAAGGACTTAGGGGGGGCCCAACAGGGAAAGGGGGGAAAAGATTTAGGAAGGAAAAGGGAGAAGCTCTCAGGGGGGGGAAAGGCCTTAGGGGGGAAAGGGGGAAAAGGATCTCAGCGGGGGGGGGGGGGAAGATCTTAGGGAGGAAAGGGAGAAGATCTGGGGACAAAGGCCTTAGGGGGGAAAGGGGAGAAATGATCTCAACAGGGAAAGGGGTGGAAAAGATCTTAGGGCGGAAAGGGAGAAGATCTGGGAGAAAAAAGGCCAACAGGGAAAGGGGGGAAAGACCTAAGGAAGGAAAAGGGAGAAGCTCTCAGGGGGGGGAAAGGCCTGAGGGGGGAAAGGGTGGGAAGGATCTCAACAGGGAAAGGGGGGAAACAATCTTAGGAAGGAAAGGGAGAAGATCTGGAAAGGCCTTAAAGGGAAGGGGGGAAAGGATCTCAACAGGGAAAGGGGGCAAAGGATCAAAGGATCTTAAGGAGGAATAGGAAGAAGATCTCAGCGGGGGGAAAGGCCGTAGGGGGGAAAGAGGGGAAAGGATCTCAACAGGGAAAGGGGGGGAAAGATCTCAGTGAAAAAGGGAGAAGGTCCCAGGCAGGGAAAAGGCCTTAGGGGGGAAAGGGGGAAAGGATCTCAACAGGGACAGGGGGCAAAGGATCTTAGGGAGGAAAAGGGAGAAGATCTGAAAAGGCCTTAGGGGGAAAAGGGGGAAAGGAGCTCAACAGGGAAAGGTGGGAGAAGATCCTAGGGAGGAAAAGGGAGAAGATCTCGGGGGAAAAGATCTTGGGGAGGACAAGGGAGAAGATCTCAGGGGGGGGAAGGCCTTAGGGGGGAAAGGGGGGAAAGGATCTCAACAGGGAAAGGGGGCAAAGGATCTTAGGGAGGAAAAGGGAGAAGATCTTGGGGGGGAAAACGCCTTAGAGGGGAAAGGGCGGGAAAGGATCTCAACAAGGAAAGGGGGGAAAATATCTTAGGAAGGAAAAGGGGGAAGATCGCAGGGGGAAAAAAGGCCTTAGGGGGGAAAGGAGGGAAAGGATCTCAACAGGGAGAGGGGGGAAAACATCGTGAGGAGGAAAAGGGAAAAACTCAGAGGGAGAAAGGGCCTTAGGGGGGAAAGGGGGGATGGATCTCAACAGGGAAAAATGGCAAAAGATCTTAGGGAGGAAAAGGGAGAAGATCTCAGGGGGGGAAAGGCCTTAGGGGGGAAAGGGGGGAAAGGATCTGAGCAGGGAAAGGGGGGGAAAGATCTTAGGGAGGAAAGGGAGAAGATCTGGGGGCAAAGGCCTTAGGGGGGAAAGGGGAGAAATGATCTCAACAGGGAAAGGGGTGGAAAAGATCTTAGGGAGGAAAGGGAGAAGATCTGGGGGAAAAAAGGCCAACAGGGACAGGGGGGAAAGATCTAAGGAAGGAGAAGCTCTCAGGGGGGGAAAGGCCTCAGGGGGAAAGGGTGGGAAGGATCTCAACAGGGAAAGGGGGGAAACAATCTTAGGAAGGAAAGGGGGGGGGAAGATCTTAGGGAGGAAAGGGAGAAGATCTGGGAGAAAAGGACTTAGGGGGGGAAGCCCAACAGGGAAAGGGGGGAAAAGATCTTAGGAAGGAACAGGGAGAAGCTCTCATGGGGGGGGGGAAAGGCCTTGGGAGGGAAAGGGGGGAAAGGATCTCAACAGGGAAAGGGTGGGAAAGATCTTAGGGAGGAAAGGGGGGGGGGGAAGATCTTAGGGAGGAACTCCCTAAGATCTTCCCCCCCCCCTTTCCTCCCTAAGATCTTTCCCACCCTTTCCCTGTTGAGATCCTTTCCCCCCTTTCCCTCCCAAGGCCTTTCCCCCCTGAGAGCTTCTCGCTTTTCCTTCCTAAGATCTTTTCCCCCCTTTCCCTGTTGGCCTTTTTTCCCCAGATCTTCTCCCTTTCCTCCCGAAGATCTTTTCCACCCCTTGCCCTGTTGAGATCATTTCTCCCCTTTCCCCCCTAAGGCCTTTTTGCCCCAGATCTTCTGCCTTTCCTCCCTAAGATCTGGAAATGAAGGGGGGAAAGGGGGAAAGGATCTCAACAGCGAAAGGGGGGGAAAGATCTCAGGGAGGAAAGGGAGAAGATCTGGGGAAAAAATGCCTTAAGGGGGAAAGGGGGGAAAAGATCTTTGGGAGGAAAAGGGAAATCTTTCTCGGGGGGAACAGGCCCTAAGGGGCAATCGGGGGACAGGATCTCAATCGGGAAAGAGAGAAAAAACTTTGGGAAGAGAAGGGTGGAGATCTTGGGGGGAAAAGGCCTTAGGGGGGAAACGGGGGCAAGGATCTTAAGCGGGAAAGGGGGGAAGAGATCTTAGGGAGGCAAAGGGAGACGAACTCAGGGAAAAGGACTTAGGGAGGAAAGGGGGGGAAAGATCTTTGGGAGGAAAAGGGAGAAGAACTGAGGGTGGGAAAAGGCCTTAGAAGGAAAAGGGGGGAATGAATGATCTCAACAAGGAACTGGGGGGGGGTTCACCAGCATAGGCAACATCCCCAGCATCACTTGCATCATCCGCATCCTTGGCAGGCGCTGATGCGGATGATGCAGGTGATGCTGGCGATGTGCCGCTGGAGCTGCTAAGGATGCAAAAGCGCACCCGGGGGGAATCGAACACCCCAATGTTTTTGACAAACCGAGTTGCGCAAGCCCGCACAATGAACAGATTTAGTGAAGCGTCTTCGAATCACCGCGTGGTACGTGGACCCCCCCCCCCCCACTGACCTGGGGAGGGGTCAGGGAGGGGTAACAGGTAAAGAGGTAAGGAGCATTTCTCATGTCCAACACGCCGCCTGTTGTCGGCGGATCTGTATACATATATGCATATACACATGCAAATATTGAATATTATTGCAAAGGAGTAAATGTGCATCTCACAAAGATGATTTTGCTCCACCTTTGTTGGCCTCGCAGGTCAAGGGCCTGGTGCCCTCCATGCAGCGTCTCCGCAGCGCCACTGATGCGCTGTGGCGCAGCTCGCTTTGAGCTTGGCCGATTTCCCCGCGCCTCCCCGCCTGCCCGCCTCCCCGCCTCCCCAGCGCTCGGGGCTTTTCCGGCGCCCTTTCTTCGTGCCTTGAAACCGTTTCCAAAAAGCAAAGGTTCAACTTTGTAAAGCAAAGGCTGAGCATGTTCAGGGGGGTTGGCCCGTTACCGGAAGGATGTCCAGAATGTCTTGATTAGCACTGAAGTAGGCAGGGTGGTCTTTGGACTTATATTGGCACGGCTCCGAGCCTTGAAAAGGTGGTCAAACCACAAGGATCGAACATTAGCTTCCGTTGCTTGCCCTTTACCAGGGCCTTTGGGTGTTGCTTTGAATTCCTTTGGGAGGGGACTTGGAACGACTTGCGTTTGAAGCTGTCGCTGAGGTATTCTCCAGATCGCTGAGGCGTGGAAAGACCAAAGCAGGGTTGTCAAAAGAGACGCAGGAATTCCATCCGTTGGTTATTTCAGAAACCACGAGCTGAATGCTAAATAGCCTTTTCTGCTGGTTGATTCCGTGAAGGACGCTAAAAGGTGTCTTTCTTGCACCCACCCTATTCGGCAGTCACCTTCCACAATTCTAACGAAGAACCCCAGGGCATGCTCGCATGAGGAGATGCCAGCCGCGAATCTGCTCTTGCAGCGTCAGATGGACATCTGGTGCCGCAAGTGGCAGCAGCAGTGAGCGCGTGTTCTCGAGACCGCGCCAGTGGAACGAGCCCCAGGTCTGTAGGCTTGCAGTTGCATGACGTTGCTCCGGCCAAGGCATGTTGATGTCTCCTTGAGATCTTAAGCATCTTATGCCATAAAACATGATAGTTGGGATCTCTTCTGACCCCACAAGGTGACATCGACAGTGCCATAGATTTAACTTTGACGCCGAGGTGCCTCCGGTGGATACCCCTATTGCAAGTAAACCACCAGAGGATAGCATGTTCTATCCACAACTTGCAACAAGGGAATCGACCATCGCTCAGCCCGTTCGTTATTGAGCGTGTACCTCCCTTTCGGGGTCAAGAGAGTGCGAGACAGCCGGACAGCGCCGAATCGTCTCCATGCACGGGGCGTGTACCCACGTTTCAAGGGTCTCTGCGCCGTGCAAGGAGGCTCCACATGTGGATCCCATCCCAACGACTTGAATGCAAAATTGCCCGTTGATGTGAGACCCAGACGAGTTGAATTCCAGCAATTTGCCCAGTGAGACCTCATTGGAGTTGAATCGCACCCATCAATCTGCGCAGTGTGAATGCTTGCCATGCAGGCCTGGCGGAAGTTCCACGTTTCGAGGCCATATAGAGTACCAATGCCACCAGTGTTTCTGGTACACTGGCCTCCTAATTCATTGTTAACGGTGCTGATCTGCCCATAATGTTCTATTTTCCCGAAGCAAGCCAAGAGCTGTGTCTTCCAACCCCCCTATTCAGCACCCAGTCAAGCTTCTCACCTTGTGCTGCGACTTGTAGATATATCCCAGTGAAGCCAATGTTGCCAACGCGACGTTCGTGCATCACCGCTTTAAGCAGCAAGGAGATTGTCTGAAGGACTAACACCAAGATCCACCACTATCATCGGTTTTGGAGCCTCACCTCGTTGCTCCACTGTTTTTACTTAGCATGGAGACTGAAGCAGAGTTTCAATGATCGGTTTCAAAAAGCATGCGCGGCTAGGGTAGTGATTGAAGCCCTTCTGTGCTCGTTATTGCTCGTCTGTCATCGTCAATCCAGAGCCGCCACCCCTGCGGGCTTGTTGCGTGCAGCCGCTTGAGTACACAAGGCAAGTAGGACGTGGTCAGCTCCGTCGCTGCTTCGCGTCATGACCTCCATGGCCTTTGCCCGCGGCGCACAGATGTATCAGGTGATGTCCCCAAACATGCCTGGCCTGATTCAGAAGAACATGTGCAACATGGGCGAGGTGAACTTGCCAAACTGCCAGGGCACGGGCTTTTGCCCTATGGGCTCCATGGACATGAATGTCCACACGGGCATGCATGTGGCGCCAATGAATAATGGCATGGCCCCCATTGCCGTCTTTATGGATCCTCAGGGCAACATCATTACGAATCCCGCTTGCTTGGCGCTTTTCTTTTTGATTCAAATTGGCTGAAAATGGGTGACTTGTGCTGATCGTATTGTTCTAGAGGTTCACTGTGGCATGAAGGGCCATCAGCAGCTCAGGACGATGAGCATGCCCATGAACGTGGCCCCGAGCCAGAGCGATGGCTCTGCGTGGTCAAGCCAGCAGATGGCCTGGTCAGACTATGGCTGGTGCAACTGGAGCACCGAGTCTGAACACAGCGAGACCATTCCCGAGACCAAGCCCAAAGATGACTTGCTGAAGCTTTCGTTGGATCGCCGCTCGCAGTGAGATTCCTCTGCTTTCCCATTTTTTAGGCCGACTCCTAAAGTTGATTCCCATAGCACAAACAAAGTATTGGTATGGATTATTCCCGTGCTTGGGGCTGGGCACGACAAACTTGAATTCTGTTGATGCTTGTTGCTTGTTGATACATGGTTCTTGGTGTTGATGCAACTGTAAGCAGCACCTTATTGGTCAATTGCCGGCCACAAAGTATGACTTCAGTGCTTGTCGTTGAAGCATCGATTGTTCTCTCCACACCCCGATGAGGATCGGCTTCCAAGTCTGGTGGAGGTTTGACATGGCTTGACCATATCGGGTGGGCGCTGTAGCTATTTGAAGGCATGCCTTGAATTTGAGCACTGTTCAAGCAATTCTGATAGAGGTCTTGATGTCTCCTTTTGGTCAACCATCACCTTTCGTCCTGTTTGGATGGTGTTGCCTTTTGGAAGGGTGATGTTTGCAGGCAACATCTAGCGCGAATCCTGCAGGTTTGACTGGTCGCATTGCCAAGGCCTGGGCTGCTGGAAAGTCCAAGCGATGATCCCAAAGTTTACGAATGCTGAGCTCGAGGCCAGGCCGACGGCCGAAGCAAGCGTGGCTAAAGCAAGAGTGGCCAACGTGATGTTGTTGAGGGACCTTTTCTGGCAGCCATGTAGAAGTTAAGCGCAGCTTTGAGCCTGTTTCTCCTTCAAAAAGGGGACTGTCTGTGGGGGGGGGGGGGCCTCCTCAACATTCGCCATGAAGCGGAACACACGGCTCTTCCTCAGGGCACGCCCCCAAAGTTCACACCAAACACGAGGTAGCGGCACTTTGCCACTTATTGCTCGTATGCTGACCTGCCTGATGCTGAGCTTTTAGCCTTCCGTTTGAACTTTGATCGCGTCAAGGTACACAAAGCTGAACCGTTTTTGGTCGGGTCCTTTGGGGGCCTGAGCATGTGACCGCGACGAAGGCTCGTTGTCACGATTTCGACGGGCCAGCCATAGCAGTGGAAACTAGGATTTGAGGGCGATTCTTGTGCCAAAGAACCCCCTTCAAAGTGATTAAGTATTGATGGGAATGGCCCATGTTGATATCCCGGAAAGGGCGACTTTCCACAATGAAGACGGCAGGACCTGGCTCAGCAGCTGAAGGGCCACGTGCGCGAGCTCATTGAGAGCCCCCATGGAAACCACGTCATGCAGAAGTTCATCGAGCCTTTTGACAGTGAAAGTTGCATATCGTTTGGCGTAGGTCCTTTACTTGGGGATTCCGTAGCACTGGTAGTGTTGTAGAATTTGCAGCTGTGTCGACCTATTATATTGAATGTGCTCGCCTGTATGAGTTGCGTGCTTATTTGTGTGTCTGCGTTGAACTCTTTTTTGCATGTGCGTTGTGCATGTGCGTGTTTTTGTCTGTGTCTGCGTCCGTGTCTGTGTCTGTGTGTGCGCACGCACGTGTAAATGGAGTGGACTTGCGAGTCCCGCTCCGAACGCTTTCCAACAGGTGGCTTATGTCGCTCGGCCTCGGGTATGATCTCGACACGGTTGGGCAAAAGCAGCCCATAGGAGCTTGGAATCTGGAACGCTCAAGGAGGATGTTTCAACATGCTTAAGCTTAAACATCTTAAACAACCTGTTAGCCTCCAAACGGAAACTAACAACGGGCGTGTGAAAACAGGGCATAGGCATCAACAAAATCACTTATTAGGCATCAACAAAAAAACTTATTAGGCATCAACAAAAAACTTATGCTCATTCCTATGGGGGTAAGGAAGGGAGGAAGGAAGGAAGGAAGGAAGGAAGGAAGGAAGGACCCCCCCCCAACCACCCCGCTGATTTGTAGAAGGTTGACAGTGATTAACACCCTTCTTCGATCATCACCACCCTTTGTTGAATCATCACTTCTTCGAACATCTTGGGGGGGGCTGCCGCCCCCCCCAACCCCCCTGCTGATTTGTAGAATGCTTACAGAGCTTAGCGCACCCCTCATCACTTCCTCGAACATCATGGGGGGGGCTGCCGCCCCCCCCCCCCCCCCCCAACCCCCCGCTGATTTAATGCTGCGCCTGCGTCAAGCTTTGCACCGTACCTTGCGAAAGTGCTGCGCCTGCCGCGAAATTGGCACCTCTTGCGAAAGTGCTGCGCCTGCCGCGAAATCTGGACCGCACCTTGCGAAAGTATTGCACCTGCCGCGGATCTGTCCCTGACCTTGCAAAAGTGCTGCGCCTGCTGCGAAATCTGTACCTGACCTTCCGAAAGTATTGTGCCTGATACGAAATCTGGACCGCACCTTGCGAAAGTGCTGCGCCTGCCGCGAAATCTGTACCGCACCTTGCGAAAGCGCTGCGCCTGCCACGAGATCTGCACCTGACCTGCAAAAGCATTGCGCCTACCTTGCGAAAGTGCCGCACGCGCCACGAAATCTGTACCTCACCTTGCGAAAGTTTTGTTTGATCCCTATAAAGTTTTTTTTGATCCTCTGATTTGTCATTTTCAATAGTAAATCAATGAGAACAGTTTGTTTGATCCTTAATAAGTTTTTTTGATCTTTAGAAATAAGTTTTTTTGATGCCTAAAAAGTTTTTGTTTGATCCCTCACCCCCTTAAAACAGTGGGTAAAGCCATGATCCAATCCACCATTGTATCAACAACCTCGTTTGGGTTTTGTTGCGGGCTCATGATTAAATCGTGGCTTGAATCGCCCAACGACTCAAGGTACGCCTCACCCCACCGCCTGGGTTTCGTACTGCGCGAGCTGATCGCATGGGCGCCGGCGCATTTCTTGGCGCAGCACCGCTTCGGCTGCCGCGTGTTGGAGCGGCTTCTCGCCCGATTTAGCGCGCTTGGCTTGAACTGGGTTGTTCAAAATCAATCCGAAATCCTTATGCCACATGGTGGTTTCCCTTGCAGCGGGGTCCCACATGAGGATCAGGCATCCACCCAATTTGGGCAACCCTGATTTAGGTTCCATGGTGCCCGTGGTGCAATGTGTGTTGTCTTTTTTTTCGGGTTTCCTTCCAACGCCATCAAAAAGGAACCCATTTTGGACACTTCCCCAGCTTTTTAGGTGCTGATTGGTAGTGAATGGGGAATTGCTTAACTTATTTTTGTTCTCGGGATTGGCGGCTTGTATCGGTGCCGTTTGGTTGGGCTGAGGACTTTGGTTTGGTTTCAGAAAGACATCATCAGCAAAGACTCCCCCTGGCGGTTCGTAACCTTGTGGGTCCGAGCGACGGCATGAAGATGGATATAGAAACTCAGTTCTTCTGTTTGTTCACCCCCAAAAGCTCAATCCGACCCCTATCAAATCTTGTTTCTGAAGCTGTCAGAAGCATTATTGGATAAAGTGATGGTTTTGTGCACTCTTTCTGAACTTCTTCTCTTTCTACCCTTCGACAAGACTACACTTCGACAAGAACCCCTTCAATCAGAAGCTTGTACTCTGCAGATTAACATGGAGCACATTTGGGGAACAGGAATCTCCGGAATCTCCTGGGCCGTTTGGCGCTCGCCGGGATCACTTTTAAATTTCAAGCTTCGCGAAATATGGACCAGAAGCAAACTTGCCATGTTAGGTTGGGGCAAAAGCCGAGGTAAGGTCAGTGGCCCAACAGGATGGCAGTGTCGATCCTGGCCTCGCGCCTCGCTTCGGTTGCCGCCCAAACGGCTGAGCCCAGGATCCTGGAGCACTTCCCCGAGGAGCCCATCGCCGGCATGCTGAAGAGCCTCGTGGACCACACGGAGGAAACAAGCATCGTGGACGTCGCCTTTGGGCCTGTCTGCTTCAACCTAGAAAAGCGTTCTCCATCACAAAAACACATGCCACATTGATGAGTACCTTTGAGGGAACCCCCACAAAGTGGTTTCCATTTGGCTCCTCTGTTAAGACTACTCCCAAGAAAGGTACGAGTTCATGCAATTGGTTTTTGTTGAGGGGAACCCTTTTTGTGTTTGTTTCAGGGGCAGACCAAACGGGAATTGTCTCAAAGTGGTGAAACGCCCCAAAACCGGCGTGGACTTGCCTTTAAGACTTGACTTCCGCAGTACGCCCCTACAAAGATTCATGGAGAAAATTATATGATTTGTCAATGTGAGGCTCTTGCAGTTTTGAGGCCGCAAGGTCTGCAAAGGGCCATGCGCTGCGCTTCCAGACAGCGAAAGTGACTGACATGCAGCTGCCTGTACGTATTGCTTGCGCTCTTTGCTTAACACGATGTGGCAAAATGAGCCCACCCAGAAATCATGTCAAACAATGGCGGTTGTAGAGCAAACATAGTCGATGCCCCTAGCACATCTATTCAATTGTCGAGCGCCAGGGAAAACGTATTCGCCAATCGGGTGCTTTTTTTGAGGGTACTCTTTTGGGGTTTATTTCCATTTTTTAGATGGGGGATGCAGCGGGGCGGGGTTCCCTTCAAATAGCCGACAAAGAGAAAAAAACAGAAAAGAAAAAAAAAACACACACACACACACACCCTGCACTTCTCATTGAGTGTGATTACTTTTTTGGGAGGGAAGCCAAAAGGGAAACCGAAGTGTTACCCCATTTTGGAATTACACCAATTGCCTAGCAAGGCTTTCGGTTGCGAGGTCTTTAAGTGGTAGGGTTGGTCCCTCGACGCCTACGGTGTGCACAGATCTTTTTTCTTTGACCCTAGGAGCTTTCAAGCCTTCATGTTGAACCAAGCGTGAAATCGGTGTGTACAGGAGTTTATACATTCAGTGCATACTTGTACCGGTTGGATACCATCCTGTATCATTGTGTTGTGTTGAATGTGTGGAGGATGGAACAGAAGCAGAACAAGTGTTCCCAAAACAAGATTCGGCAGAAGGACTTCCATAGGTCGCCCCCTGTCCCCATAGCCCCAGGTCCCTTGGTCCATTCTTTGCCCCCAGGAGCTGATGGTGCACCGCTACGGCAACTATGTCATCCGCGTGTTGGCGGAGCAAGGCCCAGAGCAGGCCAAGGCAGCGGTGCACAACACGCTGCGCAAGCACCTGGTGCGCTTGGCAAGGACCACGGCTGACGACTCTAGCGCTATAGATGGTTTGCCTTGACCCCTAAACTTGTTTCCTTTTCCGGTTCAGGGTGGATGGGAAGACCCAAAAGTTCCCTTTTACACCGATTCCCTGGTCAGGGCAGAGAAAAAAGAGTTCCTGCAGGAACGACAAGGGCTGCACCCTGGTGGATGTACTTCTGAGCTATGGAGAGGTGACAGAGCGGAAGCCAATTGTCCAAGAGCTGATCAAGGCTTCCGTTTTGGTGGACCAGGGGCCAACGAAGTCACGGGAGTTTCGCATGTGGCAGAGAAATTCACTGACTAGCGGCCAACGTTGGCCTGGGTGCTTTACAGCCCATCATTTTTGATGATACGCCACAGAGAACCGCCAGGAAGATGGACAATCATTATTTGACACCATGGCGTCTTTAAAGGGGCATGACCCAGTGTTTTGTGCAAATCATGAGAATCGAACGTCAAAATCGCCAACTTCAGTGGCACCCTAACGGGTTACTGTTTCTACCTGGCTGTGTAGTGGGAACAGTTGAGAAGGACTGTCAGTTCATGTCATCATTTCTCCCTCCGGAGCACTTCGGTTCGGGCAACCAAAAGGTTTCCAAGCGAGGCATGTTCATGCGCCTCGTTTCTGTTTGTCTACGCCAACCTTATGAGACTGTCATACGGCTTCCTAGCATGGGAAGCCCGCTGTCCCCAGCATTCTTACTGCCGGCCATGCTCTGGTTCGATCGAGATCAATGTAGTCGCATGAATGAAGGATGACTAGCATGAATTCGGTCGATTGAATCCTGACAACATCTTCGAAAGCGTGGGATGCACGTCAACTTCAGATATAGGTGTTCGACAAACTCCCCCTAACCATGCATCATCTGTTTTCTGGAGAATTTGGAAGCCCCTTTGCTTTTTGGAGTGATCCAACCTTTGCTTGTTGGCGCTATCCGTAGGAGGTCCCAGAAACCGCGCAGTGCAGGCACACCCTGTCATGTTGGCTTTGTGCATGACCCGACCCAGACTCACTCTGGCTCTCACTCCAAGGATCTTCAAGATCCCCACGATAAGGCTCTAAGAAAAGAGGCTTGCAAGGTGCATAACATCCAGCTGACAGCTATTTTCAACATGCCCTCCTTTGGTCAGTGTCTCATGTTGGGTCTCTAGTTTGTTAGCCTACAACCCAGAGCCGAGCGATGGTAATTTTCGGGTCGCCTATGCCACATCCTGAGTGTTTTTATCGCGTGGTCCTGAGTGGTCGCGTGATCTCAATACAACCTGCTTGGATACTTTGCGTTGATGTTTGTTACATGTTTCTATACACACGCCAATCGCTTGCAATGTTCACACGTTCGGATATCGCACACATACGCGCATGGGTATTTACACACTTGCACACTTACACAGGCATACAATACATGTATATGTTGTGTACATACATACATACATATATATATATATATGTATATATATATGTATACATATATGCATATACACATGCAAATATTGAATATTATTGCAAAGGAGTAAATGTGCATCTCACAAAGATGATTTTGCTCCACCTTTGTTGGCCTCGCAGGTCAAGGGCCTGGTGCCCTCCATGCAGCGTCTCCGCAGCGCCACTGATGCGCTGTGGCGCAGCTCGCTTTGAGCTTGGCCGATTTCCCCGCGCCTCCCCGCCTGCCCGCCTCCCCGCCTCCCCAGCGCTCGGGGCTTTTCCGGCGCCCTTTCTTCGTCCCTTGAAACCGTTTCCAAAAAGCAAAGGTTCAACTTTGTAAAGCAAAGGCTGAGCATGTTCAGGGGGGTTGGCCCGTTACCGGAAGGATGTCCAGAATGTCTTGATTAGCACTGAAGTAGGCAGGGTGGTCTTTGGACTTATATTGGCACGGCTCCGAGCCTTGAAAAGGTGGTCAAACCACAAGGATCGAACATTAGCTTCCGTTGCTTGCCCTTTACCAGGGCCTTTGGGTGTTGCTTTGAATTCCTTTGGGAGGGGACTTGGAACGACTTGCGTTTGAAGCTGTCGCTGAGGTATTCTCCAGATCGCTGAGGCGTGGAAAGACCAAAGCAGGGTTGTCAAAAGAGACGCAGGAATTCCATCCGTTGGTTATTTCAGAAACCACGAGCTGAATGCTAAATAGCCTTTTCTGCTGGTTGATTCCGTGAAGGACGCTAAAAGGTGTCTTTCTTGCACCCACCCTAACCTTCCACAATTCTAACGAAGAACCCCAGGGGCATGCTCACATGAGGAGATGCCAGCCGCGAATCTGCTCTTGCAGCGTCAGATGGACATCTGGTGCCGCAAGTGGCAGCAACAGTGAGCGCGTGTTCTCGAGACCGCGCCAGTGGAATGAGCCCCAGGTCTGTAGGCTTGCAGTTGCATGACGTTGCTCCGGCCAAGGCATGTTGATGTCTCCTTGAGATCTTGAGCATCTGATGCCATAAAACATGATAGTCAGGATCTCTTCTGACCCCACAACGTGACATCGACAGTGCCATAGATTTAACTTTGACTCCGAGGTGCCTCCGGTGGATACCCCTATTGCAAGTAAACCACCAGAGGATAGCCTGTTCTATCCACAACTTGCAACAAGGGAATCGACCATCGCTCAGCCCGTTCGTTATTGAGCGTGTACCTCCCTTTCGGGGTCAAGAGAGTGCGAGACAGCCGGACAGCGCCGAATCGTCTCCATGCACGGGGCGTGTACCCACGTTTCAAGGGTCTCTGCGCCGTCCAGGGAGGCTCCAGATGTGGATCCCAACGACTTGAATGCAAAATTGCCTGTTGATGTGAGACCCAGAGTTGAATTCCAGCAATTTGCCCAGTGTCAGACCTCATGTGAGTTGAGTTCCACCCATCAATTTGCGCAGTGTGAATGCTTGCCATGCAGGCCTGGCGGAAGTTCCACGTTTCGAGGCCTTATAGAGTACCAATGCCACCAGTGTTTCTGGTACACTGGCCTCCTAATTCATTGTTAACCGGGTGTTGAACTGCCCATAATGCTCTATTTTCCCAAAGCAAGCCAAGAGCTGTGTCTTCCAGACCCCCTATTCAGCACCCAGTCAAGCTTTTCTCCTTGTGCTGCGACTTGTAAATATATCCCAGTGAAGCCAATGTTGCCAACGCGACGTTCGTGCATCACCGCTTTAAGCAGCAAGGAGATTGTCTGCAGGACTAACACCAAGATCCACCACTATCATCGGTTTTGGAGCCTCACCTCGTTGCTCCACTGTTTTTACTTAGCATGGAGACTGAAGCAGAGTTTCAATGATCGGTTTCAAAAAACATGCGCAGCTAGGGTTGTGATTGAAGCCCTTCCGTGCTCGTTATTGCTCGTCTGTCATCGTCATTCCAGAGCCGCCACCCCCACGGGCTTGTTGTGTGCAGCCGCTTCAGTAGACAAGGCGAGTAGGACGTGGTCAGCTCCGTCGCTGCTTCGCGTCAGGACCTCCATGGCCTTTGCCCGCGGCGCACAGATGTATCAGGTGATGTCCCCAAACATGCCTGGCCTGATTCAGAAGAACGTGTGCAACATGGGCGAGGTGAACTTGCCAAACTGCCAGGGCGCGGGCTTTTGCCCTATGGGCTCCATGGACATGAATGTCCACACGGGCATGCATGCGGCACCAGTGAACAATGGCATGGCCCCCATTGCCGTCTTTATGGATCCTCAGGGCAACATCATTACGAACCCCGCTTGCTTGGCGCGTTTGTTCTTTGCTCAAAATGGGTGATTTGCGTTGATCGTATTGTTCTAGAGGTTCACTGTGGCATGAAGGGCCATCAGCAGCTCAGGACGATGAGCATGCCCATGAACGCGGCCCCCAGCAAGAGCGATGGCTCCGCGTGGTCAAGCCAGCAGATGGCCTGGTCAGACTATGGCTGGTGCAACTGGAGCACCGAGTCCGAACACAGCGAGACCATTCCCGAGACCAAGCCCAAAGATGACTTGCTGAAGCTGTCGTTGGATCGCCGCTCGCAGTGAGACTCCTCTACTTTCATATTTGTTGTCCTGGAGTTGATTCCCATAGCAGAAACAAAGGATCGGTCTTGAAGGGTTCCGGTTTGGGCCAGGTATGTTGTTGAAGCCTGCTGATGCTTGTCCAATAATGATTCTTGATGTTGCTGAGACTGTCGGTGAGACCATTTGAATGGGCAACTATACCATGACTTCATGAAGCGGTATTTTTTCTTCCACACTGATCCGCTGCCTTCAAACTGCAGCTGCTTATACTTTCAGGGAGAGAGACATGTCGCCCGGATGAGGATCTGTTTCCATCTCTGTCAGAGGTTTGACCATTTAGCCATTCCACGGCTCCTAAAATGGAAAAACCTGCCTTCAAAGAGTATTCAGGCTTTGTTCAGTCTCTCAACAAAGAGGTCTTTACTTTCTCGTTTTGGGGTGTCAACCATCACCCTTCGGCCCAGTTTGGATGGAGTTGCCTTTTGAGAGGGTGATGTATGGTGATGTTTGTCAGGGAGCATCTAGCGGGAAGCCTACAGAAGGCTCTCACTGCCTGAGTCTTTGCACTTGATACTTTTTGGGAAAACCATTTGTGTGGCAACCAAAAGCTTTGTTTGTGTTTGTGAAAAACATCCACTGAGGAGTGAGAGTTTGACTGGTCGCATTGCCAAGGCTTGGGCTGCTGGACGGTTCAAGCGATGATCCCAAAGTTTACGAATGTCGAGCTCGAGGCCGCGAACACGGCCGAATCGCGTGGCCGAATCGCGTGGCCGAATCGTTGGGATGGACCCGAAGATTCGCCATGAGCAAATCATGGCTCTTCCTTGGCACGCCCCTAAAGTTCGACCCAGAGATGATGTGATTTCCGGGCCATGGTGGAACATAGGGCCACGTCTGCGTTGCCGTGGCGCTTTTGAGGCCACTTTTTGCAGTGCCAAAGCATTCCGTAATTAAATGATAAAGGTGATGGTTGAACAGTCCATGTTCCTATGGGTGAAAACGACGGCAGGAGCTGGCTCAGCAGCTGAAGGGCCACGTGCGAGAGGTCATTGAGAGCCCGCATGGGAACCACGTCATGCAGAAGTTCATCGAGCCCTCCGACCCAAACGGGTGGATGGATTTTATGATGGATGTGTCCGCGTGTATTTGTGATGTCTGTGTTCTGCTATTTTACAGCACATGCATATAGATTATACATATATATATATATATATATATACACATGCCGTAGTATGTCGGTGTGGCTTTGCCGAGGGAGCCAGTGTGGCGGTTGGCTTGAAGGGCGCCCATTTTGAGGTTCCCCTGTTGAACGACGAAGCAGTGGCCTTAAAGGCCCTGTTTCGAGGGCATTCCAGCAGGCCCTAAATGTCGCTAGCAGCCGTCCCTCCACCCTAGATTGGAAGCAAATTTGTCAGTGGAACCCATCTGGTTTCAACCAACTACCTGAAGATTGACATCAGTGCTTGTGATTTTTTGGGGATTTGTTCAAACATGGATTTTGCTTTTCCTTTTGGTTTCCTTTTGAAGAACTTGTTTTGGGAAGCCCGAACCTCACAAAACATGACGCCCCATACCCCCTCCCAGCCCAGCCCACCCCACCCTCCTCCCTCCAGCCTGTGTCTTGGCCTAGGTACACCTCGCCTCTGCGCCTGGGCTTCGTGTTGCGCGAGCTCAGCGCCTGGGCGCCGGTGCATCTCTTGGCGCAGCACCGCTACGCCTGCCGCATCTTGGAGCGGCGCCTTCGCTCAGTGCTCAGCGCTCGCGGAGAATCGGGAGTCGAATCCCACCAGCGGGTCAGTCGATTTGTTTTCTGGCACCCTTGGGGTGTTTTTAGTGGAAACCCAAAGGAAGCCAATTAGTTTGGGGGGGTTCCCTCAAGAAAGCCCAGTGGGTGAAAACACAACAGCATGTTTTTGGAGCGGGGGAACCCCTTTGAAGTCAACTGACCGACAAACAAGAGTGCCAATTCTTTTGTTACCATGGCCACTGGAGATCTGGGCCGCTGCCAGGAATCGGATGCTGGTAAAGTGGACTGGCAATTTGAGGGGTCCCAAACTTTCTTTGGGAATGGTTTCCACGTAAACTACAATGTTAAGGGCAGCACATGTGAGGATGCCAAACATTTCCCCTTTGAAATGTTTATAAACATCTCATTTTGGGCCATGTGAAGTGTGTCTCCTTTTGGCGGGGTGATGTTGATTGCAAGGGGAATTTTAGGGAATACTGAATGTTGATTAGAAATCCTAATAGAAAGGGCGGCTTTGGTTTCCTAGTTAGAAGCAGGGTTGGTCCACCCGCCGGTTAAACATGCTTAAACCAGCATTGTTGAAGCAACCTTCTTTGGGTTTTAAAGCGGGCCAGGGTACGCTGGTGAAACCAATTTTGCCCAACCTTTGCTGGAAGTCCAGGGTATATACCTTTGCATGCTGCACAAAAAGCAACTTTTGGCCTCGGGGGTAGTGGTTTGGGGCTAGCGGAAGCCTCTCAGATGGCACAGGAAGTTTGCCGAACGCCCACCAAAAGAAGAGGTTTGGGCGCGAACTTCCCGTAGGGTTTCCTGCTGGTTTGAGGGAACAAGGGGAGCTCCGTCGGAGGATCTTGGAGCACTTCCCGGAGCAGGCCATCGCCGGCATGCTGAAGAGCCTGGTAGATCACACCGAGGCCGATCAACCGTAAACTAAGCCTAAACCAACCCTAAACTAACCCCAAATGCACCCTAAACCAATCCCTAAACAATAAACCCTAAACCTAAGCCAACCCTAAACCAACCCTAAACTAACCCTAAACCAACCCTAAATACACCCTAAACCAAACCCTAAACCGTAAACCTAAACCAACCCTAAACCAACCCTAAACCAACCCTAAATCAACATAAACCAACCCTAAACCAACCCTAAACTAACCCTAAATACACCCTAAAGATACCCTAAACCAATTCTAAACCAACCCTAAACCACCACAACCCAACCACAGGACCACAACCACAGGGGGGGGGGGGTACTTGCCTGACCCATGACCATTGGTGGGGTGGGGGGGGGGGCTGGCAACGCTGTACCATATATATATATATATACACATGAAAGATTATGCGGCCTTTGGATCCAGGAGCTGATGGTGCACCGCTACGGCAACTATGTGATCCGTGTGCTGGCTGAGCAAGGCCCGGAGCAGGTCAAGGCGACGCTGCACAACACGCTGCGCAAGCACCTGGTGCGCTTGGCAAGGACCGGTCTCAACTTGTCTCTTGACATGCTCCCTCCGGGAGTTCCTGGACATGAGACAAGTTTCTTTGTTCAGTCCTCTCATGTCCTCCTAGACGAACAGGCAATTTCGACTGTGGCTTATATCTGCTCCGCTCCTGTGTTCGTGTGACCAACATGTCCGAAAGCTGGTGTTTCTCGAGTGATAAATCGAGTCTTCAAGCAGAAGTGGCATGCGGCGCCAGACACGCATTGATTGGGCGGCATCGCGGTTGCCCTTGTTAGAGCCATCCATATGTTCCGCAGGAACGACAAAGGCTGTACCCTGGTGGATGTTCTTCTGAGCTATGGGGAGGTCAAAGAGCACAAGCCGATTGTGCAAGAGCTGATCAAGGCTTCCGTTGTTTTAGGGCGAGTTGGAAGTTTCTCAAAATGGGCTAATACAAGTCCTTTCCTGTTGTTTCCCTTTGCGACTTTGGGACCAGAGTCTGACTCACTGACTGGAGGAACATGTTGACCTGGGTACTAAGCAACCCATGATGTTTGATTGTTCGCCACAGGCAACCACAAGAGATGAACAGTGTCCAAAGTTCGAGGCGCTTTCAGCTTGACACCGTGGTAAGTTTGAATGGACATGACCTATTGGTTTGTGCCAATTATAGCGATTTCGCAAAAAGGGGTTGTAAGTTTAAACTTACCTATGACCAAGGTTTCTTGCTTGCAGATTTGTTATTGGGTTGCTGAGTTTTGTACAGTTCTTCTTTGTCTCAGACCTCACAGAGGGTGTGAGCTCAAAGCCATGGAACACTTTTTCTTGAGAATTGAACGTTAAGTTAAGGGAATCCTAGATTTAATGAGCTCAACCACAAAAAGGGTGCCTTTATCTACCTGCGTCGCTGGGAAATGGGGGGAACCAGTTGGAAAGCGACCGTCACTTCCCTCGAGCGCAGCAGTTCGACATCAGCCATGTTCAGTTCCAAGGTGAATTGTTCTTCAAGGGTACGGACAGCAACGCTGCAAACATAGTTCGGACAGCCAGAAGGCTTTCGATGGGAGGCGTGTTCATGTGTCTCGTCTTTGTTTGATCCACGCAATCTTGGAAACTCTGCGTTGATGAGACTGTTAAACAGCTGTCGTTCAAGGGAAGCCCATTAGCCCCAAACCAGAATCCCTACTGTGTCACATTTGGAGCCGAGCCCAAATGTCTGGCCATGTTCTGGTGGTTCAATCTCAATGTACTTCCATGAATGAATAATGCTAATAAATGAACTCTTGAAGAAACTTGAAGAATGACAACCTTTCGAGACCGGGAATAAACAACCACGAAGCGTTGGGCCCTCGACATTTGATTAAACTACTTGTACATTGTCTTTAAAACTGACCGTCCCCTTTTGGTTTCGTCCAACATTTCATTGTTGGTGTTATCCACGTCCAAAACATATCTTGAAGACACCCAAAGGTAAGGCCTGAGAAAAGAGCGAGAAGATGATTCAGAGGCGCGGTACCTGACAGGCATTTGAATATGCTCTCCTTTGGTCAGTGCCATAAGGAAAAGTGATACCTGCCCTGCCAACTGAGTGACCCTGAATCCATGTGTAGACACTTCTGCCAACCTTTGCCCTGTGGCAACACCACTCCCACTTTCCTTCCACAAGCCATCCCCCTTGATTGTGTATGCGACGTCTTACGTTAAGATGTCCTTACTTATTTTTTTGAGCTGGTCGTTGGCCAACCCCACATGCAAACAACAACGATTACCTATCGGACGATAGCACATGTACATACCGCATATATATACATATATATATATATACACATTGAATATGGGTATGATTTGTAATTAGGGACCTTGGGGTGGGCATCATGTAGTTGGGGATTCGTGTCCACCAACCACTTTCAGGTCCCACCCCCCACCCCCCTCCCCAGCCAATCGACCTAGGTTTTTGGGCTTAGCTGTGTGTTTCCATATATATATATATATTTGTACACCTACGTGCAATTACATGCAGGTCAAGGGCCTGGTTCCCTCTATGCAGCGTCTCCGCAGCGCCGCTGATGCCTTGGAGCGCAACTCGCTAGCTCCTTTTGGGCCCAGCTCACAGCCAATTTCCCTGTTTCGTGTCCCTCGGAACTGTCTGGGCCAAAACACAACTTTCCAATTGTGTTTCCATGGGCATGGCGGCAATGCACTTGTTTCCCTTGGAATGGTTCACTTTGGATTTCGCGAAATGAACTCTATCATAGATTTATAGAGTGTTTCGAGGGACTCTGAGGCAGGCAAGGTTCTCCCGACTTGCTTTCTGTCAGGGGTGCTTTGGGCCTCACTCGAAAAGGCAGCCAAACCGTAGAGCATCGGTTTGGGGTCTTTGCTTTCTCCTTTGGAGACCATGCCTGGGATTTGGCAGGGCGCCCCGTGAGGCATTCTCCAGATCGCCCAGGCGCGACCCGGGAGTGTCCACCGGTTGGTGCTTGAAATTAGTTCAAGGGACACGAGCTGAGTGCTAGCAGCACTTAAAACTTCCCCCGACACAAACAATATTTCAATGTATTTTGCAGACATCCTACTTGGCACCCGACAAGGAACAGGCTTCCATGCATATATTTTGTGTTGGGGGGACTTGAGCCAGGGGTGTCATTGCAATGAAGAACTCCGGGGGTCCTCGTGGTTCCCCTTCAAACAACCTGAAATGGGTACCCTCAACAACACACACCCAAAGTGGTACAGTCTCACGAGGAAACCAACATGCAAGCAACTTGTGCAACAAATAATGTCTGGCACAGCCCAAGCAATCGGTGCCTGCGACCAGACACCAGCTCGCTTGTATTCCAAGGAGATGCCGGCTGCGAATCTTCTCTTGCAGCGTCAAATGGACATCTGGTGCCGCAAGTGGCAGCAGCAGTGAGCGCGTGCTTTCGAGACCGTGCCAGTGGAACGAGCCCTGGGTCTGTAGGCTTGCAGTTGCATGGCGCTGCTCCGGTCAGGGCATGTCGATGTCTCTCAAGCTAGAGGCAAAATGATGACAGAGGGTGGTTGACACGACGACCTTAATGAATGTATGTGCTAGGCTCATCCGATGCTGGACTTATCCAATGGGCTCCCTCTGACCCCACAGAGTGACATCGACTGTGCCATAGGTTCAACTTTGACCCGAGGTGCCTCCGGTGGATTCCCTTATTGCAAGTAAACCACCAGAGGATAAGCCTGTTCTATCCACAACTTGCAACAAGGGAATCGACCATCGCTCAGCCCGTTCGTTATTGAGCGTGTACCTCCCTTACGGGGTCGAGAGAGTGCAAGACAGCCGGACAGCGCCCAGTCGTCTCCATGCACGGGGCGTGTACCCACGTTTCAAGGGTCTCTGCGCCGTCCAGGGAGGCTTCAGATGTGGATCCCAAACAACTTGAATGCAAAATTGCCTGTTGATGTGAGACCCAGAGTTGAATTCCAGCAATTTGCCCAGTGTCAGACCTCATGTGAGTTGAGTTCCACCCATCAATTTGCGCAGTGTGAATGCTTGCCAAGCAGGCCTTGCGGAAGTTCCATGTTTCGAGGCCTTATAGAGTACCAATGCCACCAGTGTTCCTGGTACACTGGCCTCCTAATTCATTATTAAGCTTCTCCCTTTGTGCTGCGCTTTGTAGATATCATTGACACGGTGAAGCCAATGTTGTTGCCTAGGCAGCGTTGCTGGCGTGTCACCGCTTTAAGCAGCAAGGAGATTTGCAAGATCCACCACCATCGGTTTTAAAGCAACACCAAGTTGCACGCCCTCCTGACCTGAACCGTGGAACCCAAAAGTTGCCACTGTTTTGTTGTTTGTGCCATGCGCCAAGTCAGCTTCAACAATGCCTATTGGCATTCTTATTTACGAGTGTAGACATGTCGCCGCTCAAGCGAATTTCCAAGTGTTTGACCCAGCGTGGAGGGATTTAAAAGCTGCACCCTGCGTCAACCAACCTTGCCTCCGTGGCTGCTTGTGTTCGAAGTGGGTGCTTCATTTGTATGGAAGCCTATTTGTATTGACCCAAGGAAATTCCATTCAATTCCTCACGGTGCATCATTTGCGCGGAAACAGTTTGCATCATTCAAGGGCCAGCAACCCAAGTGAATTATGTGCAATTCTCGCAACGTAGCGCAGTGACTGGATAATCACAAGGTGGTTCTCGTAACTCTCAGAATTCCTCCCTTTGGTGGCTCCATGTTTTTTGTTTCATCGCCAGGAGTTTTGTCAACTTCCCTCCTTTGGTGATTCGGTTTGGTGGTTTGGACAACAAGGGGAACCCTTCGCATTTGGCGTTAAAAGGAGATTGGGTTCAAGTCCCCAAACCACCAATCCAAACCACCAACTAAGTTTGGCTTTTATTTAGTGTACCCGTTTCTATGTTTGCTTCTTTTTTTTTGCGGGGGTTCCAAATCCCTATTGTGTACAGACCCAAGCCCGATTTGGGTTCCCAGTTTCGAGACGCGTCCAGCAAAACGCGTGGCGTGTGTGTGTGTGTGTGTGATGTGTTTCCTGGTTTCTTTATTTCGGTGTGTTCTTGTATGTTTGGTTGAGCGCAATTAAGAAACACGGATACCTGTACTCGGGTGTCCAGGTGCGTTGCCTCAACGAAGGGTTGTGGCCGCTCAGGATACCGTAGATGGGAGATGATGGAAGTTGATCCAAAGGGACTCCCTTCTTTCTGGAGTGTGTAGCCTGCGTTGGGGTTTTAGGGGCCTCCCTTTACCCCAATTTTGGCCAACTGTGAGTAGGCAGCGGCCAAATTGGCGGCCAAGCATTTGTCCGATGACAGCCTGCTGGTGAACAAGCGCGGGCGCCTGATGGTTTGACTCCACATTCTTGGCAACACAACATAAGCCAATTCAACTTGCTCAAAAGGCAAAGGCGGCTGGACCGATGCCGGGCTGACCCTGTGTCTTCCTTGGAGCTACCCCCAAAGCAGTGGGTACAAGGGATATGTTTTGGAGTGGAATAGGTAAAAACTTGAAAAAAACAACCCTTGTTGTACTCTTGGCGGCTCTTGCGAGGCGCGAGCAGGTCTCGAAACGAAAGCAAAAACAAAGCCTAAACAAACCATGTGTGTTTCACGAGAAGTGTTTTTTGCTCTTATGAATGGCGATAGATGAGAAGTAACCAGAAGACCGCCGAAAGACTACGGGAAGACTACCCGATACAGCTTCAC
>CAUJNA010003375.1:187237-244064 GCA_963377175.1 Effrenium voratum | reverse complement strand
CGCACGCACGCACGCACGCACGCACGCACGCACGCACGCACGCACGCACGCACGCACGCACGCACGCACGCACGCACGCACGCACGCACGCACGCACGCACGCGCACGCACGCACGCACGCACGCACGCACGCACGCACGCACGCACGCACGCACGCACGCACGCACGCACGCACGCACGCACGCACGCACGCACGCACGCACGCACGCACGCACGCACGCACGTAAATACGTAAATACGTAAATACGTAAATACGTAAATATGTAACATGTAAAAAAAACTAACATGCACATCACGGCATCCGAACACGTACACACCCATACGCACTATCCTTGGCACACCACACACACACACACGCACTCAAACACACTGTACACACACAGACGCGGACACACAAACAAACAGCGCAACACATACACATTCGGGGAAACCAAGAGCAATTTCACTAGCTCAGTTTAGGGCCGGGGAGAAAGTAGAGTTTAGTTTTGCGTTTGTTCCGAAAGTCACGCAACACGTGGTGCTGCAATGTGTTTTGTTGGGTGCTCCGTGCTTGCCACTGGTTTCCACACAATACCCATGTGAAACGTCGTCGTTCCACGTTTTCTGGCTCCAAGGGTTTCTTCTAAGCTGGGAGGATGTCTTCTAAAAGCCCAACATGCCCCGTCCAAGGAAACACACATCCACAATACTCCGTGGGGCTTTGTGGGCCAAATTCCCAGAAGCATGCGAGTTTTTGTTTCTTCCTGAAGCCGAGGCTTCAAACCCTTTGAGTTCCTTTGACTTTCAAACTGTTTTTTGGCCCCCAGCAACCTTCTTATGGATGTTTTTAGCCTCGGTTCTGTCCGGCTTGGCATGAAACCGGCTTGGTCAGGAGGATGAGGATCAGAGCCCCGAGGCAAGGGTCGGAACAGGAGGCCCTTTGCCTACTGTGCCCCTTGCCCTTTACTTTACTCAGGGTTGATGGTTTAACCATGACCATGTGACCAAGGGTAAAGGGCAGGGTTGGGAAAGTTGTTTGGTTTCCTATCCCAGGCATATACACGGGAACCCAGATTCATCGACCTGCTCAGCTCAGCAATCAATGCACTGGTAAGGTGGACTTGTATATGTATATACAGTTGTATACACCAACTTTTGTCCCCAAGCACGCACACACATGTCTACAAACAGATCTAGGCGAAACGCTATCTGTTTGACGGTTGCCCCTTTCATGCTGTTTGATGCAAGCTTGGGAAACATCAGCATCGTGCCGATGATGATGATGATGATGAGGATGAGGATGATGATGATGACTTATCAAGCAGATGAACCTCTGAACATCTAAATCCCGCGATTTAGTCATCTTTGTCCTTTGGGTCTAGACTTTGTGATAAGGCTCACGTCCCCTAACAACCTTGGATCCTGGATCCAGGAATGTAAACTTATTGTATTATGAATGAGTTTCTTTCGCAATTACAAAGAAACGCCCTATTACCTGTTTCAGTCATACACATTTTGAATCAGCATCAGACGAAGGTTGCATCCAAGGGTTTACTAGTTTCATTTGTTTATGGCGTGTATATCTTGTAGAATGCTGTTTAGGTGTCATAGACTGACCTTGTTTTCTAATTGTGTATGCTTAAGATTCATGCTCCAGTTCGTGATGCATCCCTTCTGGGTAGTACTTCCTTACTGGTGGAGTAGAATGATTGATCCAGGCTTTTTGCATCAGCTCGCAGTTCCCACAAGACAGCCGGCGTGCATACACTTCAATCTTCTTGCGACCAATCGAAGAAGTACTGGCTGTAGCTACAGTAAAGGTTCCTTGCTTGTCGATTCCGGAATTTATAGTGCATGTCGCTTGTCACATTTCGGACACGTAGCGCTCGATTTTCTTGAAACCAGGTATCAGGTTCTGATTCAGCATTTTGGTTTAAGTTTATTTGAGGGTTGATTTATGTCCAGTATTGCGGGAGTCAAGCTTCCCCGCCCCACACGAACCAACCCGAAGCGGCGAACGTCTGAAAAGAGACCATACTGCTGCGTAGATACTGTGCGGAATGCCTCTTCTGGGCAAACTACAGCAATTGTCACAAAATAAAAGCAAGTCTTCCCCCATGATGAAGGTTCCTTTCGCTGCTTGTATTAAAGGAGGCCCGCCACATGCCGAACGGCAATAAACCACTTTCTGAAGTCTTATACTTTTAGAAACTCCCAATTCAATCATGGAGTGGACCAGGCTGTTGACATGTCTTTCTTGCCAGTTGGGAGAAGTACAACTTCAACTAGCACATGTGGGCACACATGAGACTATTTGCAGAACCCAAACCAACCTGACCAGGAATGTGATTATATAGCTGTATGTTAGCCAGGAAGATTTGCCAGGCATTGTTTCTTGAATGACAGCAGCTAGCAACCATGCATCCATTCCGATCGGAGTCTGTGTGATAATCACATATTGTTTTTGACGGTACCCTGGGTTGGTGGATCCACTATTTTGAGACAACTCCACATGCCGATTCTACGTAGATGCTATTTTAATTGCCCCTTCGTCGGTTTGGCTTGCTGGAGGGCGTCCAATCTTACTTGGCTATCAATTCAATTGCATGGAATACCAACGACAAGAGCCACCGCTTTTGAGCTACTCAAACGGTTGGTGGTTGCATCCATCCCGGTGATGTTTAATTACTGTTAGATCTCATACCCATGGCTCTGACTTTTGCAGTCGTGAACAATTGACAACAGAACCCTGCAGAAACAGTCACGACTAGAGGAAATCGCCCCTTTGTTTTTTTGGAGGGTCTATGAAAAATGTTTTGCTTTATTTAGATATGTGCCTTTTGTTCAACACTCAGAGGTCGCCTTGGCGGGCGTCTTCTGCTGTCCTTGGCCCAGAGGGACAGGCATGAGGGGGCGATGTATGTCAAAACCGTGGACCTCCTCTTAACAGTTGCTCTCATCTAGTTCTGGCACAGGTGCGTACCGCGAAAGGCAGGCCCTTCAAGGGCTCTTCATGGGAGGGTAGGACTTCATAGGAACATAGCTTGCCAACAACATGTCAGCTGTTCGTTGCGTTTGACAAAGCATAGCCGGACTAAACATGGTTTTATCACTTCCCCATTGGCCATCAAACAAGTGTTAATTACATTTGTATATGCATACAAAGCCTGACCTGCCGATGTGTGCTGCAGGATGGCATTTTGGTAGGAGACCCCCAGGCAGTTGTGAGCAATTCATTGTTTGCACCAGTCTCTTGCATCTAGAGCCAGTCCAACATTGCTGGTGCACTCAGCCAAAGCTTTGCCAAGCACTGGCTGCAACAAGCCCTACATGTAGCAGGGTACTTCCAAACCAAGATATAAACACACATAGAACGTGCTTGCTGTAGTACCGTCAGCACTTTGAGGGCAACAACCGCAATTCGGTGATATCAGCAAGTTGCAAGGCAACAGCGAAACTGTGATACTGCACCAGGGATATTTAATGACAGCGAAGGGAAGCCTCTCAGAAGTGTCTAGTTCGCAATGGCCGGGTAGTGTTGCCGAAAGTGTACGTGTGTTGGCCGAAAGTTGGTTCAGCATTTGGGTCTCGACGCTGGATAGTGTTGCCCTTGGTTTTTCTTCGGGGCTGCTGTATTGGTTTGCTCATTTTATCAGCTGGTTACGGGTGTTCTCTCAGATGAGGCCCTGATGCAACAATATGTTTGCACAGTCTTCTGAGAAATCAGCAGCATCTCAGTCATAGCCAAGACCTGGGCAGATGAACACAGTACGGTGAAGTCCCAATCACAGATAGGTGCGGCCGCCCTTTGACTTTTTTCGTTGGTTTGGGTGCACCCTATTACTGTAGTCAGGGGTTTTGATTGTGAATCATGCAGAGCCGAGCTCTTCTTCAAGCTTAAACAAACCTTGAGGCAACATGGCCAAAAGTAAGTTGTTTATGGGGAATTGTGCGAAAGTCGGTAGTTTGCGTTGTCTTTTGGTGACTTGGTTGCTCTATATTGGTTTATTGGTATGTCTATTGGTAGGACGTGTAGTTGACATTAGTTGACATCACTAGCTAGCATGTACCGTATATCTTATGATTTAGTTTGCCTATTTTCAGGAAGAGAGCAGCTACCCCCCCCAAAGCCACCCCCCCAAATGAATAAGCACCAACCCTGCGCAGCCAAGCAGCGTGAAGGGGAATAAGCCTTATTCAGCCTTGTTAAGCCTTACTAAGCCTTATTAAGCCTTAATAAGCCTTATTTACTGGTTATCGAATGTGGCTTAATAAGGCTTAATAAGGCTTAATAAAGTTTAAATAAGCCCTGCCATTTCGGCAGCCTAAAGGCCATGGTCACACCGCAACTGCTCTGCATGTGTAGCGCCCGATCTGCTCGTTTTGTATGATGGCGGCCGAGTCGGGCTGAAACGTCCCGAGGCCATGATTTCGATGCGCTGCTAGTCTTCTCGGAGCACGGCTTTGTGTACATGCTTCAGGCGGGAGGTCAGTTGGTCAGAGACCCGGAAGCCCCCAAATCTCGGGCCGGGTCCAACGAGGAGATTTCGTTTGAGTGGGGCTAACATCAATGAAAAAGATGGGACGACAATTTGCGACAAAATGTGTGGATCTTTTCCATTTCCGATCGTGACTTCTGGCAGCTCGGTCAGCACAATGGCTCGACAGCTAGTCCGTGCGTTTGTTGCCTTGTTGCCAGACCCTGTGTCCCAATGTTTTTCAAGGACCGTAGGCTCTTGACTCAGGTCGGGGCAAAGGAAACAATAAACATCACCTTTTTCCAATACGGTGGAACAAGAAAGTCACCATCGGAAAGGCCATGTTTGTAGGGTGAAAATCGCGCTTCCCCTGTTCAAGGGGCATAAGGAGCCCTGAGGTGTGTGGCCTGCGGGGCTTCGCTTAGAATCCCACGCCTTTGGGACACACAGACTGCCTACCAGGCGTTGGATATGTTCGGGCAACTTAAGAACAAGCTTTGGGGATTAAACGAGATCACCCATGATAAAGCAACTTTACTGCAGGGTTCTTTCACCTCTTTGTTTTTTTGGTAAGTTGCCCAGAGATGCCCCCCAAGAAAGAAAACAGATGCAAGGTAAGCAAAAGCAACACGCATACAAATAAGCAAAAGCAAACGCAAACAACCAACAAGCAAGCAAGCAATCAAGCAAGCAAGCAAGCAAGCCTGACAGAATGCATGTCTAGCAGCCCTTCGAGGCATTGGACGTGCCGCTGGCGAAGAAGGCCAAGTGCCAGGGCACCGAGCTGAAGGAGCTGCGCGACTGCGTGTAGGGGTTCAAGTTCAAATCCCCAGTCACCAATCCAAACCACCAACTCAGAATTGTCTGAAGCGCAGAAAGGGCAAACGACAAACGAATCCCACCCGCGAGTTAGCGGACTTCCGGCGGAGTGATTGGTCCTGCCTCCGCGTGGAGGTCCAACATCTTGTGGGTTTGTTGTTTTGGGGATACCTTTTCTTGTGGCTTAATTTAAAGGGAGAGGGAAGGAAAAAACTACACTCTTTTTTTTCTGCGGGGGGGGGGGGGTTCCCCTAAAAAAGAAGGACGCACCCTTCAGGTTCAAGTTTTCCAAAGGACATTTGGGAGGATGTGCTATATGGTTGGATCTTCAGCCTTTCACTTTGTGAACACATACATAGCTTCCCACTAAGCAACAAAAAGTTACGACCTTTCCATCGGGGGCAATAGCCACAGAAATAAGCAAGCGGTAAGCCCGTAAGAATTAGCATTCTCTTCCCGTGTTTTTTCGTGGAACTCAACCTAAGAAGGCAGTAACCTCAAAAACAACACACCCGGGTGAGCAGTGCAATGCACCCTGGTAGTGAAAAGTAGTAAAGCGGGGTGTCCTAGCAAGAGCCCGCCGCGAAAGCAATTCACAGGAAATGGATCGTGGTCGCGAAAGCATCGCAGAAGGGCCTGCGAAAGCAAATCGGAACCCTTTGTCCAATCATGATGGAAATGGAACTTTGGGTGATTTTCAAGATGATGGTAGTCTTCAAACTCCATCCTGTACGATTGTTGGACAGAGGGTAAGCCTCAATGGAGTAAAAGAGTGGTAAAGGAGAAGTAGATGAGCCCTGTACCCAAGCCAGTTTCTGCTTTTGGATTTGGTCCCCCTCAAAACAGAAAGAAGGCTCTTTGATTTGATGTTTGAACGCTCTCACGAGCCAGTGACGAGCTTGAGCTTCCCCATTGCGTGCGTTTTGAGTGCACCCGTTTTGGTTGGTAGAGGGAAACCAGAGGAACCCAACCATGTTTCGAGGGTCTGCGTGTCAACGGTATGGCGCGCTTTCGGGAACGAAGCATTGAACGTGTCCAGTTGCATTTGATCTACGCACCTTTGCTCATATAGTCCCGACATTCTGAAGAGAAACTGCCACGAATACATGGTTCGTCATAAGTCACAACCAATATTGTTTGGCAATCAGGGCATTCTTGTTGTTATCCTGCACTTGTTTTGTGTTGTTGTTGTTGTTGTTGTTGTTGTTGTTGTTGTTGTTGTTGTTGTTGTTGTTGTTGTTGTTGTTGTTGTTGTTGTTGTTGTTGTTGTTGTTGTTGTTGTTGTTGTTGTTGTTGTTGTTGTTGTTGTTGTTGTTGTTGTTGTTGTTGTTGTTGTTGTTGTTGTTGTTGTTGTTGTTGTTGTTGTTGTTGTTGTTGTTGTTGTTGTTGTTGTTGTTGTTGTTGTTGTTGTTGTTGTTGTTGTTGTTGTTGTTGTTGTTGTTGTTGTTGTTGTTGTTGTTGTTGTTGTTGTTGTTGTTGTTGTTGTTGTTGTTGTTGTTGTTGTTGTTGTTGTTGTTGTTGTTGTTGTTGTTGTTGTTGTTGTTGTTGTTGTTGTTGTTGTTGTTGTTGTTGTTGTTGTTGTTGTTGTTGTTGTTGTTGTTGTTGTTGTTGTTGTTGTTGTTGTTGTTGTTGTTGTTGTTGTTGTTGTTGTTGTTGTTGTTGTTGTTGTTGTTGTTGTTGTTGTTGTTGTTGTTGTTGTTGTTGTTGTTGTTGTTGTTGTTGTTGTTGTTGTTGTTGTTGTTGTTGTTGTTGTTGTTGTTGTTGTTGTTGTTGTTGTTGTTGTTGTTGTTGTTGTTGTTGTTGTTGTTGTTGTTGTTGTTGTTGTTGTTGTTGTTGTTGTTGTTGTTGTTGTTGTTGTTGTTGTTGTTGTTGTTGTTGTTGTTGTTGTTGTTGTTGTTGTTGTTGTTGTTGTTGTTGTTGTTGTTGTTGTTGTTGTTGTTGTTGTTGTTGTTGTTGTTGTTGTTGTTGTTGTTGTTGTTGTTGTTGTTGTTGTTGTTGTTGTTGTTGTTGTTGTTGTTGTTGTTGTTGTTGTTGTTGTTGTTGTTGTTGTTGTTGTTGTTGTTGTTGTTGTTGTTGTTGTTGTTGTTGTTGTTTATGTGTGTTTCTGTACTTTTGACATGTGATAGTGACTGGTTGCTATTCCACAGGCTGATTGCCTTTTTGCCACACTGCTGTCAGCTGCAAATTGCCACGCGCAGATCTTCAAAGCCACAAAACCAAAAAAGCCATTCCATTTGGTCCGCTTGTAACGAGCTTATCTGGAGTAAAATCAGCTTACGTGGTCCCTTGCTTGGGGATTATTTTTGCAGATTTGTGAAGTGTACCCAAGTTGCCCAGATTGCATGTAGTCTGGACTCTCAGAAAGTTTTTTGAGGATCCAATTGGCCTTAGCATTGAATTGAACTGAGTTGGCCGTACCAAGGTGATGGTACCCTTTGCTTTCTGACTCGTCAACCGACTTTCTGTGAGGATTTGTATGCTGGAGCGGCTGCACTTTCAGATTGCAGGTTGTTGCAAAGGTGTCTCGTTTGGTAAAGACCTGTCAACACACTCCTTTGGTTTGGTCGAATTCGAACATATGTCAAGAAGTAAATATACATGGGTTCGTGTTTTTTTGTTGGTTTTAATGGGACACCCAGCAGAAACCAACTATTTTGAGGGGCCTCATCTTGAGACTAAGCCTGCAGGAGTGGCCAACAAGATGGAAGGGAATGCACCAAAGTTTCGGCCGCAGCCATGTTGGCGAGAGGACTTCCTCCCAGAGTTGGAAGATCACTCCATCACGGCCCTGGTCACTGTCTCACAGGGCAGGCTAAGGCGGGAGCCCCATGGAAGGAGAGCCAAGAGGAACAAAAGCGGCTGCTTTGAACCAAACTCCAGGGGTTGGGTTGTGACTTGTCGTTGGGGGTGTCTTTTTTATGGAACCCCCGTAACTGGCTTCGGTTTTCCTTTTGTTTTCCGTTCAACAAATGAAAGGACACACGCAGTTAGCATGGTTGATGACATGTCTTCATAAGGTTCCTTTCTTTTGGTTCCCCTACAGGACTTTAGTCCTGCACCAGTTGCGATGAATGAAGCCTTATGAAGATTGGGATGAACAACCTACAAACTGGTGCAGGACTTCGTCCATCGACAGTGCGGTGGGTGCCCCATAAATTGTGAGTAGGGGAACAAGGGAGCTCTTTTCTTCCAGTTACTTTGATTTACCATGGTTGTGCGGTTGAGTAATGTTGGTTTACTTGCCATATTGAGGGCAGTCAGGTTTGCTCATGCATTAGGCTTGAGGCACTTTGGCGGACTGAGCACCCTCGCAAGTGAACCAGAGAGTCCTTTCCCAGGAACAACGTCTTCCAGGAACTCCGTGTTTTTGACATTGCTTAACCGCGTGAAACACTGTTTTCGTGTTTGTGTTGTGAGCTTGCTAAGTCGGTTTGTCGAAGAAACACACAAGCGCAAGTTGTGGTGAGGGTGTTTGTACTGCGTGGCATTGGAGTGTGACGACCCTAAAGGTGGTTTGCAACAGAAGGTTCCTTTCATTACACCAATGTGAAAGTAGATGGCGCCATTGGGTAAGTAAGGGGGTGAGTAAGATAAGCTTGGGGAATTGTGTCATCCACCTCAACCGACTGTAAAAGCGGTTGGCGAATCTATAGAATAAATCGGTGAACTGCCCAGTGGCTTAGCATGCATGGGAAAGCGAACCATTTTGCGATATGATACCACCCTTTGGCAAGGTCCGTGGTCTTCTGTCTTGAGTCTTAACATGCATCCAATTGATGCATTGTCATGGGGCAACTTCCAGGCTATCCAGCATTGTATCTTGCTTGGGGTAAGCAATGCAACCTTACAAAGGAGGTCTGCAGCCTCACCCATGATGAAGATTCTTTGTTTGGGTGTGTTTTGTTTTGAGGGTACCCCCTTTTTGTGGCTAGGAAACGAAAAGAAAGACTCATCCAGTTGGGTTCCCATATATTCGGTTGAATTGTGTTAGTGTCCTCGTTGTCAGGGACCAAGCTGATGACTTCGTGGTCCTCGTCTCGAAGCACGGCTTCGCAAAGAAGGCGTGCTCGCGGGCTGCGAGGTAATGGCTTTGGCACATCATGGCTACCTCACAAAGGGTTGTCAAACACCCATGATATGATTCAGCCAGATGTACATTCCTGTTCGCGTGCCAACCACACATGCGCTTGGTGCTCATCAACAGGGACTGCATCAGCGATGTGCGCAAGGAGCCTTTGTCAGTCGCCGTTCTTGTCTGAAGATGGGCCCGTTGGGCGCTTGTCAGCAAGGTACTTTCAAGGTCCACGGTTGCTAGGGCTCAGTTCCAGCAGGGTGCCCTTTGTTGACGCCAATGTTGAGCTCCGAAGCATTGAGTCCATCCCTGGCTGCGGACACGCTAAGTACGCTGAGTAAATATGTTGTGGACCGGGTGGTGTCGTCCTTTTGCCACCTGTCCTGGGACAACACTTGAATGTCTTCAGAAAAGAAGCCACACTTCGCCATGCACGTATCAACTTGTTTCAAACATTGTTTTTTCGAATGGCCAACCTAAACCCAACATTTCCAATTGACCAAGTTCGAGCCGGCGACGGTCAGGTGTCCCTGGACAAGTTCCGGGGACTGCGCCCAGGGAAGGGCCTTCAGGCGATGCGCCTCGCTGGGAGCCCCGATGTCTGAGGGAAACAAGTGATTGGCTGTGGTTTTTTGTTCGGGGGCTTGTCTGGCTGTTTTTTGAGGGACGAGCAAATGAGTGCCTGTCCGTTTTGCCACACAACGCGAAAAAGGGAGGTTTCCACATGCGCCAGCCACGGGGTATGTAGCGCATGAGGCTGGGTGGCTTTTTTCTCCCCGCCTGGCCCAGGATGACGGGGATGAGCTTCGATGGGCGCACAAGGCTGGAGAACGTTACGCAAGTTGTTCAGAGGTATCGCCTGTTTTGGGATTCACGTTGATTTGCAGTCGTAGCCAAGAACATCATCCACGGCACTGGGCAGCCGTATAGGCTTCTTCTTGCCCTATAGCCTGCTGTGTGGGGGGGGCCTCAAAGCATAAAAGCAGAAGAAACCGCACTTAGGAACGACAGGGTTGCCTGAGCTAGCCCTTCTTGCTGTTTTGGACTTTTGGGTTTTGCCCAGTTTCCTGTTGAACTAGCAACAAGTGAAAACGTTTGCAGGGGTCGAAGTTGGGTTAAGCGGTAACATCCCTGGTGACCTTTTGCATGAACCAAAGAGCCTTCCAGTATCAAGCTAGGAAGCTTGCGAATTCCACCTGTCAAGACCACTGTCCTTGTTCTTCTTGCTGCAGTTTGTGCGGGAATTAGCACAACTTCCAACAAGAACAGCTAGAGTGGGGCTCATCTCCTATAGATGTTCTGCATTCTGCCGTTTTTTCTTAGATTGAAGTTCCGCCCAGCAACTGACACCACACAAAGTGGAGCCGCGGAACGCACATGTAGGAACCACTCTTTTCTAGACAATATCTACTTGACAATGCAACAAGGCAACCTAACACCGGAACTCCCTGAACAACCCATGCTGCTTCCTGAACGTTCAGGTATGTCTTGGAACCCCACACTAACATGAACCCCAAAGCCCAAATGTGTTTTCCTCTTTGAGTATTTGTAAGGTTGCAGTCAAGTTCGAGGGATTGTGGGTGTATAGCACCCCTGGAGCTGGTTGTGCGATCATGCCAACATTCTGTCTCGCTGGACGCGAGACCATCTTCAAACTCCCTGAAACCATCACCGCGCCAACGGTGGCCTGAGTTAACGGCTTCCGATGTTTAAGAACTGCGGTAAAGCCAAGGTTGTGGACAAATCGTCCTGGCTTTCAAGGGCATTTTCAGGTGGGTTGCCTAGAGGCGTGGAGGTGTAATAACTCAGGGAGTCCAGTCTCCTTTATAGTAAAAAGTAATGCACCACCATTCAAAGTTAGAAGAAAGATGGCTGGTATGGTGGCATGGGATCCATTGGGTTAGGGGGCAGTGCATTTTCAGGTGGGTTGCTTGCGGTTGTATGTCAGAGGGTGACCTCGTCCAATCCAGGCTAGCTTCAACTCCGCGTTGGTCTGCGCCTCTGCCGATGGCTTCCTGCTGCGCGTGTCCCTGGGTCAGGCACGGGGTCGCCAGACTGGTGTCGGACGGGCCGGCGAGCTCACTGATTCGGAGGTTAAACGAGCTGACGTAGGTCCTTCACTCGGGGATCCCTTCAGGTTTTGGAGTTGTTGCAACAAGAAGGCAGATTTCCCAAGGATAAGCCCGCCCTTGCCCGTTTTGGAGGACCTGCGGAAAGGTGAAATGGTCTGACCGAGAATACGAATACCAGAACAAACCCTGCTGGCTTAAAGGTAAAATGGAATTGGCTAATGGATATTCGGCCTTTCGGTGGCGCGTTAGGCAAAAGAGGTTTCTGGTCACTTGATCATGTTGGAGCCTGCAACATAGTGAGAATTCGTGGGGGTTCTCAATGCGGCACATCACCACAGGTGCCACAGTCAAAGCACTGCCTTACCTTGGGTTGCACGTTGGTATGACTTTTTGCCTTTTGACCTAACGTAAGTTAATATAAAATTGATGAGTCGCTACTAGCGGTGTCAATCCAAATACCCATCACACCGTACGAGGATTCCTATTTTGCAAGCCAGCATTGAAGGAAACGTCGCCTTTTCAAGATGTCCTCGCTCCCAAAGCCTCGCATTAGGACTGGAGGCTGAGCACAGCCAAAGGGCCCGGGGCCCCAGCCAGCCTTCGCGGTTTCATGGTTGCCTTGGTCACGGGTGCTGTATCTCCATAGCTGACAACTCAGTCAGTATGTGCGTTGAACATCACTGAACAACAGATATACAGCCCTCTTGTTGTCGTGTTTGTGTTTAGTTTTCTCAGCCACGTGTGCCCATTTGTGACTTGCTGGGACAGATGGGAAGAACCTGTTTGCAAGGGCTGCCAGCCATGAGTTGGTGTAGCCCGGGAGAAGCAACTATCTTTGTGCATCAGAGCACAACACGGAGCAACATGTGTTAGCGTACTAACTCATCGAGATGTCCAAAGAGCAATCGCCGACACAGCATTGATGCCAAGTGATTCAGCAACCGCACAGCCAACGAACCATCCTAGCGTATTCTGCTGGTTCGGTGTACCTTTGGCTCGGGAGTCTGGTTGTTGTGTGTGTGTGTGTGTGTGAGATTGTGTGTGTGTGATTGTGTGTGTGTGTGATTGTGTGTGTGTGATTGTGTGTGTGTGTGATTGTGTGTGTGATTGTGTGTGATTGTGTGTGTGTGATTGTGTGTGATTGTGTGTGTGATTGTGTGTGTGTGATTGTGTGTGTGTGTGGGTGTGTGTGTGTGTGTGGGTGTGGGTGTGTGTGAGTGTGCGTGTGCGTGTGCGTGTGCGTGTGCGTGTGCGTGTGTGTGTGAGTGATTGTGTGTGTGTGATTGTGTGTGTGATTGTGTGTGATTGTGTGTGTGTGTGATTGTGTGTGTGTGATTGTGTGTGTGTGTGATTGTGTGTGTGTGTGTGTGTGGGTGTGTGTGATTGTGTGTGTGTGTGTGATTGTGTGTGGGTGTGTGTGTGTGATTGTGTGTGTGTGATTGTGTGTGTGTGATTGTGTGTGTGTGTGATTGTGTGTGATTGTGTGTGATTGTGTGTGTGTGATTGTGTGTGTGATTGTGTGTGTGTGTGTGGGTGTGTGTGATTGTGTGTGTGATTGTGTGTGTGTGTGTGGGTGTGTGTGTGTGTGATTGTGTGTGTGGGTGTGTGTGTGTGTGTGTGATTGTGTGTGTGATTGTGTGTGTGTGTGTGTGATTGTGTGTGTGATTGTGTGTGTGATTGTGTGTGTGTGATTGTGTGTGTGATTGTGTGTGTGATTGTGTGTGATTGTGTGTGTGTGATTGTGTGTGTGATTGTGTGTGAGTATGTGTGTGATTGTGTGTGTGTGTGTGATTGTGTGTGTGATTGTGTGTGTGTGTGATTGTGTGTGTGATTGTGTGTGTGTGATTGTGTGTGTGATTGTGTGTGTGTGATTGTGTGTGATTGTGTGTGTGTGATTGTGTGTGTGTGATTGTGTGTGTGTGTGTGATTGTGTTTGATTGTGTGTGATTGTGTTTGATTGTGTGTGATTGTGTGTGATTGTGTGTGATTGTGTGTGATTGTGTGTGTGTGTGATTGTGTGTGTGATTGTGTGTGTGATTGTGTGTGATTGTGTGTGTGTGATTGTGTGTGTGATTGTGTGTGTGTGTGTGGGTGTGTGTGATTGTGTGTGTGTGTGATTGTGTGTGGGTGTGTGTGTGTGATTGTGTGTGTGTGTGATTGTGTGTGTGTGATTGTGTGTGTGTGATTGTGTGTGATTGTGTGTGATTGTGTGTGTGATTGTGTGTGTGATTGTGTGTGTGTGTGTGTGATTGTGTGTGTGATTGTGTGTGTGTGGGTGTGTGTGATTGTGTGTGTGATTGTGTGTGTGTGTGGGTGTGTGGGTGTGTGTGATTGTGTGTGTGGGTGTGGGTGTGTGTGATTGTGTGTGTGATTGTGTGTGTGATTGTGTGTGTGATTGTGTGTGTGTGATTGTGTGTGTGATTGTGTGTGTGATTGTGTGTGTGTGATTGTGTGTGTGATTGTGTGTGTGTGATTGTGTGTGTGATTGTGTGTGAGTGTGTGTGTGATTGTGTGTGTGTGTGGGTGTGTGATTGTGTGTGTGTGATTGTGTGTGTGTGATTGTGTGTGTGATTGTGTGTGTGTGTGATTGTGTGTGTGTGATTGTGTGTGTGATTGTGTGTGATTGTGTGTGTGTGTGATTGTGTGTGTGTGTGATTGTGTGTGTGTGATTGTGTTTGATTGTGTGTGATTGTGTTTGATTGTGTGTGATTGTGTGTGATTGTGTGTGTGTGTGATTGTGTGGGTGTGTGATTGTGTGTGTGATTGTGTGTGTGATTGTGTGTAATTGTGTGTGATTGTGTGTGTGATTGTGTGTGTGATTGTGTGTGTGTGATTGTGTGTGATTGTGTGTGATTGTGTGTGTGATTGTGTGTGATTGTGTGTGTGATTGTGTGTGTGTGATTGTGTGTGTGCTTGCGCTGTCAGGCAAGTGCGGCCATTTACATGGCCGTGCAAATGAAGATTTCATCACGCAGCAAATTGCGGCTGGACAGTGTAGAGATCAGCATGTCCGAGCTGAACCTGAAGGAAGTGATGTGGAGCCTTTGGTGCGACTTCCCTGGCCTTTTGTGCCTCAGAGGAATACTTTCCTTGGCACTTTATTTCAGCTTTTTTGGGATCCAGCTTTCTGTGAGGATTTATATGCCACTTGGACAAATACTGGGGAGGTTTCTCGCTGGGTCGTCAACACTACTCAACCACGTCAACATCACAAAGTAGTCGTGGTAGCAGGGTACGTAGTCCTTTTGAGAATACTTGATTAGAAACATACACGGACTAGCAGGTTTACTGTCTGAAGTATGCCAAACAGGCCCCACAAAAGCAGTCAAAAGGACCACACCAATTGGAATTAGAACCAACCACTTAGTCTTCCGAATGTGGAGTTGGCCATGCTGGCGGGCCATGCCGTTCTGTGGGCGCTGCCTTCTCCGCTGTCGCCACCGAGGTGGGAAGGGTATTTGAGCAATTCCCAATTTTGAAGTTGGCAATGTCTTTGTTTGAGGGTACCCCTTTTTAGATGGTTCTCACGGGAAACTACCAGGAACCAGGAAACCTACCATTTTCGGGAGTCCGCAAAAAACGACACCCCCACTTGGCTTTTTAGGAGGTGTTTGACTTCCTGGTTCCAAGTGGGTTCCTAGCCCATTAAGCCACAAGCGGTTCACTTCCTGGCTGCATGGATTCTAGTATGGTCAGTTCATTGTAAGCTTCTTTGACCAAGTTGGTGGAACCAACAATCCATTTGCTTTTGCACCGGGAAATATCGGGAACCCTGACTGATGAATGATGATATTTTTCATGTGACGACCAGCATGAGCCTCAGTACAAGGCTGACTTGTGGGCGCTCTGCGACTTTGTTGGTCGTTGCTGGATCCATATGTTCGGACTTCCCGCTCCAAGAGACTGCAAGATATCTCTGTTCCACAGTTTCATAGTCAGATAGCACTTGGCAAACTCAGCGACTGACTTGTCGCGGGACTCATTGCCTGTAAGAAGGACACTTGCCAGGCAGCTTGCATGAACCAAAGGCAGTAGCTGTCGCTTGACTCTGCTCAGTCATGTCCTCAGAAAGATGAACCCTGCCATGCCTGAATGTACTTATAAGTAAGCACTGCACACATGCTGAAGCAAGTTCCTGAAATCGCCATAGCTTTCTTGAGAACCCTCACTGTCTTCCTGCCTCAGGGCGCGGATTTGAGAGTCACCATCTTTCGAGAGCGCTCTTGGCTCAACTGGCAAGTGCATGCCAAACTCGCCCACGGCATCAAAAGCAAATTTGCTCTTGTGTAGGTGCCATTTATGTGTCAGCTTGGTTGAACATAGATTGCACTGGTTTCAGTTTGGTTGCAACATGCTGCAATATTTTTGCCAGTGCCATTTGTTTGTCCAAAAGGGCGCACATCATGCACGACAATATTGTTTGGAGAGAGCACTTTCTACAGGAAAGCTTGGTGTCCAACGATCCAGTCATCATTGGATGGTCCCATTCAGATTCAACACCAAGCATACACGATCCCCTTGTCCCTTTCAATACTCCTGCAGGTACGAATGGAATCCGACAAATCATGTTTAGAGGTATCTGCTTTTGGGGGCCCCTTTCTGGATTTCATGTATATTTTGCGAACCTGTAAAAGCGGCCTTCATGGGGCCTCAAAGCTTAGACAGCGGTCTGGACGCGCCTGTGGATTTCACATCTTCTCCCTTTGGGCCACGAATGTTAGTGCTCGTTTAGTGCTCTTTGGATATCCTCCTACCTGCGCTGTTCAGTTGGGCAACGCTCGAAAGGATTTGGCGTTGGTCTCCTTTAGATCGTGGTTGTCCAATAGAAAGTGTTCCACAATCAAAACATGAGTAAGTGCAGCTTGGGATAGTCCCAACCACAAATCTTGGATATCCTGCCTTTTGATTGCTTTGGGTCGATCATTGTTATGCCAGGTTTTCCAGACCTCGATACAGATACATTGGTTTTGAAAATGACAGGCGAAACTTGTCAGGGCTTAACCCGGGTCAACTGAGTGAAGTGGTTGGTTGGTTGGTTGGTTGGTTGGTTGGTTGGTTGGTTGGTTGGTTGGTTGGTTGGTTGGTTGGTTGGTTGGTTGGTTGGTTGGTTGGTTGGTTGGTTGGTTGGTTGGTTGGCTGTGTGGTTGGCTGGCTGGCTGGCTGGCTGGCTGGCTGGCTGGCTGGCTGGCTGGCTGGCTGGCTGGCTGGCTGGCTGGCTGCTGGCTGGCTGGCTGGCTGGCTGGCTGGCTGGCTGGCTGGACGGCCGCATCTCCAGCATCCCTGGTTACAGTACTTGGTGCTAGCGCTGCGTATTGGCTTGATTTGGTGGCAGCTTCGAGTTGCTCGAAGCCCCAGCCTGGCCAACCAGAAGACTACCACCTGTTTCTCCCAAGCATGAAGCAAGGGTTCCCAACCACGTGGAGGCCTTGAG
The DNA here is from genome assembly GCA_963377175.1 of Effrenium voratum. Taxonomy (NCBI): domain Eukaryota; class Dinophyceae; order Suessiales; family Symbiodiniaceae; genus Effrenium; species Effrenium voratum. Next base: position 227,213 of record CAUJNA010003375.1, on the reverse strand, counting down.
CCGGACCCGTCATGCCATCGCAGGCCTCGGCCTGCGGTTGCGCTTCGCGCCTTCGGTGACGCGGCCAACCGCGCTCGGCGCCTTCGCGCCACCGGAGCCGTGCGGAGCCTCGAGCGGCGAGCGGAGCTTCCGGCCGAGGCAAATGCGAGCCGAGGGCAAGATTTGTCTTATGCATCTGGGCTAGTGAAATCACCCAGTGCCAAATGCCACCCCTTGTGCATTGCAGGTGGTTTTGTTTGAAAATGCGCAGGCTCCATCACAGCGCCTGCCCACTGCCATTCAGACCGCTCGAATCTTAGTCAAATGGCTACGAGTTTTAATGGTCACCTAGGATAAACAACCCCGAGTTGATTTTGAGTAGTAGCTCTCATTCGAGAGGGGATCCGGATCACTTGTGATAGACACACACCCTATTTATTCGCTGTGTTGATACCTCCGGGGTTGGCACTACAGGTTGGAGCTTTCTAAAACAATGGGTCCTTAAAGAAACTCTATGCCCACCAGGTTTGTCAGAAGTCCCCTACAATATTGTTGGGGTGGTCCCAACTCATGCCTTGTGCGTTGGTAGCAGGAGATTGCACAGATGCTTTGCAGCGTTGAGCGCCATGCGACGCGGCACACAGTGCCAGTCTGGAATTCAAAAGCCATAGCTACTCATCTGCCCATTTGCGATTTGCCCCCCAAAGTCAGTCGCGATCACTTGTCAGGATACCGGGCTTGAGGCTCTGTCGGACCTGTGAAAGTGCCAGTTCGGAAAGAGATGGCCGAGACAAATCCAGAGACACATCAATCATATTATGTAACTCAAGCAAGGGGGTGCCCCTATGTGCCCGATAGTAAGGTGCGAGTGTTTGGAGTGGACTGCTTGCTGTGTGTTCTGAACATCAGAAGCCTAGAGGGTCGCCATTTTGACCATCCCCAAAGGGAACAGGAAGGGGAACATAAGGATAACAGGAGCGTACAGGATCTGTCCCTCTTCAAGGCTGCCGTATCCCTGAGCAGGACAACAATCTCCCCCGAACAAATGTCCTTTGTCCAAATAGCAAGTTTGGGACATGTAAAACCTTGGTAGGTGTGCCTTTTGACAGATTTATGGACAGCTTCTTTAAAGCCTTTTAAACAAGCAACAAAAGAAGTAAAACATCAGGTTTAAACACAAAACCAAAACAAAACATCACTGGAATCACGCGTTCCTTTCCTGCTTGGCCTCTCGTTCCGGTTCCGTGAGCAGGCAGAGGCCTTGGATGCCGTAGGGGTGGCACTTCTGGCGCAGCAGAAGCCCGTTGACGCGGAGGAGGCGAGGAATCCCCTCCCTGAAAAAAAGGAGTCAAACAAAACGGGTGCCGACAGGGTTCCACTTTTTGGACTACAAGGTGACTTAAACCCAGGGGTTTCCCTTTAAAGGAGACATCAATCAATCCTGGGTTTGAATCTACTTGTAGTCGAAAAGTGTGGTGCCGAATCCTTTTTTCCATGGTGTGGGTGTTGATGGGGGTGCATTGCCCGTATGGCCCTTTGGGGGAAAACACGAGTGTGGGAAACAGAAGATCAAGAAACATTTACAGAGAACAGCTGGGACATAATTTCTTTGGGAAACGCAGTTCAAACGAGAAACCACTGTCTAGGGTTGTCTACTTCGGGACTTGGCAAGCTTCGACGTTTCATTGGTAGGTTTCTTCACAGGGGACCTTCCTTTGCACGGCCCTGAATCTGCTTTTTGGGCCCATACACCATGTAGGGCAAACAGGAAGTTGACACAGAGGTTTGGGCTGGGAAAAGTAGGGGACGGGAGATGTGCAGATTATATAAGGTTGGCTAGCATGACACATTTTGGCAACAGTTGTAGCTTTCTTGGACCCCTCTTTGACTAATTAGGGGGGGGGTCAGACCTCCAAGAGGCCCTTGGTTTCACCTTTTCTAGAGGTGCAGACCCCTCAACAATCAACTGCCAAACGCAGGGTGCCGCTTTTCCAACGGCCACTAGATGCTCAGATCTATTGTTGTGGGCTTGAATGTTTAAAACCCAACAACAGAACCCTGGTTACCGTTTTCTACTCGCTGGTCCATTTTAGGCAACAGACGAGTCTGCGCAAATCAACGGAGGCAAAAGGTGATAGGAAATTTGGCATCTTTCGAGACTGATTGTCACATGTTCGAAATAGACTAACTTTTCCTTGCCAGACTTGGTGACTCCTGCCTTTCCACCTCTTTGCGTTTTCCGTCATGGAGCCTTTTTTCAGCCAGCAAGTTGCCGACTCGACGTTTTGACGGTCCCAGTGAGCCCAAGGTTTAGCCCCCAGCCGCAGGCCTTCCGACGGGCACTGAACCTGCGGGGTCGTGGTGCGCCCTGGGCGCTGAACAACTTAGCAGTGGCGCTGAAGAGCCAAGGGCCAACTCGCTACGGCGCGGAAGACCCGGAGGGGGCGGGGAGCGGAGAAGGTGTGGAACCATGCTGATTGTGGAGCAATTTGGTGCGCCTGTATACATGATACGTGTTATCATCATAAGTATGATCATTACCATGTTTGTTCTTCGTTTTGTTAGCATGTTGCAATCACACGCATGATTGATCGTGTAAATTGCTGTTAAACAAAGCACACATTAACTTATGCATCTATGCATCAATTTGCTGGCATTGTTGAATGTTTATTTATTTGACTATGTGTATGTGTATGTTTAGCTAGTTTTGTTGATGTATGCAATTAGTGTTATTTGTTGTTAGGTATTCATTTCTTTACTTCATTTATTTGCTTACTTACATGTATTTATTGATTTGTTGGTTGCATGTTTTGTTTACAAAATAAATATGTATATTGTTTTGGTTGATTCATCAATTCGTTATGTGTTACATGTCCTTATGTCTTCGTTATTTCGTTCTTGCATTCATTCGTTCATTCATGAATCAGTGAATGCATGAATGAATGACTGGCTGACTGACTGAACTGAACTGAACTGAACTGAGCTGAGCTGAGCTGAGCTGAGCTGAATGAATGAATGAATGAATGAATGAATGAATGAATGAATGACATGACATGACATGACATGACATGACATGACATGACATGACATGACATGACATGACATGACATGACATGACATGACATGACATGACATGACATGACAGACATGAATGAATGAATGAATGAATGAATGAATGAAATGACTGAATGAATGAATTAATTAATGACTGAATGAATGAATGAATGACTGAATTAATGAATGAATTAATTAATGACTGAATGACTGAATGACTGAATGACTGAATGACTGAATGACTGAATGACTGAATTGAATGATTGAATGAATGAATGAATGAATGAATGAATGAATGAACGAATGACTGAGTGAATGAATGAATTGAATGAATGAATGAATGAATGAATGAACAAATGACTGAGTGAATGAATGAATGAATTGAATGAATGAATGAATGAATGAATGAATGAATGAATGAATGAATGAATGAATGAATGAACGAATGAACGAATGACTGAGTGAATGAATGAATGAATGAATGAATACTATGATCCACATGTGTATAATATATGGCTTCCGTTCAACAAGGCCGGCTAAGCAGCTATATACAGTATGTTCATAATTCCTGTTGCATCTTGTTTTTTCCTTTTCGACATGAAGCGGGCCCCCACCTAAATCATGCAAATCTCACTGGCAGCGCTAGCTTCGCGCTAGCTCGGCGCTAGGTCGGGGACGTTGGTTGACGTGGCACGTGAGATGCGCATGCATGGTGCCTGCCATGCCTGCCCTTCCGAAAGCGTTGCGCCTGTAACGAAATCTGTATCGGACCTTGCGACACGTGACCCTGCGAAAAATAAGAAAACATGGGCAGTTTTTCGCGCTAGCTCCGCGCTAGCTCCGCGCTAGCGCCGCGCTAGCAGGCAGTTGCCAACTTGAACACGTGGGCACGTGCCTGGAGGCAATACCCACGAAACCACTTGCATGTTTCTTGGCTGTAGTTGGTAGTCAGGCCAAGTAAAGCTATATACGCATTTCCGTTTTGCTACTTGCTGAAGATGTGGTGTAGAACGTTGGGATTTATTGTGTGTTTAAATATCCTATAGCAGCAGCTTTAAGAAAAGGCCCGCGCTAGTGCGCCTGTCAGTGGTTTGCACGTTTCTTAGTCAAACGTATTGTGCCGCAATGGTTACGTGTTCATATGGCCCGAATGATACGGGCCCCCATGGAATGGCGATTTACGCTACAAAACTGGGAGCCAACATTTTGACAACCAGCCATATATATGTATGTATACACTTATGCATTGTTTCAGTGCCAGTGTTTGAGTGATTCGTGGTATCCCCACTCCTTTAAAATATGGAATTGGGGATGGGGTGAGCCTGGGAGTGGAACTGCGGGACTCTCCTTGAGGTAGGGCCCACACAATCAGAATGGGGTGGGGAACTTGAGAACGAGTAGTGCCCAAAAACTCCATGTTGGCAGGTGCTTCTACTACGTGGTCTTATGATGGTTGTAGCAAGGCCCATGCAAACCTTTATAACCCTCTTGGCAGAACCAACAGTCAATAGGTTTTGGGCGCTGCTCAAGTTGTGTCATTGTTATAGGCAAGTGTTATCATACTGAATCATGGAACCTGACTGGAGACTTCTGGAAGACACATTTCGTGAGGGAGCGAAATGATGCAAAGGGTCTTTTGTGAATTCACAGTACTGTATTCATAGGGTTTCTCAAAATGTTGGACCCCATTTTGTTTGGATTTGTTTGGGAATTGAAGGGAGTCCAGAAGCAAACCGCCAATTTCAGGGACCCCCATTTCCAGAACCCTCGTATTGGGGTGGATTTCCTCCAGCTTGCAGGCGAGGCAGAGCAGCTCTATCGCGAGGCCATCAACTACCGGGAAGCTGGGCCTGTGAGTCGCTTCGGCACTGCGCGGCTTTCTTTGTGAGAAGGCTTTGCCAACGGTCAAGGAAATGTGTCTCAAACGAACCGAAAGATGAGGCAGAATAGAAACATGGGACAATGTGGAAGCTATATTCTGCACAAACTATGAGGAGCTCGCTGATCGGAGGCAAACAAAGCGACCGCCCTTGATGAAGGTCCCTTATTTCAAAGGCATTTTGTTCTCGTAGGTGACCGACATGGTCCAAACTTGGTTCATGTGCATGTTTGCCTCGTGGGATGATTATTAGCAAACGAATCCACACCGAAAACAACACATTGGGAGGGTTTGTATTTTCAAACTTTCAGGTTTGGTCAGCAACCAACAGGTGTTCATGGTCGGAGAATCGAGGCTTTCTCCCATTAAGGTGTGACCGGTGCCTTGGTTGGGTCAATTGTCTCCTTGTTTGGACCATAGCTTGAAGGGCGAATCGAGTCACCAGATCCACAACGTTTCGTGTGTCATGGTTTGCTTGCATTGTTGGCTGGCGAGAGTTTGCAGAGTCTGATTATTTTTGTTTTTTTCCTTGTGTTGAGTTTCATAAACGAGCCACGGGATACATTTGGCGTGCCTGCAGTTATTTAGGCTATAGGCAAACAATGAAGCGACCGCACCTACCGGAGGTTTTCGAGCTCACACAGTTTTCCTTTCATAGAGATCTCGGCTTCCCTTCCGACCGTTGGAATCTCATGGTGACTCACCCTGTAGCACACTGGCCACAGTTGATGCCATTGCCCGATGGCCAGTAGGAGGGCTCTTGCGCCACTCCATTTCTTTGCAACTGGGAATCCAGTTGCATTTGTTTCAAAAGCTCTGGAGGGTCTCAAGGGTTGATTTCCAGTTGGCTTCAACCATATGGGGTGCCCAAAAAAGACACCCACATCCCGCTCAAGTTGGCCGATTCCGGTTTGCAATTTCTTCTGATCGATCTGGGGAAAGCAGCCCCATTAGATGTGAGCTTGATGGCGGGCAAGTGCCCCTGTTCAACAGAAATCACTGCGTAGAGTACGTGTGATGAGCCTCGCCTTCGAAGTTCTTGAAGAAACACAGCGACACCACCGGGGAGGCCAAAAGGAGTTGACTCATAGCTTCCATTCCACGGATAGAATATGTCCGGTTTGTGAGTCACAATGCCAAGATTTCTTTGCGTGTTTTCTTCCCGCTAACGCCCCAGGAAGCGCAAAATCCCGAGATGTTGACGAGCCTCAACAACTTGGCGGTGCTGCTGAAACTGGAGGGCTCGGCCCTCAGCGCTTCTCGAGCAAAAGAAGGCCTTTGGACATGTTGGAGTTGACTTACGAAGTAAGCGCAACCCTTCTGCCAGGCCAGCTGAGCCAGGCCAGCTGAGCCAGGCCAGAATCGGCAGATTCTTCAAGTTGCCCCATGAAGCCCCTGCAGCCCTGCGTCACAAACTTTAGTTGCACAAATTGTTGCTGATGGCGCAATCAAGTGAGGAGCTGAAAGCGTAGAACAAATACTACCCTTTCCCTACAATTCTGTCGTTCCTGCCAAGTAGGCAAGGCTTCATGAAGCCACTTACTAATGAATTCAAAAAGACCCGGTGGAAGAATGACGTGCTTGTCAAAAGGCAGGTAGCGCGGGTGGGGGGGTGGTTTCATGGTACCCTTTTTCCAGACTACTTGGGGCGATTTCAGGGTGACTTCCCCAATGTATACTTTGATTGTTCACCGCACCCCAAAACGAAACGGACAGCACAAATCATCGGCCCGCGGTTCGAGGCCAGCTTCCGGAAGCGGAGCAGCTCTACCGCCAGGCGCTGTTTGGGCGGCGCCGCCTTTTGGGCGCCTTGGAAGCCGAAGAGCTTCCGCAAAGTGAAGGATCCAGGCGGTTCTCTTTTCTTTTTTTTTTCTCCGGGGGGGGGGGGGGGGTTCTTCACATGTTCGAGCAAGCAAAACCACTGTTGGCCAATTTTAGCCGGTGTTTCTCCTGCCTAGCTTTCATTGGGGTTATAGTAAAGGCGAAATACACCTTTTACAGCCACGGGCCATGTCAGCAAATTGAGTTTTGGGCGCTGCTCATATTGCATGCCAGGTCTACCCAGAGAGACCTGTTGGAAACACTTAACTTTTCTGTTCCTACAAGAGGTGATCGTCCTTTGCTCAGGGCTGCAGAGCAACCCAGATTTGGTCAAAGTGCGTGGCACAAGCTCCGTATTTGGATTGTATCGTCTTCGCGTGTGTGTTTCTTGGGAGTGCGGTGGTATGACATTAAGGCTCATGTTCCACAACCGTGGTCACGGAAATATCCTCCCTGAAGAGGCGTTGTACTTTGCAAGAGCGCCCCTAATTTCTGAAAGGCAGCATCAAGAGGCGCACCATGACGAACGACAAGCGTGTAAATTACTTGTTCTCGCTAAGTGGTCCTAGATTCGGGGTATTTGTTCGTGTTTGTTTCCAGACCCCCTATTCAGCACCTCAAATATCCAAGAGCCCCTGATGCGTATATGGTCATGTGTACGTCTATTCATGTATGTACTCATGTGATTTATTTGTGAGTTTGTTTGTTCATTGTTTGAAGTGTTTGTTGGTTGTTTTGTTTATTTATGTTATATATATATATTATTGATTTATTCGTTTTTTTTTTTTTTTTTTTTTTTTTTTTTTTTTTTATGTTAATCTCAGTTGCCCAAAGCGGATGTTTTGACCTTTTGGTTTTTGTATGCTTACTAATTCTAGCCATGGCCTCAAAATATGAACCTTTTATGTATGGGTGTTTTGGGCAACTGAGTTTTTGATTTGTTTATGTTTATATTGATGCACATGCATGTAGTGAATAATTTTGACTGCGAACAAATACATCCACCCTTGCCGCAGCGTTACAATTTGGGGACCTCTTTGCACCAATGCGAAACCGTATGTCAAAGTACTTCCGGAATCCCTCGACATGCTTGCTTGCTCAACTCTCGAAGCAGGCTCAACTTGCAACTCTGTGTTTCTTTCCAGCGAGCTCAGGCAATGATCACCCGGATACCTTGACGCATCCTGCCATGGGTGGGTCCAGGAGAGGCCAAAAGTCCCTGCAAGTTAATACAGACGTTTTATCAAGAACTCCACAAAGGCGCCGCGCAGGAGATTGTTCTTAGTCTGGATTTCCGTATTTTGGGTTGCGCGAGTAGTATTCGCTTGTGCCTCAGCTCTGAGCAGGGTGACTGTGAGTGATTAGGCCAAGCCAAGGCACAGGTGCGAAAGGTAGTGGTGGGGTAGCGCTGTTGCAATGATACTGATGATTGTAATCCCAAGCAACATAGCTGTAGCAAAGCTATCATGGCTAGCGGGAAGTCAGCCATTAAGTGCCTGACTGTTTGATGGTTGCATAAAGCGATATAGGGGTGGCCAAGGCACTTCATTGTCATTTGCAAAAAAACTTACTCACCATTCTGTCCCCCCCCCCCCTCGATTTGGAAGCCTTGTAGCCTTAATTCCAAAACCGGTGACCCCTCCAAAAGGTTTGCTTTTCAACCCAAAAGGTCCAATGTTTTTTGTCACGTCCTTTTAGTTGGGTTTCAAGGGAAGCCAACATGAAGCGACATATTTGAGGGGGTTCCCTCAGAAACGTCCAATATTTCGGCTTGCAGGCACTTCAGCAGTGTGTAGCCACTTGAGCCACACTCCACGATCAAACCTTAAGTTTAGTTTGGCAGTCCCAAAGAGACATGAACGTGGATATCCGCTCTCTTGATGCTTTGCAATAGTTTCGGGCAGACCCCTTTGATTCAGATTAACACCAATGAGGGTTCGGGTTGACCAAATGCATGACGCCGGGGTCCCCAAAAAGGGCCCTTCCATCGATGTTATACTAGCGAAGGTGGGCCCCTTTTCTTAGGGTTCTTAAACGCAAGTAAGCTGGACCTCAAATAAGGCACGAGTGAAGTCTCCATAAAAAACGGCCCTTGCAAGGTGTCCAAAAGCAACTTGAGGGATGCTGAAGGCTGCTCCGCATGTGGACTGAGTTGGGACCATCTCCATAAGTCTGACTTGGGGGCAAAAAGTCACCTTTGTAGTGATTCCCTTCTGGGGATTCTGGATGGAGATTGGCCAAGTGGCCAACCCTGCATTTGAACAGACCAGCTGAGGAGCATCAACAATTTGGCGACGTTGCTGGCGACGGTGGGGCAAACTGAGCAGGCTGAGGAGCTCTATCGAGAGGCCCGCTCTGTTGTGTGCGTGTTTGTCTGTGTTTGCTTGTGTGTGTGTGGGATTTCTTGAGGTTGCTTTTTTTTTGGTTGGTATTCAAAGAGAAGCCCAGAAGGAAGACTGCTAAATTGCGGGGGCTTCCCTTGACTTTGCACATATCATATTCTTGCTGCATGCACACAGATCCAAACGTTGGTGCTGGTTTTCGTACAAGTGACTGTGCAGCTTTTGTGAGGAACGAGCGGGGGTGCAGTGCGTCAAAACTAAGGACCTTCAGGGGTAAAAAGGGAGCTCACATGAAGATACGAGAAGCAGTCGCCATTTTTCAACCCACACACACACACCCAGTTGTCGGAAGTGACGAATGATGCAAAGTGACCACCGCTTCCAAAGCGGCCCGATTCGTCACTGGCTGCAGCTGTTTACAGGAAATGCCCAAAGGCCGCCTGGATCAGCAACAAGCGGGCATCATGCCGCCAACAAACCAAGGTGACTCTCCAAGAGGTGTCTTACAGTTTTAACTGGTCTGGATGGTAGTAGGGAACAACCTCAAAAGTAGTTGATGGCATAAATCCCCACCTAAATGATGGGGTCCCTAATGAAACGTCATGTTCATTTGGTTTCTTGTTTCGTCCAAAACGCGTGAACGGCAATGCCTTGTCAGCCACCTTTCAATACCTGGACTGTTGTTCGCATTGCGGAGAAAGGGGTAAGGCCACTTTGTGCACTACCAATGGAATGCCCTTTAAGGTGCTAGTAGAGTCACGTGTATGAATTTTAATTGGGGCACCACTTCAAATGGCTGGTGGACATGAATCCTCATGTAAGTGATGTACTGGGATGTCTAGACGACAACTTATCTGCGGTTAGAGGATTTGTAAAGGAAATAACATGTAATCTTCATTCTAACCTTAGCTCCACTCCGTTCCTCACGGTAAAATCTCATGAATTAATATTGGATGGTTTCCTTCTTTTACGTTCATTGGCATTCATTTGTAGAGTCATCAATTCCTGAGTCTTTGAGGTAGACGGATGTAATGCTTAGAGTCTTTCCATGTAATGCTTTCTCTCGCTTCACGTCGTTACAGCAGATTATTAACTATTTTATTTTAGAAATAATTAATTCCCGACGGTGGATTCCACCAATTGTTGGCACTCTGCCACTTTCCAAGGGCAAATCCACAGAAGCATCAAAGGCACGGCGGCACGGCCTCTGCAAAAAGGCCGTGCCTTTGGTATCACAAGGGGCTCATTTGGGGCTCGGTTTTTTGAGGCTCGGTGCCCTTGAGGCCTTGGAGGGCTGCCGCCGGAGACTGGGAGAAGACGACCTGGAGCTCGTCGGCGGCGCTTCGGAGTCTCTGGTTTGAACATCTCGTCTTACTCCCCGAGATCTTGGGCTTTCTACTTTGGCTGCGGTCACGCACTGGGCCAGAGTAATCCGACACACACACACACAACAGGTGCTGGACTCTACATACGTGAGGAGACAACTATACTTGCTTGGCAGGCAATGAACCTGGACTCTTTTCAAACAGGCCGAACAACAAAAAAGCGAGTATCGGGCTGTTTCAGCAACGCTACCCTCCCAGTTTTGCAAATTGTGTTTCAGCCTTAACTCAATAACAAAATGACCAACAGGCATGTGAAGGCTTCAAAGCACACATACAACGAAGAAGATGCGCACCCAGCAACCTATTTTGGCAAATGAACCATCCCCGGCTCATGTACCGGGCTGAAACTTGATCGTGTGGCTCGCTTTTACCATGAACGGGTTCATAGGCCATAGCTTGCCTGGTCCGGAACGAATTACACAGCTTGCCAAGTCGCATGAACTCAACCAGCTGAATAATATTCACGTTGGCGTGCCCTTGAGAAAGCAAACATACGCGATTTCCACGCGCGGTCATGGCATTGTCAGTAGTTGTTTGAGCACAACAAGGATGCATGGGCCAAGGAAAGGGAGGACTTTCTGGGGACCAGGGGACAGGATGAGTTCCGCTCCCTACGTTGTTGTTTGCCCAGCTATTAATTCGGGCATGAATACGTGTGAGTGGATTTCCCGAATGCAACACACTCTCCATACAGGACGGTTGTGGATTGTGTGTTGTCCTGCAAGTGGATTGGCCTACAACCTTCAGCACAAAGCCGGAATTGGTTGGAGAGTGACAAAAACCGTGTTGGAAATTTTACGAGCGGCAAGTCCCAATTGAAATCCGAACAGTAGTTGTCCCAATGGCCATGTGTGTTTCTTTTGTTCGGGTGTCGGGGCTGGTTTAAAGGAAAGCCAAACCCAGTGCTTGCAGCCACTATTGTATAGTGGCAACTAAATGCACAGGGAAAGGACACCCCCGCCCCGCACATTTTCGTGCTTCTTTTGTTGAGAGACAAACCCATGGCCACGTGTCATCAGGCCCCAATCAAATCTATTCCATTGGTACTCTGAGCACCTGTTTTTAGAACCCACCCCCATTCTGGATGGTGTAATATGGTGTACAACAAGGGAAAAACAATATCTTGTTCTTGTTGCCCCTTATGAACCGCACCCACTGCGGCACAAGGAAACTGCCCATTTTGCGAGCAGTTCCTAATTTTCGGAACGTAAAGAGCAAGCCCCGCAGGATACACTCTTCAGCGCAGACAGCCTGGGCGCGCTGCTTTTTGGTGCAGGCCCGGCCTTTTGCCTGTATCTTTTAGGGGTACCCTGTTTGGGGCCGTGCTAAAGGGAAACACTGGTAATTGCATGGGTGAGTGTTCTTCTAGGAGAACCTTGTTTGTTTAATCAAAAGAAGGGTTGTTTGTGTGCTTTGCTTTTGCAGTTTTTGGCTCCGCCCCTTTTGTGGCGAGGGGGGGGGGGGCTGCCTTTGGGTCCGTCGCGCCCAAGTCGCAGCTAGGCCGCGCGGAGGAGGCGGAGCCGCTGTTCCGGTGGGCGGCGGGAGGTTTGGCGAAGCGGTTGGGGGCGAAGGACAAGGAGACGCTGCGGAGCCAGGTGCGGCCGGAAGGTTTGGGTGGGGGATGCTGTTGGGTTTGTCTTTTTGGGAGCGTGGTTGGGGAGAGGTTTATATATCGCTGGTGTTTTTTGGGGGGAGGTCCAAGGGCGTTTAGAAAGCTTTGCGGAGGCTGGGGGAGTTTGATGCCGGGTTTGGTGGTCCTGGGTGGTCCTGGGATACATTTGTTTCATTACATCTAGCAACGCTGAGACCAACTCATTATTCAAGTTGGCTTCATGAAGTGGCCATTGAGCAGCTTTCATGTTGTTTGCACTACAATATCACGGGCGTGTGTAATTTCGGCACGCCAAGAGGAGCTGCGTTGTTTGACCTTGGCATTTTGCATGTTCGCGCTTGCTTTCCCTCCCTACTCGCAGGGATTTTGATAGCCATTCCGAGGACTCCCATAATGTCACCACGCACACAATTTTCACTTCATGTCTGTGTGTGTGTGTGTGTTTATTTGAGCATGATTGCCAATTAGCTAGCAGAAGGCCTTGTGAAGAAGCAGGAAAACATGCGTTCTTTCTTTCAACAGTAGGCTTATGTGGCTGATGAGTGCAAGCCATGGCCAAAGCACGTGGAAGGAATCGAACGCCGAACTGTAAAGGACTCAACACAGCTTCCGTTAGGAAAAGCGTGCGACCCATGTCTGGACGGTACATAGAAGAAAAATATTCAGGCTTTGTCCTGCAAAATGGTAAGCCACGACAGCGTTGATGGACAGTCGTCTGCGTAAAGTAAAAACGGGCTGGGAGCGACAACCCATATTGCATTCAGGACGTGTTGCCAACCCCTTTTGTGCGATGCTCGAACTCAACAGGGCGCACAAATCCAGGCTAGACCTTTTGCCTAAGTAATGGGGGAAGGAAGGGCAGAACAACTTTTGCAATCACGAAAGTGTTTTTTTAAGTTTCTTATGGAGGTAGAGTTGATTCCGTGAAAACTGCAAGCAACCAGCATTCTTTGTGAACTGGCTTTGAACGGAAACGCAAGAGCATGCATCCACACCAAAAGATGGCGATCTTCATCTTATTTCGGGTTGGTGACTTAGGGTTTAGGACGTATCTTTGGAGGGTGCTGATGAGGAAACCGCACAAAAAACGGGCTCGAAGGTTAGGTTGTTGTAGGTTTCCATTGGTACCTATAATATAACGCGTCAGGACAACTTGGCGGTGGCTTTGATGGCCATGCAACGCCTCGAAGAAGCGGAGCCTTTGTTGCGGAAGGCGGTGGCAGGCGATTTATCGGCTCGTCCATTGCCCGAAAGTAGTTAGGCGAGACCCTAGTCTTGGGATTGAAAGTTGACCAAGTAAAGCCCAAGAACGTAACCGTAACAAGGGGTGTCGGCCCAACCGGCTCCTTGCTTGTTAATCAAGGAATTCATAAATGCCCCTCCCATGCAAACAGTCGTTGCCAAAGGATCATTCCCAAATTCCTAACGCCAAGCAAGGTTCCTTTCCCTTTTGCAGGGACCCATGCTTTGGCCCGGGGTCTGAGCATGTCGGAACGGGTAGCAACCTCTACATGGTGTGCATCAGGGTTCCCACCATAATCTGCGCAAATTGTATTAAGCTCACCGATCCGGGGGTGAAACGAGGTTTCCAATGAAGGTGAGCTTCCTTCCTTATGTCCAGTTTGGGAGTGATAGTTATTTGGCAAATGCATCCCATTCAATGACACCCTTGAAATCTTTTCAGTTTGGTAGTCTCCCAACAAAAAGAGTCAAATTTAATGGCCCCAAGTCTTTTGCGCCTCTGGGGTCACTTGTTTCACTCTTTGTTTTGTTTATGTTTTCCCCCAAAAACACTAACAACCAAAAGACGCTACAAACAAAAGGGCTACACAAAGAGGGCATCGTTGCATCTTGTGCCTGTTTCGCTGGCTAATTGCCCCCAAACATGGTCGGCCTTTGGTGTGGCCCCACAGGCCCCTTAGCACTGGCTTTTTCATGTTTTACTCTTCTATCCACTAAACCCACCAGAGGGTCCGGTCCCCAAGAAAAATCGTCATTCTTCGCATCGGATTCCAGGCTTCCGGGAAGCGCTGGGCGCTGACGCGACGGACACGCTGCTGGCGGAAGCCAACTTGCTGGCGCTGATGGAGGAGTTTCGACCGAAGGTCACAGAAAGCGCACAGCTAGATGGAAGGTTCTCAACAATGTGAGCCCCCTCTTAGACTCTTGGTTAGTATTTGAGGGAAACCCAAAGAAACACGGATATGGCTGTAAACTTAATGGAATCCAACGATTTTGAACTTTAATAGGGAACCCACCTCAAAAGTGGTGGACATGAATCCTCCGCCTGAAGGATATCCCCCAACTGGTCTGGGACCCAGACAGGGCCGAGCAAGCCGCTGCACCCTGCTAGGTCGGCCGTCTCCGATTTATCCATCAAGTCAGACCCCCTTGGCCGCATTTTCTATCAAACTTGGGAAGTGCGTGCTTCTTCAGACAGCAAAGGGTCCCTGAAGACCAATAGCTGGGGTAGGGAGGGAGGTGGTCGCCACATAACTCCTGCATTTACCACAGCCACCTCCAGCACTCACCACCCCAGACACACGTCCGGTGCTGGTCGATTTTTGCCTTCCCGACGGGGGTATGGGTATGTTTGGGGGATGGTGTGTGTGTGTGTGTGTGGTCCGATGTGAACCCACAACCCGTGTTCGATGCGGCAGGAGAAGCAGGAACGTGATACGCAGATGGGGCGCAGTGAGCTGGCTGAAGAATCGATGGCCTCCAACGGTTTTCCTGGTGGATCCATTATCTGTTAGAACCTAGTTCGGATTTGGGGGCTCCCCACCCCAGCCTCCATCGCTTGCGTGTTTTGGGTGTTTTCCATGTTGGGATTTGCAAGACATCAGTTGGATGCTGCCGAACATAAAGGACTCCCTTGTGGCTGGTTTACACAAGGAAACAGGGGGTAAAGCAACCAAACAAAGTGGGGAAAACAACCAGAATACACTAAGTGTGCATGTTTTGTGTTTGAGGAAACAGGGTCTCTTGTGTGTGGGTTCCCTTGAGAATCCACCAAGCCACTGGAGGTGTTTGTTATGTCTACCTCTCTCTACCTCTTCTCTCTCCCTGTCTCTCTCTATCCATCCTTTTTCTGCTTCTCTCTCTCTCTCTCCCTGTCTCATCCCCCTGCGCACCCCCTCCCCCTCCTCCCTGTCTCCACCCCCTCCAAACCCTACTTAATTTCCCTGTCATTTTCCTGTCATTTCTGCTTCAGTTCCCGCTCATGCCCCTTCAGTTCCAATTATTCCCGTATAGCTTCCTTCGTTTCAGTTCATTTCTCCTTCATTGCCTTTCATTTCCCTGATTTTCCCTTCATTCCCCCTTCATTTCTGGTTCGTTTCCCGTGCAGGTCCCTTGCATCTCCTCTCCGTTTCTCTAGCATTTCCGTTTGCATTGCAGCGTCGTGTCCCCCCTGAGTTGCCTCGATGTCCGTGCGCTTCCCCTTTATGACTCCTGTATTGTCTCCGTACTACTGGCTTTCCCCTTGATTTCCCCTTCATTTCCTCGTCATGTCCCCTACCTTTCCTTTCAATTGCCCCTTCATTTCCCTGTGATTTTCTTGATATGTCCGCTTCATTTTCCATGTATGTCCCCTTCATTGCCAGTCATTTCTCGACATCTCCCTTCGTGTCCCGTGATTTCCTCGTCACTGTCTTTCATTTATCTTTGTTTCCCACCCTTCATTCCCCCTTCACTCCCCCTGCATGTCTCATTCCTTTTCCCTTCATTTCGCTTTCAGTTTCTCATCGTTTCCGTTTCATTTCCCCTTGATTTCCTGTCGTGTCCACTTCCTGTCCCCTACATGTCCTTGCATTTCCCTTTATTTCCCTGCACTTCCCTTGCATTTCCTCTTCATTCCCCGTGATTTCCATGCATTTCCCTCGGATTTCCCGAGCCGGCAAAGAGCTGGCAAGGGGATTCGAGCCTGGTGCCCCTGTTCTGCCACACCGGCGCGGACTTGTCCGCAGTGTTTATGATGTTAGTCATGGGCCAAACAGTTTAACTAGTCACTTGTCCTGACCAATTGTCATCTTAGGTTGGTTTCACGTGTCGCAAGACGCTACGACATTTGTTGTTGTGGGATCCTTGTTGCAAAGCTGCCTTAATGTTATGACGAAATCCTCCATTGTCCATACGTGTCTCCATACGTGTCCTCCATCCTCCATTGCAAACTTAAGCGTGCGGCCGAGGAAACATGATGAAACAGATCGAGACGTTTCCCAAGTACGTGTCAACATTAGGGACTGCGGACTCCAGGTGGTTGGTTTCCTTGGTTGCCCCTTGGCAAACATCCATAGAGGGTGCCCGCAGACCATCATCCGCCCATGAGTTACTTTACGCCGAGGTACCGCATGATCTGTCCGACTCCCACTTCCGATGCGGCGAGATCCCGTTCTGAGGATATCTGCCCCACTCACGCGGACAGCAAGCAAACACGCTCCGGGGCTGTCTGCAATGCTCCGAGGGCACTTGATGCTCAGGTGGCAAGTCACCCAATGCGTGGCTCTTTGTGTGATTGCCTGTGTTTGCATGTGTTTGCACTTTGAAAAAGTCACAGCCAGAACCGCAAGTGGGTTGGCGTGCTCTTGTCTGGTTTGGCTTGCACAGATGAGTATCATGAGAGAGAGCCCTCGAGCTGAAAATCCTTGCTCGACATATGTGCTCCATGACGCAGACTAGGCGAAGACACGCCCGAACGTTCATTCGATTCCCTGCCCGTTTCGCGGGTGAACGCCGGCTGTGCATGGTGGCCATGCTGCGTCGAGAGACCAAAGAGACCCTCGCACCGAAACAGGTCCCTTCAAGAGGCAGTTGCTCTTCTAGGTACCCTTCCATGGCTGCTACGTTTGCAGGAGGAAGGGTAGTATTATGGCAAAGGAATGTAACTGCATCTCAACCCGCACAACCCCGAGCTGGGGTCTTCAACATCACTCTGTTGAGTGCTGGGTAGCTGGATGATACCCAAGTGATTCCTTGCTGCCTCTGTTTGTTCTAGGGCCTCTTCTTTCATGAACAATCCCGTGTCCAAGCAACACCACAAATGACTTCAGGACTTCCGGGTGGGTGATCCTTCCAAAGTGGAACCTCCGGGTTCAGGCTAGAGAACTTTGCCAATCCATAGCTCTTCGGGCTTGACTTGTTTTTTGCGATCAACGATTCAAGCCGTTGCTTGGCTTCTTCCCCCTTGTTTTTCTTTGACTCTTGCCCCTTAGGTGATAACATTTCGAAATTGATTGATTTCCACTGGTGCTTGGCATAGATTCTGCTTATTCACCGTTTGGCATTGCGAAGGTTGACTTCTTGTTGCTTCCCCTGTCAACGCGACTCGTTGCGAGTCACAAGTTGACAGTTGCGAGTGAGGCCTGGCAAGTGCGTGATAAAGATGCGAGATGAGGACATCGGAAGGGTTGGAGCCTCGCAGCTGTCGATACCACTACTGTACGGGTGTGTCTCAAAATGGGGGGGGGACCATTTTTTGGATGGTTTTACAAGGAAGCCAAAAGGAAGCTGACCAACTGGAGGGGTCCCCCTATTTTGAGAAACGCCCATATCACTATATACCACTTAGTGGTCCAAAGCATGGCTGGTCTTTGGTGTGACCCCAAAGGCCCCATAGACCTTTTTGGATTCTTTTATTACACCTACCATAGGTTGGACCCAGGGGGGAAGAGCAACCCAGAAAGCTAACTATGGAGCTAGTCTACTTTTAGTCAAGTCAAGGTTCCGGAAGGTCAACTTTTTTGTTTCATGGAGAAGCTTTGGAAAGGTGAGTTTTGAGTTTTGGACAGCGCCCAATGGCATATGCGATTCTATGCCAATACACAGTCCGCACCTTGGTGTCAGAAGATTGGCGGGTGGACATTGATTGCACGGGATTGAACACGGGCCAACAGGGTGAACGCGGGCCAGGTTGGTAGCTTGAAAACGGCTCAAGGAACTGATAGATGCCTCATGTCCCAATAGATCCAATAGATGCCTCATGATTAAAAACGACTTTCACGCATACTTTCTCACAAGGGATTTGTGCCATCTAAGTTCACCCAAGCTCCTTTTAAAACAGAACACAGAGAGATCCCAAGTAGTGCAAGCGGTTCAAGAATTGCCAATAGTTTACTCCTATAATTCATGACTAAAACTGGTTTGACCCGATTCTAATTATTTTGGCCCCAGCAGGGCCGTGTTTCGCATTTTCAGGACTGCCTCGCGGCCTGCGCTGTCTCGGATCTCTCAGAGAAGGCGAGGAACTGCGTTTGGCCAGGATATTTCATGGGCTATTCACTGCATGGGTTTGTGTCAAAATCGGGATTTGGGCCCCTAAAATGGTGGCTTTCCTTCAGGTTTCCTTGAAAGCTACCCTGAATCAAACAGACACACCCACCATGGTGGGTGAAGAGAATCCTGATGTTCACCAGAGGGTTGCAATTACAAATCACAGCCATGACTCAATGACGTCTCAAGTATTTGCCCTTAACCAAAAGGATCTCATGGCCAGACGTATCAAAATTCTGTCTGTGGGGGTTGAACGTTGACCAATTTAGAGCCAATTTTATAGGTTATTAATTTCCTCCCTTGTGAATCAACGCCCCACCCCACATTTGGTAGCATGTTTGTTTCCAGTCAATTCTGAGTCCCATGAACTACATCTACGTAGCCTTCAACTGAGCGTGTTTTTCTCTGGTTTTGCTCCACCCACCCACCCCCGCCCAACAAAAACACTCAAAGAACCACAACATGAAAGTAAGCTGTCTTTTCATGCCAGGTCCGCTAGTTGCAGCTGGGAGGTGTTGCCCCGAACCCACTCCCCTCACCTTGAAACCTTGCAGGAGCTGGCGGCCATTCGCGCGAAGGCAGCCAAGGCGTGACACAACTTGGCGCCTGAAACCAGTGGGGAGCAAGGAGAAAGATGGATATGTTTTTCATCCTCCTGACTACAAGTCAAGAGCAATAAAACACTTCTTTTCTGAGGGTTGCTCACCAAACACTGGATCAGTACTGTGTATCTAGGATCTCGGACATATTCCTTTGGTCACCGTTTGGTAGGTGGACTCACTAAGCTGGTGGACTCACTAAGAATAGAACATTGGTTTGGTTGTTGCCTGCTTTTCTTTAGGCAGGAGATTCTAGCATTTTCACAGGCCCAGTTGGCAGTGATATAGTTGCAGATCCCGGTTGAACTCATGATGGATTTCGGTAGCTTGATCAATCCAGGTAGAGGAGGTTCAAACGAACGGGACAGGTGCGAGCGAGCGCGACTGCAGAGGCCGTGGCCTGAGAGTACCTCTGTTACGGGCAAAAAAAGGTGTTGATCAACGGGGAGGTGTCCCCTGGTCGGAATCTGGATCTCTGTTGCGGGTGACACCTCCTGAAAGGAAGGATCGCTTTATGAATCCAGGGTTCCCATGAGATAGCTTGGGAAGCTTCTTCTGACTGCAAGATCTTAACTCAGTATCCACACAGTTTTGTTTGTGTGTGCATTCTTGCTTGCTTGGCAATTGGCACAGGTGTCCAGCAGTGCTTGTTGCAACTAGGCCAAAGTTGTACTGACAACAGTATTGACACTAGTCCACCTCCCTTGACGCGTTCTTGTCTTGAAGGCAATCCGCAGTTCACAGGCTGTTCTCGCCACTTCTGGAGATGTGTTTGGGTTGGAAATCGCAGTGCAGATTTGTCCCTATGTGTTTGCCAGAATGAGGCAGGCCCTGTAGCCCAAAAGGCGGCGCCCTACAGAAGGATGAACTTGAAGGCCTGTCAATCTTGGACTCCTTGACCAAGCCATGGATGTCTTGACTCAGTCGAGTTGTCCCAAAAGGAGACCAACCATTTGCGGGGGTCTGTTTCCCATGTTTGCAGCTGACCCAGTGGCCTAATGAGCAAGGCATTGCTTCCGCCATCGGCGAAGCCTGTGCCTACTCTCACCGCAGAGTGCTTGAATCCTTCCTGGGTCGCTTGTTTTTGTTTGTTATGGTTGGTTGGCGGCCATGAATTGGATGTCAGCATTGACAGTGCAGATCTTCTTTTTTTGTGTGCGCATGCTTAAAGTGAGTTTCTCTTGGTAACGGTGATGTTTTGGAGTTGATTCCTGAGTTTGATTCACATTGAATCTCGCCAAAATCATTCTGAGCTTCCACCAGTCCAACTTGTTCTGCTACAATATGTGTTAAAGACAGGGGACACCGTGGTTTCCCGTTTTCCTTGAAGCCAAAACGATAAGGTCGCCCCTTCAAAACACACACACTCACATAATACCCCTTTGATATGTATCCAGGCAAAGCCTGACAATGAGGACTCCGACAAGGAGGCGAGAACGCGGACTGCATTGATCGATATGACACAATCCCAACACGCAGCGAGCGGCCGTTTCCGGAACACAAGCACGATGAATGTTTAGCACAGGCCCAGGGCTCAAATGCCAAAGCATAGGTTGTGACAATGTGTGATTGTCTTTCCTACGAATGATTCCGCCGGTCCTCCGTTCATGCTGGCTCGTGTGATCATTTGCAAGCACATGCTGGGTGTCCTGCACTTGGCTTTGTGTTGGGAGGCTTCTGAAGTCCTCCAAGCAAGCATGAACCATAAATGAAAGCCTTTCAGTACAGTAGCTCTGCCCACTGACGACCTGAGAAAAGGCAACCGGGGAAGGGGAAGCCAATGTCAGTTGGCGCTTTAAGGAACACCCATGGGTCAGTGGGAAAGAGAGCGTGCCTCGCTGCAGGCTGCGCCAGACGCGCCAGATGCGCCAGAAGAGAGCGATGCAGAGGAGGACAAGGCCGAGGATGACAAGGTCGATGATGAGAAGGCGGACGACGAGAAGGCGGACGATGACAAGGCGGATGACGAGAAGGCGGACGACGAGAAAGCCGAGGATAAGGCGGGCATCGATTGGGTTCCCGTGGGCATGTCGCTGAGTCAACTCGGCCTGTCTCGTCTCGACCATGAATCTGCTGAGGTGTTGTTCTGCCCAACAAGCGATGAAACATGACCAACATGTAAAGATTCAAGCAAATAAATCTACTGTAAAGGGGGCAACATAGCAGGACTAGATTTAATGAACTCTATGCCAGCCCATGTTGCACGGTGGGTATTTGCAACAGTTTGTTTCCTCTTTATGCTGAGAAGACCTCGCAATTTTATCTGAAGAAGCTGACCAAGGCAAAGTGTTGTTTGGTTCTGTGGCTCTTTTTTCCAGAGTCATTGTAGAAGAAGCTAAGAAGTTCAGATCATTCGGGCTAGATACACCGAACTGAGGGACCTTTGCCTGACCCCACCACCACTCACCCTCCAGGGAAGCTTTCAGCATACTTTTATTAACCATGGGATGCGCCTCAAACAGGTTGGTTGCTTGTAGACAGCATCCAAACGGGATCTCCAGTTCCCCAATGTTTGGACATGTATGATGCTGTCGATGGAAAAAAAGTCCTACACCGGATGCAGCCCTATGAATAGTTGATAAGCCACCTAACAACGTATGCCTGGCGTGGGTTTGGTCCATCCACCGTCCGGCGGTTTGACCCCCGACTCCTTCCCGCGACCTCGCGCGCACGCGCGCGAGGAGGGCCTACGTCCCGAGGCAGAGGCATGGAAGAGAGAGGAAGGTCATGATGTGTTGACCGCGGAAACTTGGGGTATTAGAGGGCTCCTTAAAGGATGCAATTCGGATGTAATTTGGCCAATTAAATCACGCGTTATTTTCCAAGAGGTACAAAGGAAACTACCCTGTGTTTCTTGCGGCAATGTTGAAAGGCTGACATAGTACCAATGGTTTTTGAAAACATATATTGGGCCAGGATCATAGCAGCATAATGGCATAATGTGTGATTGGTGACCCCGGATATTCGTGACAATTATGGCTGTGAGGTTTGATGGTTGGAACACCCACAAACACGGCTTGGTAACAGGTCCTGTAAGCCTTTCTAAGCATTGCCGGAAATCGGGAGGGCGATTGTCTGTGGGAATCCGATTTCAGGTTATAGAAGACACATGATGCCCCACTCATTGCAAATGTCATACATCTTTCACGACACTGCGTCTATTTGCATGCATTAATTGTGGGGATGAGAAATGAGTGCAGCTATAATGAAAGGCCCTGATCAGGGCTTGCTTTCTTGGTGAATAGCTCCAAATGTTCAATTGTCTGAAAGGAAGCCAAAGGGAGACGGGTATTGCAGTTGCTTTCTCCGCGACTCCTGATTCAACCCCCAGCGTTTTTGGTTCAGAACAGGACCATGTTGCTGACATCGGGGATCTATTGCCTCATTGATCCCTTCAAATAGCCGGACGGATGGACGGCTCCCTCAACCGTTTGGTCCAGTTTGGATTCTCGAGTTGGGACCATGAACTGAAGTGAGATGGGCGGTTAAAACACATGACCCTTGGATGGAAGGGGAAACAACAGGAAAGCACAAAGCATTTGGAAGGCCTCACTCTAGGTTCAAAATTCATGATCCTTCTCCAAGTGTCATACCTGGCAGCCAGCGAGAGAGACAGAGGGAGAAAAATACAACATGGAGAAGCACTCGATGGTTGATATCTTTGTGTTACTCCCATTCATGATATTGTTACTACAAATGATTATTGATGTTATTGTTGTTATTACTATTGTTATTACTATTAGTTTCAATATCTACAGCCATGGTCTTGTTTATTGTTTGGTATCATTATTATTAGTATGATTGTTGATACTATGTATTATTCCTCATATACATTGTTATTAGTATCATCATCCGTAGTATGTTCATTATTATTATCATTATTTGTTGTTATTTATGGTTATTGTTGTTGTTGTAATTATACGTATTAAGTGTTTAATGTTATGATTATCATTAATATAGCGTTCATGTATGTAGTATGCAGTATGATTGATATTTACTTGAGTGCTACAAGTCATCATGAACATGTGCTTAATCATAGTCATTATGCTTATCATTATTATTGGTATTAATCATATTCCTAAGTTGATGTTATTGTTATTGGCATTGCTATTTGTTTTGTTGTTAATGGTATTGTCCGTTATGATTACTATTGTGGATTTACTGGTGATATTATCATTTGTATGATATGTATATAACTATGTCAATGGCTGTGTAGGCAAGTTTAAGGTTGAGGGTCTTTGGAGTTTGGAACATCCTGCTTCACGTTCAGTGGAAGCTAACGTTCTCCGAATGAACAGAGAACTGCTGAGGGTGGCACAATTCACAGGAGGAGGCTGGCCAATGGACATTTTATAGGATGCCTGGAGCTTGCGATACTTGGATACATGGAGCACAGCCAAATTACTGAAATTGAATCTTTGACACCCCTGGTCTCCTTATTTAGGTCTTCACTTTCTTCCCCCAGCATCACCGCGGTCCAAATTGCCAAGAATTAATCACATCAAATGGAACTGCCAACAACTTATCAGAGTTGCACTTCCCAGCTGGTCGAGAAAGCCCAGAGGGCGCGATCAGGCTTTAAACCCCTAAATGGAACGGCCCAGTCTCTTGGCTCAGAACGCGGTCAGTCCGCGCGCGAATCCGCCTCTCGGGTAGTACCCCGAATCCCGGGTGTTCGCTTGGCGCGTCCCTCCTTGGCGTCCGGGCGTGTGGGGGCTCCCGGCCCAGTTGGTACAAGCAACCGCTTGGGTGTTCAACCATCAGGTATGTTGGTTATAACCGGCTTACTAAGTTGGTTGAACATCCCCTGTAAAGTCGTCCTATTTTTCCGCAATTTTGTTGCTGAAGAAACGACACAACTTTTGGATCGTGCGATTCCATGTATGATTGGGATGGTTTCAGTTACCTTCGGTACCTGTGGGGCCATAGGGCCCCCAATCTTGTCTGTTTTTTGCTTGGATGTTGTTGTCCCGCCAACCACCAGGTTGAACGTATTGCTTGGATTTTGATTCTTGAACAGTTCAGGGAAAGCATGGCGTTGTCTCACCAGACAACAAGGTTACAGGCTGTGCGCAGAGGGCCTCTTCGAAACCATGCTATTTTCCACATGGGGTGGGGGAGAAAATGTGAACCCCATCCAGAAGTTCGCCCAACTTGCGGAGTCATGGTTGGCCGAGGTAGCGGTTGCAGAGGGTTCAATGGGCAAGGCCCATCCTGAGTCGTGGGCTGAACATTTAGGCCGTGGGTGTATGGCACTCCAGCCGGCGGACGCAAGGGGCATGCAGAACCAATGGCAATGGCCTCCTACTGCCTGGCTTCAAGGTGGGTCTTTGGGTTCACTTGCCTTCTTCGGAATTCGCCCTTTCTGCAAACTAACATGCGCCAGGAAACGCTGAAAACGGTACCTGGAAGATAAGCTTCCTTTTGCAAAGACCCTCTGGCATGTGCCATGTGGGAGGGAGTATATCAGTCGGTGCCAGTTCTCCTGAATCAAGGCATCCTGGCTGAACCCTCAAACTGGGGCCGTAAGCTCTACATGATGGCTCAGATATTATGTTTGTTTGATGCTATATTTCCGCAGCAACATACGGAACCCGATGATGCTCACACCAACATACGATGATGTCCACACCAACATACTATGCAACGCCCGAATGCAAGCGGGAGGCGGACGGGTGTCATAGCCCGAAAAACGCTTTCAGGCACGAAGCCACGAAGAATCCGTGTCAAAGCTGCACCAGTCCTTTGGACTAATGCCCAGAACAATCTTACTTACGCTCTGACCTATGTTTGGCAACGCACTCCATCATTAGTGGATACAGGGCGGGTGAGCGTGAGCGGATTTGCCTATCATTGGCAGGCATTGATACAGGGCTGAGCGAGTACGTGTGATTCAGCACCTCGCCCAGACCTTCTTCCCCGGGGTTGGAGCCCCATTCATCCAAGGACACGAAGCCCCTTTGCAGGTTTTGAAGTGCCCCAGCTGATTCTTGCTGACGGAATCCACATGTCCCCAGCCCAGGTTCCGTGCCAAATGGCATGGAGAAGTACTCCTTCGTCCAGCGCCTTGGCCAAGGCGGCGGATTGGGTGGGGGGAAGGGGGGGGGTTCTGTTTCGCTACCTGACAACAAAGACCAATCCACTGCATTTTCTATTGGGTCCTGTGGGGTTCACTGTTCCAGAGAGGTTCTTCATGAGGCAAGGCCTGAAGCTGAGAGGCTGAGAGACAAGACATTCGAGACTTTGATCGGTCACAAAATCCAGGGTGGGGCAATGAATTTTCATGGCCCAGAGGCCAGAGCAAACCTATTTCCGTCAATGAACATGCTACCCTTGGACAGGTTTTTGGTGGGCGGACGTACTTTCCTGTTGGCCCCGTTGCAGAACTTGCATATGCACAGAAATTCAATGCAGCAGTTGTTTTCGTTCGCACATGCAGCAGTTGTTGTTGTTTTCGTTCGCTTGACACCAATCTGAATCGGGCTGTTTCTCCGCAGGGCCAGTGGTAGACCTTTGTGAGCACCAGGATGAGGGGAAATGCACTGAATATCAACTCTGGTTGAAGCCGATTGCTTGATCATTCCTTTAACCACGGCTAGATGAAATGATCAGCTAGTCCTACTCCCTGGAAGCATCATGTTTCGTGTTAAGAAGAAACAAACAACAACTCGTTCTGCTGACGGTGCTCCTTGCAGCCAGGTTTGTGTCCAGTTTCAGAGACTTCCAGGCTGAGAGAAGAAGCACACACACACACACACCCTATGTTCCGCCAGTTTGATAAATCAAGGGTAGACATTGAGCCTATTTGCAAGAGTCCAGTCGCCCCGTTGTTTGAAGTTGAATTCCAGCGGGTTCCCTCAAGCGGGCCCTGCCTTTCCATTGACCAGTGGCCAGCCAGCCATTCATTGTGAAGTCGCCAAAATGGGCCTCCTAAACATGTTTAGTCAGTTCTGCATGTGTCGTCCTTTGACACCAGCCAGAACACTTTGCGACACACCTTCTTGAATCATCCAATGATGTTCACCCTAGCCAGCTGCTGTCTAATTGCCAGGCTCCTTTGCGGTGGTTTGGAAGGCGCGCCGGAAATCCGTCCGGAACCCGAGAGGCCTTTCCTGGCGATTCATTTGGGTCAATCCCAGCCATGCAGCCGCCCTTTGAATTTGTTGATTATGGCCGTTTGGTACCAGGTTTCCATTGTGACCTCAGATTCAGGTGCGGAGAGGTTTAACATTCGGCACTAAGCAAGCCGTCATTGAGTTTGGCGGGCTTCACGTAATTCCATGTGTCAGCACGCAAAAAAGCCGAACAGGCACATCTATGTTGTCATGTTGTTGTGAACATCCGCTCACCTTGTGCGCAGCGGCTTGTTGTGTGTCTTCCTTGTCGTGTTTGTGTGCTGTTGCGGTTTGTTGTTTGTTGTTGTTTTGTCGTTGTGTTGATGTTTGATTTTGTTTGTTTGGTTACAGCAGCATTGTCCCTCCAAGTACAGTACTGATATGTTCTCAATGTGTTGCGAGCCATTGTCGCTCTCAACACCTTGGCATAGGGGATGATTAGAGGATCGGAAGATTATGTTTGTGTTAGTTGTCATGCTGTAGCCCCGTTGTTTTGTTGCACTGGTATGAAGAGCCCACCTGGGGTCGATGAGCTTTCCCATACTTTCTTTCTCAGGAATCCTAAGATTGATTGATGGTGTTTTTGTCTCCTTGTTTCCTTTGCCTGAGCGCAGAACACGGTACCTCAATGCCCCTGCAGCTCCTATTTCACAAGGGCAGGGGTCTACAATTGCCGGCCCAAACCAGTTTGAGAGTTGTTCAGAGGCTTGTGCTTGGTTCTGGTAATGTCTTGGCGGGCTGAATAAAACAAGTGCTTGACCGTATCACGCGAAGCGAAAGAGTACTTCCCTTTCGGGAACAAAGGGGCAAGCAGGATAAAAGATGATAAAAGGTTGGGCAAGTTTAGGCCCCATATCCCAAGGGTTCCCGCCTTGGCCCAGAACCTTAGAACGGCTCCTGATCGAAGGGCTCAGAGTTTCCTTTTCTTTTGGGGTGATGATTTTAAAGAGGAAGTATAAGGAGCCCGGAAAAGGCGGGTGCTGCTTAGGGACATGTAGGATGCCGGGAGTGCTGGATTTGCCCGTGCCCCTTGCGTTTTGTGGAGTCGGCCTCAGGACGGGCGCCTGGTGGCTGTGAAGCAGCTGAAGCAGTCGCCAGAGCCGGGGAGCCCAACTCATCGAGTCAGCTGAACCCTGGACCTCAGGTGGGTTGCAGAAGCTAGAAACAGGGCATCCTCTATTTCTCAAGGGTTTGGTTCGCCTCTTTGTGTTCACACTCAAAATCAAGCTCCACAACAAACTCAGCTACTTAAGAAGTTGGTTCCCTTCAAGATCTACTAGGATGTCATAGAAATCCACTGGACGTCTTGGGAACCGCCCGAGCACCGCCTACCGATTCTGCGACTAAGGTAGTTTAGTAGGTGGTTCGGTGTCTAGCTGGTGTCATGGAGATTTTGGCGTGCCCTGTGTAAACCTGGGTAGCCATGCCAGTAGAGCCACAATGCTGACGGCACAAGTGACAGTTTGGCACGTTTTGCGAGGGACCCAAAATGATTTGGAGGGGGGCAGTTTTCTGTTAGACAGCCACATGTTTCCCTTGAGCATCCAAAAGGGGCGTCGACTAGTTGTAGCGATGCCAATGATGCCACTTTCAACGAAGCAACGAACATGCCCCACTTTGGTTTCTCCCTTTCTGTGATTTTCCACAACCCCGCTCTTGTTTAGAGAGGAGTTTCCTTTGCAATCCGCCGGTTTCTTTCGGAGGTAGACCACCTTGGTTCTCCCGTTCTGGACCTGCGGAAGTGCCCCAGGTTTTTTTTTGACATGCCAAGAGAAGGAAATGCACGGGACACTTGTAAAACACCAATCACCGCCTGGCAAATTTTCGGAAATCCAGAGTTATGAGAGCGCTAATGTTGGACTCTCTTTAATGGTACCCCCCCCGAACAGTGGAACCAGTCGGCGGGACTCTCTTTAGTGAAATCCTGAAGGTCTGGGAGGGGCAGTACTTACTTGAGTATTGCCAATTCTACTTTAGTATTGCCAAAGCTCCCTCTCAGATTTCCAGTACTTACTTTAGCATTGCCAATTCTACTTTAGTATTGCCAAGGCTGACTCACAGATCCCCAGTACTTACTTTAGCATTGCCACCAACACTGACTCTCAGATTCCCAGTACTTACTTTAGTATTGCCAATTCTACTTTAGTATTGCCGAGGATCGTTTTTTCAGCAACCCCCAAAACCAGTTGGCCACTAAAGAGGACCCCAAAACAGTCGCATTAAAGAGGATCTGGGCCTCTTGTGACCCCCCTTTGTGTGACTGTTTGCCCGCACGTTTTGTTTAATAGATAAGTTATCTTAAATTTGATGGTTTGGGGACCACTTCAAGAAAAGGAGTTCACAATGTTTGCCAGGATTTGTTTGCCTTTTTTTTTGCCCGACTTGGTTGCCAAGTGTGTTTGCCCATATTTCCCCAGCGTTTTTTTCGGCAAAAAACACTTTCCATAATAGAGGACCCCTAAAACAGTCAAACGATCTTGAATTAGAAAAACAGTTTGTACACTAAAGGGTACTATTAATAAAGGAAGTCCAACATTACTCTCTTGGAAGAGTGGGACTTTGCCCGACGGATCGCCCTGTTCAACTTTTCGCCTTTTTCGCTTTTCAGCAGGAGGTCGGATCGTTTTCCATCGCTTTCCCACTCAAAGGGCCAACAGTTTGCTCGCCGTTTCCCGGCGGTTCGTCAGATCCGGATTGAGCTTCAGGTCCTGGGAGGCCTGCAAGCAACTGCCAGAGGCGACCGCCGGGAGGTTTTAGAGCTGGCGGTTTGTGGTCTGTTTCAGTCAGATAACCCTGACACCATCCCAGCAACTTTGTGGTTGTTTCCCGTGTCCGACACCCCAAGCACTGGCCAAGAATGCAGTGTTTGGGGGGGATGCTGGTAGTTGAATGGTGGTTTGGGTTGCTGGTTTGGCAAATGGGAAACCACCCCCGGAAAACATGCCAACAGTTTTCGGTGGTCGCAAAACATGCCAACAACATGCTCACATTTCGCAGAATTCACAGCACACAATTATCCAAGATGATGGAACATGGGTGACATGTTTGAAAAATGGCATTTCAACAGACAAGTGTCCTAATGTTTCTTTGTAGGGTCGTAACATTACCTTCCGAGCTAGTTTTGATTGGGTTGTCTTGGTAATTAAGTTAAAGGGCGCATTGGGTTTTTCCTCAACATGGAAACCCGGAAAGCCCTTTTTGTGATGTGTTCAAATCGACACAACAGGATATTGGTTCCCGGAGGTTCATTGAAGAGAACCAATATACTTTCCTGCAGATTTATTTGGAACTGAAGCAACCCATCCTGATTAGGAAAGGTTATGGAACCTTCGCGGGTTCCATGCCATTTCTGGCCGGCTTTGCGGGGTTATTTGTTTGCTGTGTCTTTGTTGTTGGCTTTTTCCGTGCTTTACTTTTTCGGACTCCTTTTGTTGGCTTCCATTGTCGGCTTTTTCCATTCGGGCGCCTGCCGTGCTTTTTGGCTTCCCGTTCCCCGTGTGTTTCCCCGCCAGGTCCGCGCAGCCGCGGTGCCGGACAGGCGGCACCTGGTGCAGCTGCTCGAGGCGGTGCGACATGGCCGCGGCCCGAGCCGGCGGCCTCGTCGGTTTCGGTCGTCGAGGCGCGCGAAGCATAGGCTTTGGGTGGTTGGTGTGGATTGGTTTGGATTGGTAGAGGGGCGGGTTTATTTTTTGCTTGGGGAGCCACGACCCACGTGGATCCCAGGCGTTTCACCAAAGCCCTTGGTTGGCTGTACTTAAGAACTGGGGGTCATGACCCCTTTTTTTGGGTAGATGACCCATTTTTTAAGGTCACGGAGACTCCAGATACAGGAAAACTGAACTGGCTAAGGCTTGGTAGTCCACAGGAGAGAAGCGGGTGGCGAGGGGCAGTAGGCTGGGCGTGTTCAAACGTTTTCAGAAAGTAGAGATGTCCAAGGAGGACCAAGGGTTTCCTGAAATGGTGCCACGACTCTTGCCAATATGTTATATATATATATATATATCCACAAGATCCTTTTGTTTGTGGGTAGAGTGGTCCCCCTTGTAAGTGGTGCTGAGGATTCAGCCTTACGGCAGTGCCAAGGGGCCACTGACCTGCAACTGTTTTGGGGCCACTGGGGCAGTATATTTGAGCCCCTCCCCGTGCCCCAGGCACTCAAGCCTGGGTCTATACAAGGGAAGGAGGGAATGAGCACAAACTGAACCATTGCCGGTGGCTTCCGTTGAGGACGTTCCTAGCACCATTCCCTGGGAGCCAATGGTTGGGAAGTTGAGTTTTTTTGACCCTCGTCAATTGTCCGTTTGGTTGGACTGCTTTTAGGTTCGAGTGGTAGCTTCCCTTCAGGGACAGTGTAGTGCTTTGTAGACTACCTTGCTGAACACTAGTAGGGCCGTTCCCTCTCGGCACGTCAACCTTCCACAAGGGGCATCAAAAGGACGCAGTTCACGGATGCTTTGAAAGCCAAAACCCAGGGAAGTGGCCGGAGGAGCAGGTTATTCTGAGGCTTTTTTTTTCAGGAGGTGCGAACGGAATCCAGATGCCTCACTGGCTAAGGAACCCATGGCCAGATGGCCAGAGAATCGTAAGCCCTCCATGAGCTGCGTGCGCTTTGCTCTGTTCTTGCAGACATTTCTGGACCCGTGAACCTCTGCTTAAACGGGAACGGATGGATACACACCTTGTGGACTCTTTGGAAAACTCACTCTCGGCAGCTTCTTGTTTTGGTAAGCGCGGGGCCCATTTGCAGGCGCTCCTCGCAATGCCTGCCGCGTTTGCTGCGCCATTCAGAACCCATACTCCACTTGGCCAAACTCTGCGAGTCCTTGTTTTGGTTGGCTTTCTGATCAATTTGAGGAGGCTGGGCTTGTTTTCCGTCTGTATGTTGGCTAGAATCTAGAAACCGTGGACTTGTCAGGCATGAACGCGCGGGCAGAATGATTGCTTTTCTGCACATGTCGAACAACCAGAGGTGCTAGAAACTTCACTTGGGTTGCAGTTGTGATTGTGATCGTGAACTGAGCAATCACTAATCATTCAAAGTTGCAGGTTGTACTCAACCAAACAAGAGGGTCTTTTCAAGAATTAGATTAGGAAAAAGGGCTAAATGGGTGGTTTGTATGGCAACAAACTCAGGGTGCGAGCTTAGGTCAAGTTCTGCTTACTTCGACAGTTCAACACATGCCTGGGTTAGACGCACTTTGGCTGACGACTGCCGGTACCCTGTAGCCCAAAGGTTCCCCTCGGGGTTCGACTCTCGAGCCTTGATCCTATGCAACACTGAAACGTTGCAGCGAGCTTGAGCAGGGAGCCCCAAACATTTCTGGGCCGTCTCGTTTTGAGGAGGATCAAAGTTGGTAGCTGGGCTTGTTTTATATGAAGCCAGCCAATGAAAGGGGGAATTTGACAAGAATAAGCTGTTGGCATTGGGGCCACAGTGGCTTTGTTTCCCAATGGGTGCAGCCCTAGCTGGGTTGTTTGCCTTCAGTTTCCCTTCAAAACAGCCCGGAACAGCGGACCCTCAACACAAAGACCCACAGTTGGATGAACGCAGATGGCACGATGGCACAATGTGTTCACGTTGGTTTAGTCATACTCTTTACTTAACCTCATTTCCAACAATCATGGAAGCTGCTAGGATGGTTTTGAGAGACTACCTCTCTTTTGGGACGCCCTTTGTCCACTTCCATGATTGTTCAAAAGATTGTGCCACACAATGGGCGACTTTCACCCTGGTGTATCCGCTTCACCGCATGCGGCGAGTTCTTTCCGTTGAGGCGGTGAACTCTTCCTAGTCTTTGAGTACATCGAAGGTAGCCTGCATCACTGCATTGCCCTGGCCCCAAGGCCTTCATGTGCCAAATTAGGGAGTACGGCCCCAAAATTATTGATTGGTGTCCTTTTTAGTGGTTTGTTTTTGGAAAGGGCTCGAAAGGGATATTCTTAACAAAAGCAATCCCATTTTGGCTATTTTACCTGGAGTGGAAATGAATGTGGCACAACGACCCAAGCTATATAAACGCCAAGGAAAATGTGTGTTTTTCTGCTCAGAACAATGTCCGACGCTCCCATCCACAGTTTTGGTCTGGTAAGTGTCCGTCGTGTAAAGATTTGCATACCGGACACCAGACACGATTCAGTACCAGACTTAACTCAGCGGTTTAACTTTGTGCCCCTTGGTTCCCTTTATTCTTCCTTTCAGGTAGCAAGAGTTAATGTTTGCAGGGGCCGAAGCATGGCCCTGGTTTCATGGCACCTGGAGTGGTAGGCGTTTTTTTTGTTTTGGTTTTTGCACATGCAGCTTTTTTCCAAGATTCATTTCGTCCCCTGACGTGAGAAATTGCTGGGGTACTCCCACGACCTAACCCTGTTCTGGTGAGTGTGCCCCCGTGTCATCCCCTTTACAGCAAACAATGGCAAACAATTACCGTTGCTCAAATGCCCGTGTGGGCTTTGGTTTGGGAATGTGCCCCCCTCCCCCTCCCTGCCCCAGACAGTAAGAACAAAAGCGTTGCTTGAATGGTGTCAAAGGTGGGAAAGGTTAGCGTGTTGGTTTCCATTGTTGTTTGAATTCCATGTCGACGAGATGAGAAGTAGGTGTGAATGACCAATAGGCTTGTTCAATTGACCCGAGAAAATGCAATAAGCAAGTTGGATGCTGAATATCACTTTGCTGACCTGGGTTTGCTTGCCAGTTGCTTCGTTTGTCAACCTACATACCCTAAAATATGTTTAGCAGATGTTGGCACTCTTGCTGAGCTGTCATCAAGCGTCTTTCCGTTTGTGGCCCAACATATTTCGCCTTTTTCGGGACAGCCCCAGCATGTCCGTGATTGTGTTATCCCCGCAGCCAGCACGAGTACCCTGGAATGCAGCGCCACGTTCAGGGGAGTAGCAGAACTATGAGCGAACCACATCAACCGGCCTGGGGTTGTGTGCCCTTGTCCACAAACGTTGTTTTGCGCTGCAGAGGTAAACAACCTATGCCCATCGCAACTTCTCACAGAACCCAGGAGTGGCTACAAGGCGGGGGGCCCGCCAAATCCTGAAGGAAACGCACATTTCAATGACAGCCCTGGATTACTTTGTTCATTCTCCCAACCTGCGGGGGCAACACCTTGTTTGGGTTCTTTCGGGGAGTGAAAAGCCCTCAGATGTCGGGTTTTGGGCTCCAGGGTCAAGGGGAACACCCAGAATTTCCTCCAAAAGAACACAATTCAAATTGTGAGCCAAGAGACCCTTGAGGAGTCTTGAGGGATAGTTGTTCATTAAGATGCACATATGTCCATATCGGGAACACACTTACCCTGGATTAGTTGATCATTCCCAAGGCAACCCACCGAGAGCATTTTCTTCGAAACATGGCGCGTGACTGAGGCCACTGCCACCCGGCGACTCGAGGATAGTCAGGCAGGGCTCGGGGTGCGCCAGAATTCCAAACTCACGGAGGGGTACAGTTGGGTGAAAGTAGATGGCACAACTCTCCCATTTTGGCTGATCGTCATCTCCTTTACCACAACGGAATTATGGCATCTACTTTCCTGGTGTACCCGGAAAATCCGTTTCCTCAAGTAGGACCCGGCAAATCCACAAGCTTTTGCACCACCGTATTTGCCCTGTTGGTTTCTTGGGATTTATGTTTTTCTTTGGGAATGTAGTTTTCATGCTAGAAAAATGGCTTTTATTTGTGTTGGCCAACTCACTCAGAAGTCAGAAGACGGCACTCGAAATGGGTAATTTATGAGGTTTCATTTCGGACTCGCGTTTGAGCACCCTCGAAACAGGGTGGTTTGTCTTTTCGGGGAATGCCCAAATTGCACATGGGCAAGAACTAAATACCCATGTTCCCTGTATTTTGGGAAACGCTGCACACAGTCCTTTGGGAAGATAGCTGTCCAGTTGGAAAGTGAGGGTTTCTGTGCACTGCATATTCGTTTGCGTTTGGCAAGCTGGAGAGTTTTGTTATGAGTTAAAGCTCATTATGTTAGATGGGATGGTGGTCAGCCGTGTGGTGAGTAGTCGCAAGGGGTGTAGGGTAACTCCTAGTGCGCCCCAGCGAATCGTTTGTGAATTCACCCAGCTAATCAGGACAGGACAAGAGCTTCAAACAATTTGATGGTTGTTCTAGGTATTGAATCGATCTTCGTGACAGATATGATGCGACATTTGAATGATCCCAGTCTCTAGTCCAAGCACTTTCTGTGCACTTCCATGATTGGAAAGAGGGTACCCAAAGTACTCCCAGACTCAGATGGCACCCAAAAAGGTAAAGGAAACTGTTGGAAAATGGAGCGCCCCTTGGAGGTTCCTTCCGTTTTGCCGGGGAGTACTTCCTTGGCATTCCACTCGCCTTCAGATCCGCTGGGCTGCGCGACGGCTTCTCATGGCGCTGGCAGCTGCAGGGGACTTTGGGATCTTGGGACCCCTGGGACCCGAGCCGTTTCTGGGGCCCACAGCCCAACCAGCGGGTTGCTTCCTTTTTCTTCTTGTTTTTGGAGGGGTTCCTTTTCCACTCAACTTTGCCCCAAAACGCGTGCCAAATCGTGGGTGTCCCACGGGAAACCACTAAAAGTCTGGGTGAGTCGCGATCAAAGCGCGGGTACTCTCTTTCCAACATTCGAAGGGTTTGGAAGGCTGCCATGCTCTGCTCTAAAGGCCCTTTGTGCACTCCATGATTTTCAGAAAAAGGGTAAGCGAAGGGTAGTAAACGGCGGTCCTACACAGAAATAGGTGCGGATATCCACTTTATTTGTTAGTGTATGTGGTTTTGGGTAGAGCATTGTACTCCAGG
The DNA here is from genome assembly GCA_963377175.1 of Effrenium voratum. Taxonomy (NCBI): domain Eukaryota; class Dinophyceae; order Suessiales; family Symbiodiniaceae; genus Effrenium; species Effrenium voratum. The sequence goes on along the minus strand of CAUJNA010003375.1, from coordinate 192,369 downwards.
ATTTGTTTGCGACTCACATGGTTTAATGTTGAGGCCCACACTTGTTGCATGTTTTCTTCCAACTATCATGAAAGCGGACTGGGGGCGTTGTTGTTAGCCCGTGCTTTTGTTTGGAAAGATGGTGTGTGTTCTGATCATTTATGTTATGCTTGCTATTTAATCGCTTAATGTCTCTTGACAACTCGTCTTATGTTTCCTGATGACATGTCGAATGTGTTCTGAAGCATGTCGGTTGTGATAAATTGTCTAATGCCGAATGATCAATCACGGTTCTGTGCTTGCTTGTAAGTTGTCTATCGGTTGCTGATCAATTGTATTTTGATTGCAGATGTATTGTATGTATTTCTCGCAGCATCTACTGTTGGCTGGTTAGTTGTCTCTTGCTTGCTTTGTTGTCTTATGTCGTCTGTTTTGTTTGTGGTGCCAAGTTCATTCAAGTTGTTCCAGACTAAACAAGTTTTGCACACAGGCATGGCTAAGCCGTGCCTTGCGGGCGGTGGTGGTCAGAAATACATTTCTTGACGGTCCAACGGCGTCCACGGGAGCTCCAGAGATGCAGCTGAGATGGGTTTCAGGTCTTGTCGGCGATTCTCAAGCCGTAGGGTCACATGGTTTGCAGATCGTCATGGCAGGTGACAGGGAGTCCTTCAAGAGGAAACACGAATTCCAGGTACTCTCTTACAGGTGTCTTCCGTTTCTGGGAAGTGTACAAGTGTGTTTTAGTCGGGCCCTGAACTCGGACCCCTGAAAGGCAGAGAACAGAGAGACAGAGAACTGAGAGGCAGAGAGAGGTACGCACCCACCAGCTTGAACGGGGCCTGGGCACTTCTGCCTCCGATGGTGGAGGGACGAGACAGCGCACGCAAGTTGTTTATAAACGGACAGAGGGTCAAGCCTGGACAACCGGTTAATTCGTCAAAAGCAGAGTTTAGTTTTGGCCTTGCTTACAGCGGTCTGCTACTGTCTGTACTGACAGCACTCCGCTATCTAATGTAGGTATCCACGCAAGATAAAGTTGAGTGAGGCAGCTAGGGGAACTGTTTCAAGCATGGTAGTTTTGCGCTGGATGTGTCTGAGCTCTTCGATTCCTCGATTATATGTTTTATGCGGTCTAAAACCTCAAGTCTCTCTGGGGAGGCGCACGCCGGGGTTCTCAAAATGGGACTCGGACCTCAGGACAACGAACAGCTTTTCAAGGACCGCCACATGCTGGTGCCATTCTTGGCATGGATCTTGCCCACACAAATGGGCATGTGAAAAGCTATTGCGCATCAGAACATGGGCCACAATCAACTCTCAGGTGCCCGTAGGTACCCTTCATTGGTGGTTTGGATTCGTGGCTTGGGGGTGTGATCCCCACTTCCTTTTTGAAGCCAAATGGGGAAAGTACTCCCATGTCCAAGCCACGAAACCAAACCACCAATTTGGGGTAAGGCTTGGGGTAAGGTGAAACTTGCCACTGATCCGCCCAGTGTCCCGAATCAGACGAGCTGCCCGCACACTGAAGGAGCCCAGGGCAAAATGGAGTGCTTTCCCTTTGCCCTCCTTTTAAACCAATGTAACAAAGAGATACCCGGAAACCACCTCAAAAGTGGTTGATGGACATGAATCCCAACCTAAATATACCTAAATGATGTCCGCCAAATCCCAAGTGAAATACAAACCCATATATTTTATTTCACTAACCTCACTCTCCCACCCACCCGCATCCACCCCTCCCAGGGCTCCTAGGGGAAAGCACCCAGGTCCACGCGGCGGGCCTGGTGCACTGCGACGTGAAGCACGGACGCCCTGCAGAGCGGGCGGAGCCGTAGATTTGGTGGACAACAAAGGCCCAACCTGGCCCCAGGAGATCTGACGGGATGTCCATTATTTAGTCTATGTCCATTTTTCTACAGCTGATGTACATGTGGGATCTCTTCTGGAGTGAGCTTACATTGATCTTTCAATGTATCATACGATTTGGTTGGGGTTAACACCATTTGTATTGTTTTCAGGGGGCTCATGCGTCAGCAAACACCGACACCGCTCAGCTATTGCTTCATGGGACAGGGTTGCTTAGAGCCTCTAGAAGATCCAATCAGGGTAGAAAGATGGGTTTTCTTTCCCCTTACCAGGGGCACAAATTGTGCCCTTGTGCCCGGATCTTTGGAGCCACCTTTGATCCCAGCAAAACAGAACTATGTTCCCACTAAACATGTGATAGAGGGTGCAAGTTTGAGCCAAGGTCCGCCATGGTTTAGCCAGCGTTCTGGCAACCTGTTTAAGGAAGGGTGTGAATAGTGAGGTAAAAGGGAGCTAGGAAGCCTGGGGCTCGCAGGGTTTCTTGAGAGTTGGGAGCCTTATAGAAGCCGAGAATATTAATATCCCTATTTGAAGGGAAGCCAAAAGAACGCTCCTGAACCTGGAGCTACTGATCTTGGTGGAGCTACATGGGCCTTGAGCTTCTAAGTGGACTGGGCAGCTTCATTGAATGGGTCTATGACTCCGGTACCCATCTACCATGAATTGAGCGATACAGGATGCATTGATGGGCGCACTTCGTTTTGCAATTCCACGCCTATCACGAACCGGCGAGTCGCAGTTGAAATTCAGAGCAAGTGTCTCATACCTAGAGATTCGTTGCGGCAGAAATGTCTGCCGCAAATAAAAAAATGCGCCTTTTTGGATTTGACCGGCATTTATTCTGAATTGCGGCGTTTATTTTTTTTTTTTTTTTCTGGGCAGAACATGTTTTCAGTTTTTTTCCACCCCCCGATTTGAGGCGTGGAAATCGGAGGGAAGGGGTGGGGGGGGGGAATGGGCGGAAATGGGGGGGGGGATGGGGGAATGCGGCGGAAATTCCCGGAAAGCAAACGGTGTTGCGGCGTTTTTGTTTTGGTTGCGTTTTTTTTTTTTGCAGCTGATTTTCTGGAATGCGGCGGGAATTTCCGCCGCAATGCGTTGCGGCAATAATTTCCGCCGCAGGAAGTTCCAGGTATCCTTATTTTACCTCAACTCACCTTCACGCTTTTGGGCAATCACTTCAATGCTACGCAAACAGGTTGAGCAGTCAGGCCGATCCTGTCCGGAATGGAGTCAAACATCATGGTTCCTTTTCCCGTTGCTTCCTCGTGGCTGGCAGAGAGCCAAGCTGCGCTCCGAAAGCAGCAGGCCAGAGAACATCCTGGTGGGTGGCACGGAGGGGCGCGGTGCGGCCGGGGCCCCAATCTCCAGCCTCGGTTAGGCAGTGCCCATGTTTTTCCCCAGCTAAAATCAGGCTAGAAACTATGTGATACCAGGGACTTGCCCTTTGAGCAGGAGAAGTATGGAGAAGCAATTTGTCATTTGGAACACCTTCCATTTGTATCACAGGCAGACAAGTCCCACAACGGCTGAAAGGGCTCCGGGGCGCTCTGGAACGTGTTCCGAGGGTTGAGGATACTTGGGCCTGTTTGGAGGGGGTGTCCCCTATATCCATAAACCACTGAGGTAAAACAACTGGAGGTCTGGCAAAAGGTTGGACCTGTGGTCCACTGGTTGGGTCTAAGAGGTTTTTACGCTGTGTTTACCCGTGGCGAAGCATGCAACCTGACATAGGGTTTCGCGCCGGAAACCCCGTGATGACGATTCGTTCTTGTTCCACCCACACCAGTGCCATCTATTTTCGCCAAGGTCACCCAACCACCTTTTGCATATGTTCAAAGCCACATTGCTCAATGAAAAGTCACCAGTGCCCTATTCCTCCTAAGCAAAAACAGCGCCCAAGAAGTGTGTTGCTCCCCCCTTCACCCCTTACCACCCTTGTTTCAAAAAGGGGCCGTTCTTGGTCGGGATTCCTTTCTTGCAGTTTAATAAGGGATCATTGAGTGGCGATCCGGGGATCGCTTCGCCGCGCGGATTCAGGATTCGCGAATCCCAAATTCCAATCCCAGTTTCGGATTCGGGATTCGGGATTTGCGCATCCCAAATCCAATTTTGAAAATTCGGGCTCGGGATTCGGGATTCGCTAATCCCAATCCCAATTTCGAGAATCAAGATTTGGGATTCGGGATTCGCGAATCCCGAATCCAACTTTGGGTCTCGGGGGATCATTATATAGTCGCTCCGCATTGAAATTCGAAACCAAAAAGGGATCTAATTTTGCAGAGCCCTAGGAGCCCAAGACCTCAAATTTTCGAAGCCCTGGTTCTTGTAGAGGGTTAATCGGGTTTCACACCCTGGGGCACCTCCATGCCCATCCAAACCACCAATTCGAGGCAAGCTGAAATGGGTGTGTTTGCGCGCGTGTGTGTGTGTGTGTGTGTGGTTGTTTGTTTCTGAGGATCCCCTTCCCGGAGTTTAAACGGAAACCAAGATGAGACCACCCTTTCTGAGTTGACCAACCCCGTCATTTGAGTTACGTTACAAGTTACGTTTGGGGTTCCATATTCTTCTTCCCTGTATTCTGGGATAGCACCCTAGTTCTTCCAACACCTTTTCCATGTTATCCCACCTTTTCTTTTGGGCGTCCACGTTCTCCACCGTGTTTTTTTCCTGGAAACCAATCCATACCCATGGGTTTAGCTTCGGAACCTGAGCAACCCTTTTGTTTTAGCTTCTGAAGCTGACCTGCCCATGAGTATTTTGGGGTGGTTCCCGCGCAAAAGAACTCGTTCCACCCCCCCCCTTTGTGGCACACGCGACTCAGGCGCCCACCATGAAGCTCTGTGACTTCGGGCAGTCCGGGCCACCGGGCGTCGGGGACCCGTCTGACGGGTGAGGGGTCGAAACCGGAGATCCCACCGGGAAGCTCAAAACCTCGATGAGAAAGCTCAACCACAAACATTTGCAGGTCCTAAAAATGACGTTTTGTTAGTGCTTGTCCCCTTGAGTTGCTGGGATCTGTGATGACTTTATATTGTCTTCTGCACTAAAGATGGAGGAGGAGTCCGGTCGGCTGGCAGCGGAGTCCGAGGTACCGCTGAGAAATTTGTGAGGGCAAGTGCCTTAGGCTATGTCCCAAATCGGCCGAGGGATTCTGAGGTTTTCAATGCGATCCATGTTAATTCTTTCTGGCAAAGTGACTCAGACGCTCGTTGTGCGTGCTTCCAATTTCAATGCCTTGGTGACTGTCAACTGTTGGCTACCGGCACGAACTGATTGCACGAAGG
>CAUJNA010003375.1:97500-187137 GCA_963377175.1 Effrenium voratum | reverse complement strand
TAAGGGTTTCAGATTTGAAGACTGTCGGAATTTAAGGTTCCAATGGTTTAAGAATTAAGGTTTTAAGATTCAAAGATTTAAAGTTTTTGAAGGTTATAACAGCCAGGCCATTGCCCAGCCATTTTCCATCTATTATCAGATTTCGAAGGCTTTAAGATTTTATTTTCCGGAGATTTTCAGATTTGGCGACTTTCGGAATTTAAGATTTTAAGATCTCAAGATTTCAAGGCTTCAAAGTTTCAAGATTAAGAGTTTAAGGAATTTAAAATTAAGCCCGGATGGAAGGAATTTTATTATATTTTACTTGTTTATGAAGTTAAGATTTTCAGATTGCTATAGTTCGAGATTTAAAGAATTTAAGTTTTGAAAGCTTTTCAGATTCTGAGATTTTAAGACTTTGAGAATTTAGGAAGTTCATATTTTTAGATTTTAACATCTGAAGATTCAAAGATATTCGGGTTTTAAGAAGTCAAGATTCGAAGACTTTAGGATGTTTATATTTTCAGATTGTAAGATTTTTTTTGTAAGGTTGTAAGTTTAAGATCTTGAGGTTTCAGAGTTTAAGACTGTATTCAAAATTTCAAGAGTAAGAGTTAAAGACTGTAGGAATTTCATATTTTAAGAGTTTAAGATCGCAAGATTCTAAGACATAAGGGTTTTAAGATTTCAAGATTCGAAGACTTTAGGATGTTTTTATATTTTCAGATTTTAAGATTCTAAGTTCGAAGATTTTAAGATCTCGAGATTCTAAGATTGATTGTTAGATTTTAATTTAAGATTTTAAGAATCTAAGACTTTAGGATTTTGAGATTTCAATCCAGGCCATTTTCCATCCATTTTTCATCACTTTAAGATTTTAAGATTTTCAGGTTGCACGTTTTCGGCAAAGCTGGCCCGACTTGGCCCGACTTAGGGGACAACATCCCCAGCATCCCCCGAGACTTTAGGATGTTTTTATATTTTCAGATTTTAAGATTCTAACGTTCGAATTTTTTACGATCTCGAGATTCTAAGATTGATTGTTAGATTTTTAGTTTAAGATTTTAAGAATCTAAGACTTTAGGATTTTGAGATTTCAATCCAGGCCATTTTTCCATCCATTTTCCATCCACTTTAAGATTTTAAGATTTTGCAGGTTGCACGTTTTCGGCAAAGTTGGCCCGACTTAGGGGACAACATCCCCAGCATCCCCCGAGACTTTAGGATGTTTTTATATTTTCAGATTTTAAGCTTTAGGATTTTGAGATTTCAATCCAGGCCATTTTCCATCCATTTTCCATCCACTTTAAGATTTTAAGATTTTCAGGTTGCACGTTTTCGGCAAAGTTGGCCCGACTTAGGGGACAACATCCCCAGCATCCCCCGCATCACCGGCATCATCCGCATCAATGTCCGCCAAGGATGCGGATGATGCAGGTGATGCCGGGGATGTTGTCCACTATGGGCACCCCCCAAAAAACACTCGTTTTTTGACTCCGCGGGGAGATGCTCAAAAAGCCGCCAAAAATCGCCTGAACAAATCCGGAAATCCTTCGCCCCTTATAAGGGCGGGCCCAGCTTGGCGCAGGGCAAAAGTATAGCGCATGGTCGGCGGTGGGTCGGCGGCACAGGGCGGCCGGCCCTATACCTGAAGGTAGGCCCTGCGGGCCTAGGCCTTCGGCGATGTCACGGACCACGGGGTCAGGGGCCCCCGGTGGCCGGATTTACACGCTGACGCGACACAGCCGGCCACCGGGCACCTTGCCCTGCTCGTTCTGTCACTTCCCTTTCCTGTAAGTCCGATTAGTAGATGTTAAGATTTTCAGATTCTAAAAACTTTGAGATTCTAAGGGTCTCAGATTTGAAGACTGTCGGAATTTAAGGTTTCAATGGTTTAAGAATTAAGGTTTTAAGATTCAAAGATTTAAAGTTTTTGAAGGTTATAACAGCCAGGCCATTGCCCAGCCATTTTCCATCTATTATCAGATTTCGAAGGCTTTAAGATTTTATTTTTCGGAGATTTTCAGATTTGGCGACTTTCGGAATTCAAGATTTTAAGATCTCAAGATTTCAAGGCTTCAAAGTTTCAAGATTAAGAGTTTAAGGAATTTAAAATATAGCCCGGATTGAAGGAATCTTATTATATTTTACTTGCTTCTGAAGTTAAGATTTTCAGATTGCAATAGTTCGAGATTTAAAGAATTTCAGTTTTGAAAGCTTCTGAGATTTTAAGACTTTGAGAATTTAGGAAGTTCATATTTTTAGATTTTAACATCTGAAGAATCAAAGACATGAGGGTTTTAAGAAGTCAAGATTCGAAGACTTTAGGATGTTTATATTTTCAGATTGTAAGATTCGATCTTCTAAGGTTGTAAGTTTAAGATCTTGAGGTTTCAAGATTTCCAAATTTCAAGAGTAAGAGTTTAAGACTGTAGGAATTTCATATTTTAAGAGTTTAAGATCGCAAGATTCTAAGACATAAGGGTTTTAAGATTTCAAGATTCGAAGACTTTAGGATGTTTTTATATTTTCAGATTTTAAGATTCTAAGTTCGAAGATTTTATGATCTCGAGATTCTAAGATTGATTGTTAGATTTTAATTTAAGATTTTAAGAATCTAAGACTTTAGGATTTTGAGATTTCAATCCAGGCAATTTTCCATCCATTTTCCATCCACTTTAAGATTTTAAGATTTTCAGGTTGCACGTTTTCGGCAAAGTTGGCCCGACTTAGGGGACAACATCCCCAGCATCCCCCGAGACTTTAGGATGTTTTTATATTTTCAGATTTTAAGATTCTAAGTTCGAAGATTTTAAGATCTCGAGATTCTAAGATTGATTGTTAGATTTTAGTTTAAGATTTTAAGAATCTAAGACTTTAGGATTTTGAGATTTCAATCCAGGCCATTTTCCATCCATTTTCCATCCACTTTAAGATTTTAAGATTTTCAGGTTGCACGTTTTCGGCAAAGTTGGCCCGACTTAGGGGACAACATCCCCAGCATCCCCCGAGACTTTAGGATGTTTTTATATTTTCAGATTTTAAGCTTTAGGATTTTGAGATTTCAATCCAGGCCATTTTCCATCCATTTTCCATCCACTTTAAGATTTTAAGATTTTCAGGTTGCACGTTTTCGGCAAAGTTGGCCCGACTTAGGGGACAACATCCCCAGCATCCCCCGAGACTTTAGGATGTTTTTATATTTTCAGATTTTAAGATTCTAAGTTCGAAGATTTTAAGATCTCGAGATTCTAAGATTGATTGTTAGATTTTAGTTTAAGATTTTAAGAATCTAAGACTTTAGGATTTTGAGATTTCAATTCCATCCATTTTCCATCCACTTTAAGATTTTAAGATTTTCAGGTTGCACGTTTTCGGCAAAGTTGGCCCGACTTCGGGGACAACATCCCCAGCATCCCCCGCATCACCGGCATCATCCGCATCAATGTCCGCCAAGGATGCGGATGATGCAGGTGATGCCGGGGATGTTGTCCACTATGGGCACCCCCCAAAAAACACTCGTTTTTTGACTCCGCGGGGAGATGCTCAAAAAGCCGCCAAAAATCGCCTGAACAAATCCGCAAATCCTTCGCCCCTTATAAGGGTGGGCCCAGCTTGGCGCGCAAAAGTATAGCGCATGGTCGGCGGTGGGTCGGCGGCACAGGGCGGCCGGCCCTATACCTGAAGGTAGGCCCTGCGGGCCTAGGCCTTCGGCGATGTCACGGACCACGGGAGGGGCCCCCGGTGGCCGGATTTACACGCTGACGCGACACAGCCGGCCACCGGGCACCTTGCGCTGCCCGTTCTGTCACTTCCCTTTCCGGTAAGTCCGATGAGTAGATGTTAAGATTAAAAAATCTAAACACTTTGAGATTCTAAGGGTGTCAGATTTGAAGACTTTTGGAATTTAAGGCTTCAATGGTTTAAGAATTAAGGTTTTAAGATTCAAAGACTTAAGGTGTTTGAAGGTTATAACAGCCAGGCCATTGCCCAGCCATTTTCCATCCATTATCAGATTTCGAAGGCTTTAAGATTTTAGTTTTGGCGAGATTTCAGATTTGGCGACTTTCGGAATTTAAGATTTTAAGATCTTAAGATGTCAAGACTTCAAAATTTCAAGATTAAGAGATTAAGGAATTTAGAATATAGCCCGGATTGAAGGACGTTTATTATATTTTACTTGTTTATGAATTTAATATTTTCAGATTGCAATAGTTCGAGATTTAAATAATTTAAGTTTTTGAAGCTTTTAAGATTCTGAGATTTTAAGAGTTTGGGAAGTTAGGAATTTCATATTTTAAGATTTTGACATCTGAAGATTCAAAGACATGAGGGTTTCTGTCACTTCCCTTTCCTGTAAGTCCGATGAGTAGATGTTAAGATTTCAAAACTCTAAAAACTTTGAGAGTCTAAGGGTCTCAGATTTGAAGACTTTTGGAATTTAAGGTTTCAATGGTTTAAGAATTAAGGTTCTAAGATTCGAAGATTTAAGGTTTTGAAGGTTATAACAGCCAGGCCATTGCCCAGCCATTTTCCATCCATTATCAGATTTCGAAGGCTTTAAGATTTTAGTTTTTGTGAGATTTTCAGATTCGGCGACTTGCGGAATTTAAGATTTTAAGATCTTAAGATGTCAAGACTTCAAAATTTGAAGATTAAGAGTTTAAGGAACTTAGAATATAGCCCGGATTGAAGGAAGTTTATTATATTTTACTTGTTTATGAATTTAAGATTTTCAGACTGCAATAGTTCGAGATTTAAAGAATTTTAGTTTTTGAAGCTTTTAAGATTCTGAGATTTTAAGAGTTTGAGAATTTCGGAATTTCAAATTTTAAGATTTTATCATCTGAAGATTCAACGACATGAGGGTTTTAAGAAGTCAAGATTCGAAGACTTTAGGATGTTTATATTTTCAGGTTGCAAGATTCTATCTTCTAAGGTTGTAATTTTAAGATCTTAAGGTTTCAAGATTTCAACATTTCAAGATTAAGAGTTTCAGGAATTTAAAGTATAGCCCGGATTGAAGTAATGCACTATTTTAATAAGTTAAGATTTTCAGATTTCAATTGTTCGAGGTTTAAAGAATTTAAGTTGTAAAAGCTTTTTAAGATTCTGAGGTTTTAAGATTGTAAAACTTTAGGAATTTCATATTTTAAGAGTTTAAGATCTCAAGATTCTAAGACATAAGGTTTTTAAGGTTTCAAGATTCGAAGACTTTAGGAATTTTTTATATTTTCAGATTTTAAGATTCTAAGTTCTAAGATTTTAAGATCTGGAGATTCTAAGATTGATTGTTAGATTTTAATTTAAGATTTTAAGAATCTAAGACTTTAGGATTTTGAGATTTCAATCCAGGCCATGTTCCGTCCATTTTCCATCCACTTTAGATTTTAAGATTTTCAGGTTGCACGTTTTCGGCAAAATTGGCCCGACTTAGGGGACAACATCCCCAGCATCACCCGCATCGCCAGCATGCATAACATCATCCGCATCATCCGGGATGATGCTGGCAGTGCTGGGGGTGTTGTCCAGTATTAGGCACCCCCTAAAAATGCTCGTTTTTGGACTCGGTTTTGGGCGCTGCGGGGAGATGCTACAAAAATCCTCGGAAATCGCCTAAACCAATCCGCAAATCCTTCGCCCCTTATAAGGGAGGGCCCAGCATAAAACGTATGCGCATGTTCTGCGCATGTTCTGCGCATGTTCTGCGCATGTTCTGCGCATGGTCGGCGGCATGGGGCGCGCGGCCTTATACCTGAAGGTAAGCCCTACCGGGCTTTGGCCTGCGGCCCGATCACGTCCGGTGGCCGGATTTATACGCTGACGCGACACAGCCGGCCACCGGGCACCCCTTCCCGTTCTTTGATTTCCTTTCCCTCCAAGTCCTGCTAGTTTTCGGGATGATTTGAATGAACTTTTCCTTTGCATGTCTTCCCTGACAGTTTCCTGGTCCCTTCACTTCCACTTCACTGCCGTTTCAGCTCCCTTCATTTCCTTGAAGACTCCTTTATTCGCATTCTGTCCGGTCCCCTTCACGTTCTGCCCTTGCATTTTCCTGCATCTCGGTTTCTCTCCAGTGCCCTCCCCATTTTTCGTGCCATTCCTTTGACTTTCATTTTGTTCACTTCCAGTCACTCCTGCTTCCCCATCAACCCCTTGTTTCGCATCGCCAGCATGCATAGCATCATCTGCATCATCCGGAATGATGCTGGCAATGCTGGGGGTGTTGTCCAGTATTAGGCACCCCCCAAGAAGCGCTCGTTTTGTGACTCTGCGGGGAGATGCTACAAAACTCCTCAAAAATCGCTTAAACAAATCCGCAAATCCTTCGCCCCTTATAAGGGAGGGCCCAGCATAAAACGTATGCGCATGTTCTGCGCATGGTCCGCGCATGGTCGGCGGCATGGGGCGCGCGGCCTTATACCTGAAGGTAAGCCCTAACGGGCTTTGGCCTGCGGCCCGATCACGTCCGGTGGCCGGATTTAAGGGCTGCCGCCCAGTGCCGCCGACCCCATACAGTTAAGTACTCCAAAGAGGGCTGGCTTCTTTTTGGCTTGCCTTTAAGGCAACCCAAAAGAAGGGCACCCTCAAACAAACACAGCCGCTAACAGAGCACAAGCAACACGTTCCTTTTGGATGCTACAAACATGGTTGTCCTGCGTAAACGATCGAACCTGTTTATGTAGCTCGTTGGCTGAACCGGTTTGAGCGCGCAGTGTCGCGACTAAGATGCGAAATAAAACAGACCAGTGTATGTTTTGAGTGTGCTACGTCAACAGTAAAACGGAGTACATACCTCCTCTGAATGCAGGCACCATGCGAGACCTTGTCGCACGAAATCCCGGCAAGGCAAAAAAGGTCCCCCAAAAAAGAGGGACTCATTTAGACACCGCATTCTGGAATGCATGGACAAAAAATGAGCCACCCCATTTCGGGGAGGCCACCTCCTGAATCTAAGCCTGGCCCCCCTACACGTTGCCAGCCAAACGCTTCCTGTCGCCCAAACGGGGGGACTCATTTAGACACTGCATTCTGGCATGGACAAAAATGAGCCCCCCCATTTCGGGGAGGCCACCCTCCTGAATCTCTGTCTACAATGGGAATAACCTCACTACTCAGCTTCAACTACCCTAATTTGGGCCCGGATGCAAGCGCTCTTTTGATTCACTTTGGATGAATCAATTTGGCGCCAACATGGGCAAAAATCCGGGCCCGGAAAGTGCATTACCAATGGTGCCCAAACGCCACATTTGAAATGTAAAAAGAGATGATGATGACAATCATGATGCCGATGATGAAAGTGATGATTGTGATGACAATCATGAAGATGATAAGGATGGTGGCTCTCAGGATGCTGCGGCTGATGGGGGGGTAGAGAGAGCTGCTTTTTCTTGACGAGATAGAAGGGCATCGTGTGGCAAGAAAACGTGTCTGGCATCACCAGCATCGCCCAGGCCACATTTGAAATGTGTAGAAGAAAGAGATGATCATGACAATCATGAGGACGATGATGAAGGTGATGGCTATGATGACAATCATCAAGAAGATGATAAGGATGATGACTCTTATGATAACTATCATCGTAGCATCCTCTGCATTACCAAAGCTGCGGATGACTGGTATGATAACTATCATCGTAGCATCCTCTGCATTACCAAGGGTGCCTAACGCCAGTTTTGAAATGTATAGAAGTAGAGTATAGAATAGAAGAAAGAGATGATGATAACAATCATGATGACGATGATGACGGGATAACTATCATCGCAGCATCCTTTGCATTACCAAAGCTGCGGATGACTGTCATGATAACTATCATCGTAGCATCCTCTGCATTACCAAGGGTGCCTAACGCCACATTTGAAATATATAGAAGAAAGAGATGATATGAAGATGAGAATCATGATAACGATGAAGAAGATGATGACTATGATGACAATCATGATAACTATCATCGCAGCATCCCCTGCATTACCAAAGCTACGGATGACTGTCATAATAACTATCATCGTAGCACCCTCTGCATTACCAATGCTGCAGAATCAGAGATCATGATGATCATACGGATAATAATAATGATAAGGATGACGACTGTCATGATAAGTATTGATGATCATGCTGATGAGGATGAATCTTCGGTTGTGCTCATGCGCCAGCCACCCTTCCCGTGCGCCTCCCCTCTTTAGCGAGGGGTCGGCGGATTTCCAGTGATGTCGCATTCTAAACCAGCACCCAACAGTACTGTGAGAATCCTCAACATGTTGACGTTTAATGAACCCAGATAGACATTCACAGCAGGGAGTCCCCTGCAAATGACATTGACTTGTTATTCACAAGCGGGAAATATTTACAAGCAGGAGTTCCGGTGCGTTGTGCATTACCCCCCCCCATGGCAAATTGGACTCTTCCAACATTTGAACCCGCGAAACCAGGTGCATCAATTCACATGCTAGAGGGAAACAGGCCCCCTCATAGAATAGCCGCGCGGAGCGTTTTGACCGCGCTGCGACGGGCACAAGCTAAACCACTGTTTTCCTAAGGCAAAATGCACCGGGCCAGGACATCAAGCACTGAACAGCTCGTGCACAGCGTCGACAGTCTCCCACTGCCAAAATGAAACGAGACGCGGCAGACCAACGCGACATTGGCACAAGTTCATGTCGTGAACGTGAACACCGCCCACCCCAACCCCCCGCCAAGGGAAAAGCTCCGGGCTGCGCATGGCGGCGTGAGCATAAACAAGGAATCCTCTAAACAGTCCTTTAAACATGGTTAAACAAGGTCTTCTGAGACGTGGCTGCAGGTGGAAGTGGGCCTCGCATGACAAAAGGTAAGGCGCGAAACCAGAACTGGAGTTTGCCCCATCTCCGCTCTTATCCAGTCCGTGGCCGCTGACAAAGGCCCACTAGAAAGTTCCAGTAAAGTTGCATGAGAAAGTCACCCACCGCTGGAGGCCCCACAGCCAAATTGGTCTATTCGATTGAAGGTCTGGCAGTCCAGTCAGCACCATTGCTGGCTGCTGGCATCACGCGGTGGAGATGCTGACTGACGACCTCTGTGCATAACGACTCCATCCGCATTTAGTTTTGCAGTTTCAATCATGGAACACTTTATTTGGGGTTGTGTCAACACCAGTGACCCTTTTCATGTTTTGTTTGTGGTTTCCCTTGAACTGCCTCCACCGGCGGGGTCTCCAACTGCCTTCGACTTGCCTTATGTTGATTTGTCTCCAAATTCAAGAGGCAGAAACCTCTCATGTGATTTGCGCGTTGCCTTTCCTTTAACCCCACACGTCCAAAATTGTTTCTTCAAATGGGGGGAGCCTGAATTCGTGGTGTCCCTTTGGTTTTTCCTTCACCGCTCCGCCTGGGTACCGAGCCTACAACACCTATTCTCCGCAGGACACGGTGGTACAGGGCACCGGAGCTTTTCCTCGGTTCAAGGGGAGACGCTAGTGCAGGGCTGCCCAGACTGGTCAAGGGAAACCAAAAAGGAGACCCACCCATTGCAGTTCACCCCATTTTGACATTCCTGTTCCGGTTTGCGTCAGGGCGCAACGTATCAGCCCACCCCGTTCACGCGGTGTCACTTAGAATCATAGAAGGCTCATAGAACCACCCTCCCCTGTGTGGCTCTTGCAGGGACGGCTGGGCAGGGGTCTGCGAGCATCGTGAAATGTATAAACTTCGTGCAGACAAGGATGAGCCTCTTGAACTAGCGTGGAAACAAAGACGAGGATGATTTGAATATAGCTTCTAAGCATATCACCGACCTTTCCTTGACCCGGATACATCTTGCAACGTTTCCAGCTGAGTCCAAAAATTGGTTGAAGGGAAGCTTCTGTTGGTTGTTTAAAGGACCACCACATGGAAAACCCTCTCAATGCACATTGTTTTCCGGAGCTTTTCCAGAACTAAAACGGGTTCCCAGAATTTTTTTCTACAATGTTCACGTGGGCACCCTTTTCAAGCAAACCTTCTAGGGATTTGTTTAGATGCACGCATGGTACAACGGGGGGGGGGCTGTAGGGTTCAATGTGGCAGATCTTAGGAGGGCCGCGTAGAACTTAAGTTGCGACGGCCATCAGCGAATCTCAGAGTGCCGTGGTGGTCCGACCTTGACAGATTCGCTTCACGTTCACGTGCCTCGCTCTTGCCTTTTCTCCCATGATTTTCATTTTGCTCGCGCTGCTATAAAAAGATGAGAAACGTGAGAGAAAGAAAAATAACGACAACGACAAAGAGAAAGATAAGTATTGAGATAATTGGGAGAGACAGAGAGAGAGACCGAGAGAAAGAGAGAGAGAGAGCTACGGAGAGAAAAACAAGAGAGAGAGAGAGAGAGAGAGAGAGAGAGAGAGAGAGAGAGAGAGAGAGAAAGAGAGAGAGCGCGACAGAGAGAAAACAAGAGAGAGATAGAGAGAGAGCGACAGAGAGAAAACAAGAGAGAGAGAGAGAGAGAGAGAGAGAGAGAGAGAGAGAGAGAAGGGGAAAAGAAGCGTGTTCCAAACTATGCTGTAGTTCAGAAGGGATTTTGAGGAAGTTTGGCAGCGCACCTTTCCCGGCCGCCATTGGTTTCTTGTAAAGCTTGGGACTTTCATTTTTATTCAAGTGTTTCTTGAAGCCGGGGGGCCAGCAAAATGGTTGGGTTCCCTTCAAATTCCTTTGAAACACCATCAGGGAAACCAAAGATTGCGAGGGCCCCTATTTTACCACAGGGAGACCGACCTTCCAAACTCCACAAGAAACCAGTAGCGGTTACTCTGCAGAATCATGAGCCCCGACTCCCAACAAACCCTTTCCTTGAGGGGGACCCTTTTGTTGAACTTTTTAAAATTTTGTTGTGGGTTGCATGATTTGTTTTTGCAAGGGAGTACTTGCCCATGACACCGAAAGCTCCAAGCTGCCGAGGTGGATCTGTGGTCTGCTGGCTGTACCATAGCTGAGCTGATCCTGCGGAGGCGCTCGAACCTGGAGGAAGCGTGTTTCGACGTAGGCATATACGTGTTCGGGGTCTCCTCCAAGTGCGTGTTGCCTTCAGGGTTCTCTTTTTAGCTTGGGAAAAAGGGAGACCAAAAGGAGCAACAGCATTTTTGGGCCGCCTGTTTTGGCACTTACCCAGTTAGGTGTGTGTGTTTTCTGGTTGAGGGGAAGCCCCTCTTTGGTTGTGTAGAAGGATGCGCACACACCCATTCTTGTTGGGCGTCCCCCGAGAGACAAACCCATTCAATTCAGTGGGTTCCCTTCTCAGGCCATGAGGCCCAGAAGGTCTGACAGGGACAGAGTTGAAGTTTAGTGCCGTGCTCCCGGAAATCGGTGCGACAACAATCCGTCCTGTTGATTCCTCCTAGACTCCTTCAACACCACAAGCTGGATTACCCGGTGCGCCAGTGCAACTTTCCGTGAAGGAAACCGCAAGGGGACTTGTTGTTCGTCTTTCCCAGAGGTGGTTGAGGTATCGCCGAATCACAGTCAGCACAAGTTATCTAGGGCGAAAGCAGATAGCTCCATTGGGTGTGTGTTTTTTAAGGGAGTCCGGACTCCCATAGTGGTTTCCCTTTTGTCTTCCCTTTAAAACCCTCGCAAAGGACACACCCACATGTTTGTATTTTTCTCACTACTAAGGCTGAATGACAATGCTAGGTTCAGCATGCGTTGGTCGTTTGGCGGCCGTTCCGAACGCAATTCCAGTGTAAAGCTACGCTTTACTATCAAGATTCATTGCCAGTCTTAGCTCACCTTTTCCACGTTTTGCCTTTTTGCGTTTTCTTTAATTTTCCAATCAGCCAGCAACAGTGTACCTTTGCAGGGTGTCTCAGTCTGGCCCAGGATTAGCTCACCCAGCATTGCTTGCCGTACTTAAGCATCGCATGTGCCCGTGTGTGTGTGTACGTGTGTGTGTGTGTGTGTGTACGTGTGTGTACGTGTGTGTACGTGTGTGTGTGTGTGTACGCGTGCGTGCGTGCCTGTGTGTGCGTGCCTGTGTGTGTGTGTGGGTGTGTGTGTGTGTCAGTGTGTGTGCATGTGTCTGCGTGGGCGTGTGCGTGTGTGCACGTGTGTGTGTGTGTGTGTGTGTGTGTGTGTGTGTGTGTGTGTGTGTGTGTGTGTGCGTGTGTGTGTGTGCGCGTGCGCGTGCGCGTGCGCGTGCGCGTGCGCGTGCGCGTGTGGGTGTGCGCGCGTGTGTGTGTGTGTGTGTGGGTGGGTGCGTGCGTGCGTGTGCGTGTGCGGGTGCGCGTGCGCGTGCGCGCGCGCGTGCGTGCGTGCCACGTGTGCGTGCGTGTGTGTGTGTGTGTGTGTGTGTGTGTGTGTGTGGTGTGTGTGTGTGTGTGTGTGTGTGTGTGTGTGTGTGCGTGCGTGTGTGTGTGTGTGTGTGTGTGTCTGTGGGTGTGTGTGTGTGTGGTGTGTGAAAGTGTGTGTGTGTGCGCGCGTGCGTGCGCGCGTGCGCGTGCGCGTGCGCGTGCGTGCGCGTGCGCGCGTGTGCGCGTGGGCGTGCGCGTGCGCGTGCGCGTGCGCGTGCGCGCGCGCGCGCGCGTGCGTGCGTGCGTGCGTGCGTGCGTGGGTGGGTGGGTGGGTGGGTGTGTGTGTGCGTGCGTGTGTGTGTGTGTGTGTGTGTGTGTGTGTGTTTTCACGCGTGCGTGTGTGTGTGTGTGTGTGTGTGTGTGTGTGTGTTTGTACGCGTGCGTGTGCGTGTGCGTGTGTGCACGTGTGTGTGTGTGTGGGTGTGCGTGTGCGTGCGCGTGTGCGTGCGCGTGTGGGTGCATGTCTGTGTGTGTGTGTGTTTGCTTGAAGCTTGTTCGGGAATTGCATGTGCCGCGGTGGAGCATGTGCATCGCGGGCCGTTTTGAACTCATGCCCACATGTTGATGTTGATGCACAGGGATTCCAAATTGTTATTTGCAATGGAGGCACGTCTTTCATGGCAAAAAACAACTGCCCGTTCTATTCTATGCCAGGGCAATCCCAGAATCACATTGCAGCCATACAACAGGTTGAGCTCCGAAATGTTGAGCTCCGAGATGGGGAGCCTCAAGTCAAGTCGCAAAGATGTTTTGATTTCCCGAAGCACCGAGCTCCTAGGCCAATACGCAACCGGACCAGCGCATTGCATCCTGGTTCCTTATCGGTGTTGATCGCCCCTTATCGCTTTTGCAGGAGTGTGTGTATGTTGTGAAAGGTTTGTTTGAAGGGAAGTTCGCCATTTTTTTATTTTTTATTTTTGGCACACCACTGTCTAGGCCCTTGGTGCCGGGTTCCGACACCAGGGACGGGCGCTCAGCGGGCATGGCGGGGACAGCGGCCACAGGGACAGCGAAGCTTCGTTCCCTTGTCGGGCTTTATTGTTTAGGTTACCCGCAAAGCGGGGTAGGTGCTAACAGGTCCGCCGCTTCTCAGTTTTGGGGTAAAACAGTAAAACCGTAAAACCGTTTACCGATTTAACGTTTTACCAACAAAACAGCGGTTTGTTGCCAACGGGCTCGCTTCACATATTGTTGGTAAAACGGTAAAACGGTTTTACAGCAGGAGCCTTTGTCCCCCCTCAAGCCTTTGATGGGACGTGTTTTACCGTGTTGCCGTTTTGCCGTTTTACCTCAAGAATCTATGGGGAGGACCCACTAACACCGACCCCACTGCCTAACCAGCACAGCAGAACAACATGAACGCGGTCCCGAAGAAGCCTGTACGGGGTTTTGGTATGAGCCACATCTCAACCAATGTGTAATACATACCGACTGCAAACTAGTTTTTTGTTGATGTGTCGAAGTACCCATCATTTATGCGGATTGCCAGAAGCCAACAAAAACAATGATGCCTGATCCCGACGAATGCTTAAATATAGCTTAATATCATCCCTCAAAGGAAGCAACATATTGATTGATTCCCCAGGCGGAAAACCCGTTGGGTGTCTTTTGTTTGTTTGTATTGTGTGTTTGGTTTGTTTTGTTTGTTTGGTTGCTTGGTTGGTTGGTTTGTTGATCGCATGTCCTTTGTGGAGACCGGCTGCACTTTGTGAGTATCAGTATCACCGTATATATTTTCCTCTGTGACAAAATCCCAACGGGACGCCCATTTGCGCAGCAGGCAATGCTGCAGGGAATTGGCGCTTGTTTGCGTAGTTGTTCATTTATGTGTGTTTGCTCGTTTGTTTGTTTGTTTGTTTGTTTGTTTGTTTGCTGGCTTGTGATTTGGGGAGGTGATGGCTCAAGTTACTCAGGACATGCTCTTCCGCATCTGTGGTGCCGCTCCCTTAGCTGACTCGGGCACGAGCAAGGGCCCCCCAGAAGTGGAATCTCCCAGCAAGGGGCCCATATCCCTCAGTTTGGTTGTGGGAAATTTTGTGGGTCCTCCCCTGTCTCTCCCCAATTTGACCATAGATTTCCACATTTTTGAAGGCCCTGTTGCAAGCCGTGGAACTTTTTCAAGGCACAGCACCACAATCAGCGTCTCCTGATGGTTTTCACTACGTTCGTTTGTTGTTTGGGGTCTTTCTGAGCGTTTTCCCCAAACAGCGTACCAAAAGCAACTCGCCCGCCGCCAAAACCAAGTCCCATCAGTGGCGACAGCTTGCATTCTGACGCAACTTGCCGGCGTGCCAGTTCTGCTAGCCTAACTAACAATGCCAAACAGAATTGCCAACAGAATTGCGCATACAATTGCCTCGTTGCAATTAATATTACCAAGAGCACCAATGCCAGTGTCACTTTCAGTAATCGCACCCAGTAGCAGCTCAATGGAGGCATTCTTTGGCACAATCTGTGTCGTCTACAGTGTCTTATGCAGCAACAGCAGCCGCTGCAGCCTGGCCGCTGCTTCTTAAATGCAGTGTTTTGCTCGTTGCGCATGTGGCTGTGGCTAGCTATGCACGTAATTGCATCCCCTGTGTCATCAGTTGCCAGTCCTGAAGCTTTGGCACACTTGAGCGAACAGTTTGATCTGTTTGTGCCAAGCCTGTTGTTTGATGGGGTAAATGTCTACATAATGCGCAGTGACCTTGTTTGTGAATTTTGTGACACGTTTGAGACACCACGTCGCCTGCATTCAATCACACAAACAACCTTTCACTGTGCAGTCGGCAACCGTCGCAAAACAACCCCCCGCCTCCCAGGAGCTGGGAGCGCCGGAGGAATGCTGGCCGGGCTTCCTGGAAGTCTCCCCGTGCGCCTGTTTCCTAAGAAATGGCACTTCCCTAGAGGACCGGCGCTCCGAGCCCCTTTTTGATGTCCTCTTGCCCTTGTCACCTCCGGTCGCCAGCGGACTATTCTGCCCGTGCTACAACCTTTTGCAGGGGGTCGGTCAAAGACCAGCTCAAAAATGGCTGGTGGACACAACCCTCATTGGGGAAGAGCAAGCCACTGGCCAAGCGAATGCTCTCCTGGAAGGCTATTTTCCTTAGCGTTTGGTTGGTTCCATGTTAGTGGACAGAAGGGTTGAAATGATTTTATTAAATTGGTGAAACCACTTGGGTTCAACGCCATGAAAAAATGGTCCCCCCAATTTGGATTATGTGTGATCTTAGGCTAACAACTGTGGTTATATTACCCCCAATGATTTAGCTGATGGGAACTGGAAAAACTCAGGGCATTAGTGATCCCTTCAACCCTAACAACGCAAGCCTTCCAGGCAAGTAGGATCTGTGCCCTTAGCTTGCTTGAGTTTCTCCTGGTTTCCTCGAAGTCTTGCCTCAACGAAGCCTTGGGGAAAAATCGGCATGGGTTTGTTCCTCCATCTTTCCTTGCCGGAACCTCCAAAAGCGCCAAGTTCAATGGAAACCACTGGTATCTGGCAACTTTTGCAGTCGAAATCCAGTGACCCCGGTCGGGGTGTGTTTTATCAGATCCAAACCAGGTTGGACCTTTAAGCAGCAGGGGTTTCCTTAGATTTCCCTTTTTGGAAGGAACATAGCAGGTCATTCAAATGGGTTCTGCAATGTTTGGGTGGGAAATGCAATGTCTCCTTCGTAACTTTGGGACTTGTTTTCTTTCCCCAGACAGTCTTAAGTCTTGAGCCCCTTTTTGCAGGTCAGGCCGACCATACTGTCATTTGCTTAACATGTGTTAGTTTGCCTTTTTGTTTGTCAAGGCAGGTATTTTTTGTTGGCCAGTGACCTGAAGCAAACTGAAGCACAGGAAAAGTCGATCACATTGAGCCAGCCTGCGACCGACGGGCCGACCGGTCTGGAGTTGACCAGAAGAACTGTTGGGAGGGTATCAAGGGTCAGGTTTGGAGTTGCATTGCTCCACGATACCTTTGGCATCCAAATGAATTCTCGCGGAAGGGTTGGCCTGCGCTATCCGCTTCTGGGTCTGTCCTTGCAAGGGTCAGGTTTTAGAGGTGTTTAACTTTTCCTTTTTGGGCCTCTCAAAGTGTTTTCTTGGGGGTGATGTTTACATCGGACATATTATTGTAGAGAGCCCTGTTTATATAATTGACATGAGCCCCTTTATGTGAGTAAGTAAAAAGATGACGAAGATGGAGGGCTTTATGCCATCTGCCACCAACTGCAACCCGTCTTTGTTGGCGTGGGGGCTTGACCCCTGATGGAACTACATGGAAAGGCACCCTCCAAACCACCAATCCAAAGCACTGACGGCACCCGGGCCCGGTCCGCCTGAGGCCCTTGGCGCACCAGCTTGTGGAGGCAAGCGCGGATGGAGCCACAAAGGATCAACCATGTGCTGAGGTGAATGCCCTAAGTTGAACATTACATGAACATGTATCAGAGCATGATTTATGTGACTTCTTATTTAGCATGAGATGTTCAACATAAGTTCCTTTCCAAGTAGGAAGGTAAATTTCAGCAGTCTTCTAACTTGCCGGCCCCTTAAAAGGAGTGAACACCCGACAAATGCATCAATATATGCATATGTATATATATATATATATACATATATATATATAAGAAGTTTGTTGTTGCACATGTTCTGTAGGTAAGACGTTTGTTGTTGCACGTGTTTTGTGGGTGAGAAGTGTTGGTTGCACATTGTTATGTGGAACCACTTCATGATGACTCCTCCCGGAGCCTCTTCCTCAAGAGTCGATTCACGTTTTTGCATCCTAACCAGCAAGCCGAGTTGACTGTTTGGCTTTGTTTTATGTTCCATCCTCAGTAAAACAAACTCACCACTTAAAATTATTTCATATTCCCTTGCAAGCAAGTCAACGTCTTGCCGGGAGTTCGCCTCGATGTGGCCCAGTCGGGGCGTGTGCCAGGCCTCAGGCCGCGCCAATGCAGAGCCAGCAGCATGGCAGTCCCTGCGCGACCAGCACGCGCCGGAGGATCGATGGGTTTCCGAAATGTGGAAAAGCGGGTTTAAGGGTCCAGGCTCACTTTTTAAGTTGGACTTCCTGATTTAGCCTGTTT
This sequence comes from Effrenium voratum, assembly GCA_963377175.1. Taxonomy (NCBI): domain Eukaryota; class Dinophyceae; order Suessiales; family Symbiodiniaceae; genus Effrenium; species Effrenium voratum. The sequence goes on along the minus strand of CAUJNA010003375.1, from coordinate 169,803 downwards.
GCGACCAATCAGGGTGTGCTCGTGTGTGCTTAGCGGTTGGATTCTGTTGCTTCGGAGAGGGGAAATCGACGGTGTCAACCGCCCGGGCGGTTCCAAGCGCACGGGGCGAGGTTTGTTTTGCGAGCAACGCAAGGACCGATTTTGCGGGGAATGCGGTTTCTACCCACGGGTCCTTTGGGGCTTGACAACCAACATCAGGACGGGGAAACCACCAGGCAAGACCAGATGCTTCTTAAGTGACACCTCACAACCAGTTAACCACAGGTGGAACGGAAAAACAATCAATGACCCTTCGTCAGGTTGCATGTTAGTTAGTGCATGGAAGGGAGGGACCCTACGAAACAACGCCTCTCTTCTCCAACTGGCCATGAATTGACTATGGCCCACAGGGATTGGCCTGCGAAGCCAAAACAAGACCACAACTGTGGGGGGTCCCCAAAAGGTTTGCAAATAATTTGCCCATTGGTCACGGGTTGGTTCACCCCTTTCACATATTCCACGGTTTATTTCACAGGACTCCATGCCACTTGCGTTTCAATTCTCATGTCAGATTCGGGCTCATTGGCATCATCCCTAAGGTTGACCCCACAGTTTAATAGGGGGTGTTCCCCTCCAAAAGTGATGATTCCCCACTAAAACCAGGGACACACCCCCTATTCATAAACAGGGGTTGATTGATATGGGGTCAACATTAATCCAGACCCCTCGCAATCAGGGCCCTCCCCCCCCCGCAACCTTCTTCCACTCGGGGTGACTCCCGCAAACCGGGAACCGCTTCCGGCCTCCTCCTGTTGGGAAGTTCCCTCAGCTAGTCTGAAGTAGGTTCCATTTTCTGTGGGGGTTCCTGTCTTCCTCGCCGTGCCAAAGTTGGAAGTCTGTTGTCCCATGCGCCTTAGGTCACCCCCAGTCCAAGTGCACTTGGTAGAAAACCTGCCGCCAGTAGGTGTTGAGGGTGGTTGGCAGCCTATCGCCGCCCATAATCCCCAGCGTCTACTTCAAGGTTCCATGTTTGGGTTACCCCAAAAAAGCACTTGACCCAGAAAAAAAAAGCAAACTATTTTTATTTCTCCGTCAGGAATCATCCTGGAGACCCTAGGTTTTGGGTAAATCCAGCGCAAATCTCTGGTTTGGGCAAATCTACCCGAAAACTTTCGCCATTTGGGTATGAACTCTATTTGGGACCCTGTGGTGGACAGCAAGTAGGCCGGCATTAATGCTCACCAACCAATTGAGATGGTGCGTCCCATTAAATCATCAGCGCCATTTATTTATGGTTCTATTGCTTGGCTTTATGGGGTTTGTAGTAAGACCTACAGAAACCAAAAGTCGATCGTGTTTGGGGCGCCGTTGAACCAGTTTGCTGAAGGGTTTCATGGAGCCACTGCATGGGAACCAACCAATCTCTGGTCGAAGGGACTTTTTGAGTATTGATATACATATATATATATATATATGCATATATCAGGGAGTCTACGGTTCGGTTGGGTTCGAGTAGGTTCACTATTGTCTCTGTCGGTTCAGTGAATTCACCATGCCATGCCCTCAGCTTTTTGACAAGTGGCCCGTCGCCACGTCGCGTCGCGTTCTGCTGCAGGCGGCCGTTGAGCTCTTGGCGGGTTTGCTGCAGTATGACGGGGCCAGGCGCACGCGCCGAGACCTTGGGGCTTTGGACCGTCCCTACATGACCCACTGCTGATTCAGAGCCAGACCAAGGAGCATTGGAGGGTTATGGTCCTTCACGGTCCTTCATGGGCCCTAATGGTCCTAAGAGTCATTAATAGCCACTAGTCGTCACTAATTTAATTGTCACTGTGGTTGCAGTGGTTCCCATTGCGAGTCGGCTCTGAATCAGTTTATGATATGAGCAACGAAGAATATACCCTGGGTATAGGTGTTTAAACCATTGGCCTGCGATTGTGCTACCTATACCCAAAAGCTGCCTCCCAACATGGTGCCTTCTTTTGCGGGGGGGGTTCAGGAAACGAATGATGCCAGCGTTGCGTCACTTGCAACTTCCAATCTACGAGGTCATTCCTACCTTACTCGCCAACTTCTTTTCGGGCGTCCATCTTGGGCCCATCTTGGGTCTACAAACCCACCCTGAAGTATGCCCAGGGGTCCTTGACATTCTGGCAACTGACCTTGCAAACCTGTTTCAGCAGGGACTGCAAGTTTGCAACAATCGGTTTTCCATTGCGCTTATCGGGCGCAAAGGGGATTCGAAGCAGCAACACGACTTCTTTGCGGAGCTTACGCGGACCTACGCAAATGTGGGAACCAAGATCGAGCTGATGATTTGTCAGCATTGCTACGCTGGCGCCCCGGGCTGCAACTTCGACAACCCTCTTGATGACCCAAAAGGGGCGAGCACGCTGTACCCCGCCCGCCCGTGGCTGACATTGCCGCCGTTCAGCAAACTACCATTTGACGCAATCAAACCTGAGATGCTCTACGTCTTTGACCTCTTCCACGTCTTCAAGTTGGGCATTGGACGGGATTTGGTTGGCAGTTTGATAGTATGCCTCTGCAGATTTGGCTTTTGGGACAGCGCAGGCGACGCGGAAAACATACATGACCGATTGAACTGGGCGCACTGATCATGTGTATTGTATTGCCATGCAACAACGCAGCGCAGCCCTTCGAAGCTTCTCAGTGCACTACGCATGGGTAAATTGCAAAGCGAGCGACACAGCTTGATGGGGTTTCTACAAACGGCGCACTGTCAAAACAGTTTGGGGCTTGTATGGGGAGTCTTACCATGGGCCATATGGGTGGCGGGTGGCTCGTTTTTTAAGACCCTTTTTGGGTCGATATGAGGGGAAACTGAAGGGAAACGACTGATTTTCGGGGGACGGTTTCCTGTTATGAGACAAACCCACATGTCCGTTGGATAGTTTAAATGCATCACCTGGGCCCATTGAGTTTGCTCGTGGGATGTTGAAGAGGGTTTGTAAGGAACCAGGCTTGGTTGCAGGGGTGCGCCCAAAAAGGCAACTTCGCAGTTCAGAGAAAATGGGACAGTGTCCTAAACCAAACAAACGTGTTATCCAAATCATCAATCTTGTAATCCGGGGTATCAAGTCAGAGAACTTCATAGAAACCATGCAGATGTAGGATAATCTAGAGGAACTCAGCCGAAAGCTCGAATGTTGGCTAGTGTCCTGTAGAATTTCCTGTGGTTGGTTCCCTAAAACCATGTTTGTAACTTGCAATAGTTTTGCTACCAGCTGTCGTGAGCTTTGTGTTGGAAGTAAATGTGCCTCAAAAAGGAATCCCCAAAATGGTGGGTTCTTCTGGCTTGCCTCAAAACAACGCCGAAGGGTACCGAATGTCTGTGTTTGTGCAGCGCAGATATAGGTTTGAACATAACAGATATGAACCCCAAAAAGAATGTTTGCTCACTGTTGGACACTTCCAAACTTCGAAGTGGCAGCGCTTTCTCTGTAAACCGGTCTTTTCCGCAAGTTGTGTTTGGCTCATTTTGGCAGCCAAAGATCACCCGCGTCGCGGCATTGGTGCGCAACCCTGGGTAGAGCAAGCATATGTATACATATACATATATATATATATACATACTATATATATATATATGCTACCCCCCCCCCCTGGTGCCTATACTTTGCTTGATTTGAGCGCGCAAGCCGCATAGTTTTGATGACTTTGCAGTAGGTGCACCGTTTTGCTCGGTTTGAGCAGACAGGCTGTAGTGTTTAGACTATTTTTGCAGCAGAGTTCAGCAGAGATATGCACACTTGCAGTCCATCATCTCCATTTCATCTAGTTTTCGACAGAGAGCAATTCCATTTCACAATTCCAAGGACAAACATTTCCAGCGGAAATGTATCGACATGCTAGAAGCGTCTGGAATTCATGGAAACTGGACCCCCACCAGGAAAATTAGATACTCCTTGCACAAACATATCTACAAGGCAGGTGGCAAACAACAGTTTACTCTGTTGTAGGCAAGGTTAGTTGTGTTTTTGTTGCACAGAATAAGCTGTCGTTCTGTGCACTTTCTTTGCGCAAGCTTCTTTGCACAAGTTTGAAGTTTCTCCGAGCAAGTTCTCTGAGCAAGTTTCTGTGGGCAAAAGACAAAGGTTGGGTACCTCTTGCATGCAAGAAATGCATATGTTCTGGATTTAAGATTGACAATTGCCCAGGAAAGCTTTCTCCAAAGTCTTGACTCCAGAACAAGGCCATAGAGTAAGACTATAGTATTGTGAGTGTCGCCTTTTTACTCTGGTTTTGGACAGAACGCAATTCCAATACAACAATAAGAGAAGACAAGCGTTCCAAGCACGATGTAGACATGCCAGACCCCCGATAATTAGAGAACGGGAACAAGAAAGGAAATGTGAGGAACAAACAGGAACAGCATCTTTCCAAGATTCAATAATCACAATTGCCCAGGAAAACGTTGTCCACAAAACAAAGGATATTGAATATTGAGGCTTGCAAAGGCAAATTGTTGTGCTTGTGTTTTGCCAATTTGCCCCCTGAAATTATGACTGCTGAATCTAAACTTCTCAATACAGTATTTAGATCCAACATGCAGGACGTCTGTGGGACTTTTGGGGGAATCTTCTGTCTCCCCCCGAAATCTAAATGCCGATATTAAGGAATCTCCAAGATCCAAGATTGCTGGGGGACGTTTGGGGGAACTCTTGAGTCTTGGCTCTAGATTTCTTAATATCCGGGGTGAAAACATCTAAATGCAGCACTAAGAGACCTTAATACCGGTATTTCTGGTTTCAGGAAGGTCCAAGACTTCCCACAAACATCTCCAGCAATCTTGGATCTTGGATCCAGATTCCTAATACGAGAATTTAAACCACACCCTCTCTTTGTTGGTGCCCATGTTTGCCCAACAAACTGCAAACATCCCTGCAAAATCCGGTTAACATACAGATAATTTGGGCACCAGCAGGGTAGGGGGGGTACCTATTAGTAGATGTATTCGGAATATGGTCAAAGCTAGGATCAGATGCTCCTACAACGAAGCGGAGCAACAGCAAAGAGCCCCGCCAGCCGCGTGTCTCGAATCCGAGGTGCGGACCGCGCGCTGCGGGAGGGATTCCTGGCACCCGGCCTGGCGGAGGCCGTCGGATCGACCGCGCGGTTGAATTAGGGACATTTAAACGGGTAGTTTTCCGGATTTCTGACATTGGAATTCCTTCCGACCATAAATGGGTGTGTGAGTGTGTGTTTTTTGTACGGAGAACCTCCTTTTGGTTGATATTTAAAGGGAAGCCAAAAGGAAACCGACCGTTTTAGGCAATGGACCCCTATTTTTGAGAAACCCCCATATAGGTCTGTGGTTGGCCGCTCAACCACCCCCAAGAAGGTGTTCAGACAAAAGTCGCACTTGCATGTGCCAAAGCGTGGGGACCCCCCAAAATGGCATTGGCAGCATTGGTGTTCCTTTTGGCTTCACTTTAAACCCGGAGCATGGTTCAACGTGCTTGTTCCTCATCGTAAACGCTCCCCGGAACGTGGTTCAACGTGCTTGTTCCTCATCGTTAATGCTCAAGCTTGACCAAGCTTCAAGTTTTCTGCGACGTCAGCTCAGGCCTCGTGTCTAAGCAATGCGACAGCTGATGGTTTTGTTTTGCGCGGTCACTGAGCTGACCTAAGTTGTGGCTTATGTCGCCCTACCCCTTAGTGGTTTGGCTTGGTTTAAGTGCTTGAGCCCAGACGGCCATGCACAAACCACCAAACCAACAAATAGCGGTAAGGCAACGCTGGTTTGGTCAACTTCGTAGTTGTTGAGTGAGTGGTGCCCACGCCCCTGTTTGTTCCAGTTTGAACTGCTTTCGTGGGGATAGCTTGCAACTCAATGGTTCACCTGCCTCATTCCTGTTCCATATGTTTTGGACGGCAGTGTTTGCTACTTGGTTGCGATATCTTCAAAGCATTGTTTTGTTTTTGCTCCAAGCTCTATGGATCGTCCCAAGTTTTGACACATTCCTATTGAGATCAAGAGTTCTTGCAGGCTGTTTGGGGCGATTTGCATAGGCTGCGGTTGCCGAAGGATTCTGTGAGCCTTTCTCCTCAAGGACCCCCCCCATTAACAGCTGTATTTAAGATGCAAATCGTGGAGGCTTAGGAGGGTCTTGGAATATGTCTTGGGAAAGTGCCTGTGGCAATTAGTGGTGATCACCCATGGGCTTCTTGAATGTGGCGCAGACCAAAGATTTGAATTTTGAGGAACCTTCCACTTGCAGCCTTGTGCCCGTAGTTATTCCCAGTCAAGAAAAGGGTTTTGCAGAAGATTCGAGATATATTTTGCTGGAGTGACAGGGGTTCTGTTTCATACGCAAATACATTGAGACATACTGACATCGCAAATGCCGAAGCAATCTATGGAAGTAGTTGTGAAATTCGGCAATGGAGCGGAAAGTGACTGCCCTTCGGCGTTGCTTGCAAGAGTTTATTGATACCCTATCATCTGCGCAATTTCCAGCCGCCTCTGCAGCCTCAGATGCTTTGCTGCAAGCGCTTCGTGATGAATTTGAAGCTGTCGGTTCTTTGCCAAGACGCCGCCCAGGATTTCAGAAAAAGACTGTTCGGCAGCTGCAAAAGCAGAATCAGAAATTGAAGAAGAAAGTGGAGCGGTTGCAGAGAGAGCTCGCAGCAGCGAAATCTGATAGGCAAAATGGTCGGATTGCTGCAATGTGGTACATTCGCACTGCTTTTGCAGATCCTAAAGTACCCTTGCAGTCGCTCGCCTCTTGGTGTGCGAATTTTTACGAGGAAGAAGTTAAGGCCATATCAAGAACTCGCATTGCAACTGCCAAAGATGCTATGTGTGAGCTTGTAAAGCGGCTGAACTGCGAGGAAATTTCGCAAATTCCGGATGTATGTTCAGAGACCATTTTTGTACGGCATGTCCACGACGAGGCTTTGATGCGGCTCAGGCAGGGCATTCCAAGCCACGATCATTGTTGAAGAAGCCTACTGCACGTTTAATTTTGCGTTTTAGGTGCGAAAGGGAGGCCACACCATTGTGGGAAGAAAGGGGCTCAAGTTAGGTGTGGAGTGATATCAACCAAAATAAATTTCCCTTCGTCCCCCCAAGATGGACAAAGCTCCACATCCATTAAAAAAAACTAGGCATTTTTGGTTTTCTTTTACCACAAACAACTATACCTTGGATTGAGGAGTTACAGACCGGATGCAGCAATAGCTGGGCGCATTGTGCGTGGGAAGTACTCAAAAGTGCAAAACAATGTATTAGAGTTTTTCGCCGGTGCTCACAGGAAGGAGATTTTCACTGATCTTCAATGTTTAGACCGGAAAGACGCTCTCAGCATTGGCTGGGCGATCATTCAAGTCATGGAGACGGTTATCAATGCATTGACCTTGCCTCGTGACCTGCCTCCGCAATCTTGCCGACTGATTCATTGCCTTACTGGCGATGGAATTGCTACAAATGCCAAGGCAGGCAGGCACATTCTGGCATATTTCCGCCGGACTCTCGCGGCCGGGCCGCTGGAGTATTGTTTGATCGTAGTCCGCTGCGCAAGCCATGCGGCCTCTCTGGTGGTGCAGGCAGGTATCACTGGAGATTTGATGCGCGACGCTGTCAACCGGTGCGACCTCACTGCAGCTTGCAGCCGATTTTTCAAGCACATTCTACCTTCGAATATGGAGGACGTGCATGGCTCCCTGCGGACATGGCTGGATACCCATGGTGAAGAGCTTTTGGCCAATGGCGTTCCTATGGGATTGGAAACTTTGTACAGCTCGTTTGTTTTGCCGGAGGAGCTGCTTGCCTTGCTGAGGGGTCCGGCGGGCCCTGTGGACCTCCGGCAACAGATGCGGCAAATTTACATTTGCTTATCCAACACATGCTTGCTTGCGCAGGAGCGCCCTGTTCCTACCCGATTTTTCTTGTTCTCCCCGTGCGCGCCGTGAAATCGTTGGCAAAGCGTTCATGTCGTTCTTCCGACAAATCGCTTCGGGTTGAAACTCAGGGACTGGGGCACACGTTGGTGTCATGCCACGCGCGCTTGCTGAGCTCAGGTGCGGGCGCTTTTGAGATTGAAGCTGCTTCGGATTCCAAGCGCGGCACTCCGACCCACAAGACAAATGGCAAAGGAGGGTGCTCGCCGCTGGGAGCGCTTTGTTCATTTCTACGACAGCCTGGAAGCGTTGCAACGGCTGAAGAAGGTTGCTTTGTGCCTTCTGTTGACAGATGTTGCGTTGGCAATCACGGCGCAGAAGCCCGAGAAGGCCGAGGATAGGGATCCCACCATGGTGCGACTCAGTCGCGGCGAAGTGCAGCGCAGGGCTTCGAGGCAGCTAGCTGCTGTTATACCTCTTTTGGAGTTGGATTCTGAGCTGCAGGCAACGGACGTCATCGTTGGCTTGCTAACCACCCATGGCCACCTGGTAGTCAGATTTGCCGAATATGCGAACTGGCCGTACAGGATTTGGACTTTATGCGCTCGTTGGAATCCAAGTGGTTATCTTGCAGCGATTGAGCTATTTTTGGATCTGCCGGAAGCTGCTTTAGACATCGGATACGGTCTCCCATTGCAGCAAGCAGCTCTTAAACAAGGGTCCATTGCTGGGGCAATTTCCTTTCTTGTATCCGACGCGCAGCAGAGTGAACTTGAACAGACACTCCAGATCCTCTCGGCGTCGTCTCTGGACGTTGAGAGGAAGCATGCGGCAGACAAGAAACAGGAGCGGACGCGCGTCTTGTCTGTCGCAGCTGCTTCACGCAACACAGTCTTGCAGCGATATTGCACCAGGCGCCAGGCTGCGATTTCTGCAGACATGACGGAGCGCTCCAAACATCACAAACGGTTGAAGCTGTCTGCTACTGCGCTTGCTGTGCAGCGCAACCCTGACTGGTTTCCCAGATCTGGAGGGTTCCTTGGCGAGCGGTATCGCCACGCTGGAAATATGGAGGCGTTGCGTGCCTTTATAGCTCAGAACCGGGAAAGTCTGGAAGCTGAAGCTGCGGCCATCAGGCGCGAGGCGAAACAGGCCCTTGCCGTGAAGGACTTACCCGTGCTACCGCTCACCAACGCACAGTGGCTGCAATTCTTGGAGGCCCGGGGTGACGCATTTCGCGAGTTACTACGAACTGCCACAGAAAGCCGACGTGGTTTGTCTGCGAGGCTCGTTCCTCCAGCTGACGGTTTGCCTTTGGCTCCTTCGCTAGCACCTGCAGCCCCCCCTGAGCAGCCAAAGATATGGGAAAAGATATTGCTGCAGGAGCGACGGGGCTGGTTTGCCTTGACGAGGGTCGGAGTGCGGACGCGTGTCTGTGTTTTTTATATCGGCTTGCGAGGTCAGGGCCACGTTCTTTTATTGCCTGAGGTTGGCCGGCAGCTGCTTGAGTTGCATGTGTCTTCATCGCTCCATGATGAATGGGAACCGGTGCGTTCTGTGGCAGAGCGGTATTTTGATGAAGGCGTTGCAGAGTTAGTGGTCCATTCCCTGGACATCCACGCGAAGCCAATGGAATCCGGATGCGTGAGTCTTCAGGTTGTCGGGGCGACCGAAGTCTCTTTGCGCCCGCGGAAGGCAAAAGGGGGCGTAAAGGAAGCGCAGTTTGACTCAGAGTCAGACGCTTCCAGTTTCCCAGGGGGCGCCCTAGATCTTTCAGATGTTGAAAGCCTCGAGTCTAATGAAGCTTCTGAAGCGTCCGATCTCCTTGAGGAGCCAGTTCCTGCACATGAGACAGACGCAGAGGCTGGCCAGCTAGAGGACGACCTTGATGAGCCAGTGGCAGACGCAATAGCAAGTGCTTCACATGTGGTGGCAGAGTATTCAAGCGCTTACTTTACAATGGAGAACTATTCCTTGGCAGGTCGTGGGCACGACGTGAAGATGCGGCTCAGGCCCAGATGGGCTACTGAGCAGCCAGAGGGACTGGGCAAGCAACAGCGCAGCAAAACGTTACAGATTTTGGCGCATGATGCCCGCGAAGAAGACCCTCACCTATCTTATATCTTGTTGCGGTGTTGGAGTTTGTGGCGTGCGTCCCAAGGCGCGTGGCTGGGGCATCGTGTCTCTAGACAGCGTTGGCATGATCAGGAAAAGGCTCGGGTGCGAGATGCTATCCGAGCACTGGAGCAGCCTGTGGGCACCACCGGCAATCCTGCTGCAGACCAGAAAATTCGGGCGTGGGCGCCAGATGTCTTGGCGTGAGCACTTTGCAGTCAGAAATGACGCAGCTGTGCGCAGATACCTGTACTTTCCAAGATGCTGCAGAAAATAGTGGAACGATAAATGAAATTTAGTGGGTTTTAGTGGAACTTAGTGGAGTTTAGTGGCGTATATAGTAGGGCAATGAAATGAGTTTTGTTGTAGTTAGTGGAGTTTAGTGGAAATTAGTTGTACTTAGTAGCAATTAGTGGATATTAGTGGCATTTAGTGGAGATTAGTGGCATTTAGTGGAAATTAGTGGCATTTAGTGAAGATTAGTGGCATTTAGTCGAAAGTCGTGGCAGTTACCTCCGCGTGTCCTGCCGCTGGGTTGCATGCCCCGCACACTTACATGTGTTTGTGTCTCCATATATATATATATATGTATTTATTCATTTTCCTCCGCGTGTCCTGCCGCTGGGTTGCATGCCCCGCGCACTTACATGTGTTTGTGTCCCCATATAGATATATATATATATATATTTTATATTTATTTTCCTCCGCGTGTCCTGCCGCTGGGTTGCATGCCCCGCACACTTACATGTGTTTGTGTCCCCTTATATATATATATATATATTTATGTATTTTCCTCCGCGTGTCCTGCCGCTGGGTTGCATGCCCCGCACACTTACATGTGTTTGTGTCCCCATATATATATATGTATTTATTCATTTTCCTCCGCGTGTCCTGCCGCTGGGTTGCATGCCCCGCGCACTTACATGTGTTTGTGTCCCCATATAGATATATATATATATATATTTTATATTTATTTTCCTCCGCGTGTCCTGCCGCTGGGTTGCATGCCCCGCACACTTACATGTGTTTGTGTCCCCTTATATATATATATATATTTATGTATTTTCCTCCGCGTGTCCTGCCGCTGGGTTGCATGCCCCGCACACTTACATGTGTTTGTGTCCCCATATATATATATGTATTTATTCATTTTCCTCCGCGTGTCCTGCCGCTGGGTTGCATGCCCCGCACACTTACATGTGTTTGTGTCCCCTTATATATATATATATATTTATTTTTTTTCCTCCGCGTGTCCTGCCGCTGGGTTGCATGCCCCGCACACTTACATGTGTTTGTGTCCCCATATATATATATATATGTATTTATTCATTTTCCTCCGCGTGTCCTGCCGCTGGGTTGCATGCCCCGCACACTTACATGTGTTTGTGTCCCCATATATATATATATGTATATTTATTTATTTATTTTGCTCTGTGGCGCTGGCTTGCATGCCCTGCGCATTTACGCGCGCTTGTCCTCTAAAAGGATCGTGTTGAATGGACCTTTTGGTGGTGCCTTGGTGGTGCCGTTCGTTTTTCCGGGTCGATCCAACGCGGCCCGCAGCTTCCATGAGCATTTTGTCGCTTCAGGTGTTTTGGCTCCCTGACTCAAGGTCACTAGAGTGAATGGCGACGCTCACCCCGCAAGAGCAACAGGCTGCGACCGATGCCTTGAACGCCAAGGACTTCAGCGCCGAAGAAGTGAAGCTAGCGCAGCGTTCTGTGGATCGGCTTGTGCAGAAGAAGGGTCGGACTCCGACGCAAGATATGGTCATGATGTTTTGTGCTCTCAGGCGAGCCAGAGGACAAGGAGCGCGCATCAATCTATCCATGCTGGAGGGCTGGACCGGTCAGATGAGGCAGTCGACCACGGTCAAGCAGTCGCTTTACGTTGTGCAACAAGAGTCTTCAGCCCTATCGAACCCAAAGGTTGCAGAGGGCATTGTGCCTGCCAGTGACCTTGCAGATGTCCCACCGGGTCTTTTGGAGCAGGGTGTGGTGTTCGTTGACCCGGCGCCTTGATAAACTTGTATTGTTCGGAATGGGGGCATGGGGAGGTTTCGGGAATCATTATGGGGCGGTTTCCGCTCAGGTGGTGCCCCGCGAGTTGTTGGGCAAGAACGTCAGCGTGATTGAGTTAGCCTTGGGCGTGCATCGCTCCAGAGACATATCAGCCTCGCCCCACGCTTTGGGGGGAGATCAGCAAACAGTTGTGCCCGCGGGAGAAGCCTCTACAGACAATGTGGCGGAACCAGCCCCAAGCGCTTCGTCCCAAGACCTGCCGGAGGCAAAGCGCCAGCGGCTGCTGGTCCCTAGGATGAGCGAAGAGATGGGGGCTGACTCTGCAGCTGAGGAGATCGCAGAGAACTGCAAGCAAGCTTTCTTGGCGGGCCGCATCTCCTCCCAAGACGCACTGGACAGCACAACGGTGCTATTCTGGGTGCAGCGCTATGTGGAACACGTCACCAAGGCCTTTGAGGCTTTCCAAGGCGAACCTGCGCAGTTTCGTGGCGGTCTGAATGTGTGATTTTGGTATGACTCAAAAAAAGTAGGGGGCCCCCCCTTCCAAAAAGGCTGGTTGTCCTTTGGGTTTCCCGCATTAAACCAGAGCAAAAGAGGCCCTCAAAAAAGACACAGCGAATTGAAAAGAAAAAGCCACCGTGCGTTTGTTTTCGTGGCCAAACCTTCCTCTGGAATATATAGGCGCCCCACAGCCGAACTCCGCGGTAGCTCCGGGTTTGGGCTTTGGCCAGTTAGGTTTGCGGCCCAATTGGACGACTACGCGAAGTTGCTGATCAAGTACCTGGTGAAGACCGTCCTGAACCCACCCAAAGCCATTGCGTTTGCAGATGTCCAGGTCTTTGCTACGGCGTTCCGGGAGTTGGACAAGGTACCTGGCCTCTTGCCAGACACAGGCCGTGCAATTTGTGCTTTGGCAGCTTATGATATCCGGTCTCGAGGGGATTTGAGCATTTCGCTGAATCTGCAGCAGCAGACCATCTTCTACAAGAGTGATTTCTACAAATCCTTCATGCAGCACCGTGCTTCCGAAAGAATCTTAGCAGTCAAGGCCAACGTCGCCGCGGACGTGGGCCAGAGGTTGGCGGCTGTCACCAGCATCCTCGAGGACGGGAACTTGACGGATCACCAGAAGGAGGACTTGCAGTTTGCCCAAACGATTTTTGGCGCGGCCTCGGAGGAGACGAAGCTGGATTTCTTGATGTCGCAGGCATGGCTGAGTCATTCCATTTTGAGCATAGTCACAAGTGAAAAGTTGTTGTCGGTTGGTCGGGTGTTTCTACTAAGTGTTCGCACCATGCCCTGGTATTTATGTAAGCCAGAACGCTTGATGGCTTCTATGGGCACCCTTGAAACAAGAGTCTGTCTTTTGCCAGACACAGGCTGGCCGCCTTGACACCCTTGCCACTTGGGAGCCAACAGATGCTCGATTGCGTTTGAAACGGTTCCTGGACAAGACCAATGCTTGGAAAGATGCAGATCCAGCCCAGTTCCTGGATGACTGTTTGCGGCTTGTTAACACAGGCAGTGTTGCTCACATCCAGCACCCAGTTGTCCGCAGCTTGGTCGCCATGTTGGGGAAGCTTGTGGCTGCGTGCGGTGAGCACTCTTTGCTGCAGCGCTTTAGTCACCAACTTCTTTTGGAGTCTCCGCCGCGTCCATTAACAAGTTTCTCTCCGCTGCACATCGTGTTTCCAAGGTAAAGCTGTTTGCTTTGATATTTGGCGCTGGAAACCACATGCCTTAGGATTTGGCGTGCGTCAAGGTGGACTTGCCTTACCTTTCCCTAAAGATCTCTCCAGAGGAGCTTGCTGTTCCAGACCTTCAACCCATGCTGCAAAAGATGCTTGCAGTTGTATCCACGAAGGATTGGGTGCAGAGTGAGGGGAATCCGACCAATTATTTTCTTTTTAGTGCTGTTTTCCAAAGACATGTCCCCCAAACCCGATAGCTGGCCCACAAACACAGAAACCCTAAAGTACGCAGGACTTGGCTAGAGACGGCGAGGCCCTACGCTTCTTGCAACAATCCGTGAAGCCGGAAGCACCCGCAGGAAAAAAGCCGGCAATGCCTGAGACCGCGGAGAAACAAGGCGAGGCTGGAGACGGCGGGGCAGATGCACGCCAGGACCAAGAACCCAAGAGTCGACATGGATTTCCGGTGGGTAGCATTGTGATCACGACGTCGGTGAAGCACAAGAGTAAGTACCACAACCAACGAGCCGAGGTGGTCGCTGAGTTGACCCACGAGGTGAAAGTCCTTCTCCTGACCGGTGATGCGGACACGGAAGTAAAAAAGTTTAAGCCCGAGAACTTGAAGCTCGCCCCGCCAGAGGAGAAAGACACGGCAAAGCCCACCAACACCGCCGCGGAGCGTGCCCAGAATCTTTTCGCAGGGGACGACCTTGATGGATTGTGACACCACGCCCGTGGATCGAGCCAAAAGAGTTTTCTTGCATGGGAGCTGGGCCTGAGCTTTCCCAAGCTTGACAAACGTAGCTAACGGAAGAGTTGAAGCAGCCGACATGGGGCAACAAAGCAATCGCGCCCTACATAGTTTGAAATGTTCCTACGCAGGTAGTGAACGCTTGTTGATGTTGAGAAGCAAATCTTGTGGCGGTTTCTTGTTTGCGCCAAGCTAAGCCGCTATTCACCGCTAATTGCCGCTAACTGTCGCTAATAGGAACTGCCTAAGACGCCTGCAAGCCTCCAACAGTTGCTACTTAACTGTATATAGCCCAACACCCACCTCATGTTATCAGCTTATATGAACAAATGCTCATGATGCAGTGTACATATATATATATATTGTTTATACAGTTGAACATAGAGTTAGCTACACACATCAGTGGCCTTGTTTTTCGTTTCTGTCCACTGCGAATCTCCCCGGGCCGTGTGTCTTTGGAGGCTCCCTTGCCGGTGCCCGCCGCCCGGCCTCAGAGCCCCAGCTCCTTGCAGCGCGCAAGGGAGGAGGCGGCTTCGTGTTGCCGTGGAACCCAGACAAATGGTCTGAATGGTCCCTTCAGGAAAACCGTGTAAAATCGTCTTCCACCCCTCAGGTTTCCAGGTCCCATGTTAGTGGATGGGAGAGCAATGTAAGGGCCTAGAAAAAAAACACGAATACTTTACTCCTACCATTATGGCTGACATTAGAGAAGCACAAGCGCCCCAGAATTCCATTCTGATTCTGAGACGCTTTTCATCTGCACCTTTGGCTTACCAGGGGTGTTCCTTTTTTTTTGGTACATGGTGGTGTCGCTTTTGCTGCCAGGGAAGGGTCATGGCCAGCATCATCATCATTGGCGGAGACTGAATCGATGACCTCGGTTCATATACTTCAGACTCAAGGGAGCCATTGCAGAATCATTTTTGGGACCATCATTGTTCCAGTCAGGGTCATTACTCTTAGTGATTTATTTAGTTCTGTTAAGAGTCATGAGCTTGCCATGGCTTCCCTTGCTTTGGCTCCAAATCAATGTCGGACATGGAAGAACTCAAGAAAAGCTGGTTCCCAAGATGGATCCCGAAGTTGCAAGTGGTGTTGCCTTTTTTAATGCTGAGCTCACCGATTCGAGGGCCAAACAAGCCCACCATCATGAAGATCCCTTGCTTGGGGGATCGCTGATTCCAGGTGTTTGACTTATTGTGCAATGCGGCATCTTGCAGAGTTAAGCAATTTTAACCCTTGGTAGGACAACATGGACATGGAGATCTCCCTTTTTGGAGGGTCTTTCACCTTTTGGGGAAGGTCCTGATGAATGCGGCCGGGCCGGTTGATTGATTAATGTTGACCCCTGATTAGTGAATAACCCTTCCAGTTATTAATCAGGGGGGGTCCGTTTTGAGGTGGGATTCCTTCCTTCCAGGGTGTGACTGAGGGGTTTACGGCACTTGGATGTTCAACCAACTTGGTGAGTAGACTACAAGCATGGCTGTAAGGGAACTAACCCCAGTTACACGAGGTATAACCATGGCTATGACCTACGAAAGCTGGTTTGCCATCCAAGTATGAATCAGGGGTCAAAGTAGTTCCCGTTCTCTGTCGACGTAGGCCCAAGCAGTGGAGCGGCGTCTCGCGGGCAAAGCCACGCTGCCGCCGCCACCGCCGCCGTCATCGTCACCGCCCTCGTGTGGGAGCCCAGAGCGGCGTCCGAAACCGCTAATGACAATTTCCCAAACCTCCAGTGGTGTCTTTTTTTCCTTGTTTTCCCAAGTCTTTGCCCAGATAGGTTCTGGGGTAGCTTGGTGCGCGTTTTGGAGGGTTTTGGCAGGTTTCTGTTGGAGCTTGTCTTGGAGGGGGCTTCCCTTTAGTTTCAATCAACACACAAGAGTGCCTTTTTCTTTCCCATCGGGGGGGGGGGGGCGGGGTTTGGGATTCTAGTAAGTAGTTCCGAAACGATTAGCAAAATGTGGCTCCCACCATCATGCCAGAATTGGCTTTAAAGTACTGTGCCCCATGGCCATAATGGTACAGCTCTTTGCCAACCCAAATCTCACCCATGCATTTTTGGTTCTGGGTATGTCCCGTGCAGCGGGGGGTCCAAACAGGACCACTGTTTTTGTTGATTGGGAAATGCAAGGTTGGGGTATCATGAGTTGAAAGGACCAGGCGCTGATTTTTCGTCAATGGGACTAAGGGCTGCGCTTGAGCAATGGGCCGGTTAGCAATGGATCCGCCCAATCAAACGGCCTAGCCTAGGTTCAGGGTTGGAAGGGATTCGGGAAGCCCAGTTCAGTGGGTGCCTGTCATATATATATATATATCAGAATAAGGGGAACCCTTTGGCTTCCCTTTGAAACAACCGCAGAAAGGGCAACCTCAAAATACATACACACATGCTATACCTTTTGCCTTTTTGGTTTCCCGCAAATCACTTGGCAACTGGGTCATTTGAAAGGTATCACAGAAGGTTTCGTTCCTGCGGAATGAAGCTCGGGGTCGATAGTAGACACCCTCTCCGCTGCCGCTTGTTGGAGGGAGGTGCGGGTCGTTTGAACATGTCATGCACCTTCCTTTACGGATTGTCAATTGCCAGCGAACTCAAGGGAAAACCTACAAAGAAGGGTCCTTCCTAGCGGAAAGCCAACAGAACATTGGGATGTGGTTTGTGTATGAGCGCCAGACACACGCCCAAAGCGGGTTTTCCCCCCGGCCCTTGCACCAACAACATGATAATTAGGTGGTGTCCCTTTCCCACCCCAAAGAACAACGGCTTTCCCTTGGCTTCCCTTCAAACCAACCCTGTTCACCGCTGGAGTCTATCTCGCTGAGGCCTGTCCCGGGTCCATGCCGCACCGTGCCAAGCCTCAGGTCGTTGGTCGTGAAACGGGGTCCTCGGGATCACAGTGTGTGTGTGTGTGTGTGTGTTGCTTTGAGAGTGTTCACAATGTTCAGCTTGTATGTTGAGGGTTTTGCCAAATTTGGGAGTTGGTACCCTTTCATCTTGGTTTAACAAGCTGACCTGAATGTCCTCATGTGTGTGTGTGTGTGTGTGTGTGTGTGTGTGTGTGTGTGTGTGTGTGTGTGTGTGTGTGTGTGTGTGTGTGTGTGTGTGTGTGTGTGTGTGTGTGTGTGTGTGCGTGTGCGTGTGCGTGTGCGTGTGCGTGTGCGTGCGCGTGTGTCTGTGTCTGTGCGCGTGTGTGCGCGTGTGTGCGCGTGTGTGTTGTGTGTGTGTGTGTGGGGTGTGTGTGTGTGTGTGTGCGTGTGTGTGCGTGTGTGTGTGACATGTCAGGTGACTTGAGTGCCTTGGCAGCATGGTGATGTTTGTTTGATGGTTTTCAGCATGGTTTGAAGGGAACCAAAAGGACAACTGAAGGCAATTTTCAGGGTCGCTCATGCTATTTGGCCAGTTTACGGCGAGCTCACCGATTCGAGGGCAACACGAGGAGCGAAAGCCCGGATGTACTGATTGAGAGCCATGGTGGGTTATGGCTTTCAATGGTTCTCAATGGCCCCGAATAGTCCATAGAGTCAGTAGTTATTAGGTTGTAATGGCTTCCCTTACTATAGCTTTGAATAATCAGTACATGACTTTTTGGGAAAAGCGGGGTTGGAGTGAGGGACGCGTTGGTTTCCACTGCTTGACCTGCTTCCCGTAGAATTTGCCATTCGGAAGGCGGAGCTTCACAGATCAGATTACCCTGTGGTGGTTTGGATTGGCGGGATTTGGACCCCCGGCTCGTCTGAGTTACTGGATTTGTTCATCCCGGAACACCTCCAAACCAATCCATACCGCCAGGTAATTGGAGGGAAGCCGACCAGAGGTGGTTGCAGTTGCACGCGTTCTTCCTTCTTTCTCCCTTCCAGTTGGAAGGAAGACGGTTCAAGACTTGAGAGTTTAAGAGAGATGTGAACCCTGGCAGTCTTTGCCTGTCCACTTTCAGCAATCCTGGCGTGAAACATCAAATCTATTTGGTGTACCAGGAGCAAGGGCATTGCTTGCAGCAGTGCTGCGTGGTTGGGGGGGGTAGTGACTTTCGAATTCTGGGAAACAAATGCACTTTGGCTGTGTCTTATGTGACTGCTTCAAAGCGAAATAATCCTGGAAATTAGGAGACACAGCGGACCGACACAAGAATCTTCTCTAAAATCCTTATTTCTAGGATTTTATAGCTGTTTGGGTTGCTGTCCAAGTTAAGCGCGCTCGACAAGTGGTACACCAGGGCCACTTGCCAATGTGAACAATCCAGTCTGGTTTACCCTTCCCTTTTGCCATCATTTTGCGGGGCTTTGCACTTGGGCCTGCCAAACAGACCGATGTGAATTGGTGTGCATTGCAAGCCTTTGACACGCTCGGGGCATGACAAATGTGTTTGCCTCCTGCTCGAGCATTGGCTGTTTCAAAGTTGCATAAATGCAAACCAACCAGCAACAACATGACCGCACAACACACATCCAACAACACAAATGCCTATCTGACAACAACATATACGCAACCCAATTGGCTTTCCCCGAAATTTGGACATCGTGCCCGGCTTGCCTCACTTCCGGCTCATGGCGTGCCTTTTTGGCAAATCCGCGGAGGGTGACGACGAAGAGGCGCGCCAGCCGCCAGACAGGGTTAGGACCGTGTTTTCATGAATCAAGGGATGCCTGGACAAGGCCCTTGTAAGACCCGAAGGTTTAACTTTTGACAGCCCCTCCTTCCCATAGACCCCTGTAGGTTCATGCTTTCTGTGGAAAGTGGTTTTAAGGCCACTTTCTGTCATACCAAGGGCGTCCTCTTAGAATCGGAATGGCCTATGTTGGTATCACGGAAAGCGTGATTTCTGCTGTTTGTCTCAGTTGGTAAGCGGCGCAAAGCCTTGGCTATAAGCCACTCACAAGTCCCCGAAGTGGATTATACCCTAGGTAAAAGGATTTAATCAGCAGAGTCCCCCTCGAGTCGATGAGTACTCTACTAAAAGCAGAGCACTGATTAGTACAGTCGGCATGAATCCGAAGTTGACATGAACCATATTATGCATAGCCGGCTGACCCCGCGCGTGTTCTCATTTTCTGAAGTTGGGGAGCAGCTAGAAGGTTTCCATCCACCCAACTGGGCGCGCCCGATTCCGTCAGGCGGTGCTGAAGCTTCCGAACGGGAAGGAGCACCGTATCAAGGCGCAGCACGTTTAACGCGGCGGTGATTTGCTGCGGATCCGGCAAACCTCCAAGCGGTTGTTTGCGGTTTTTCTCTCGGCTTCCTGTTGAAACCTAGGCCCCAACAAGGGTTTCGAGTTGGAACACAGCCATAAAGGGGACAAGTACTTGCATAGTTGATTGTCCTGTGACAATGCCAATTGGTTCGATAGTATCCAAGACCCCCTTTTCCAAGTTGATCCAGTACACATCTCCGGACAACGGTTCCCTGTTTGGTTTGCAGTCGTGCTCTTTGCGCTTGGACCGGTTCCGCAGAGAAGCAACGGGTTGTGCCCGAGCCGCGCGTTTCCCTATCCCGACGCAGGTGTTGAAGCCGACGAGTGGGGAAGACTTGTTCCTCGACATCCGTGACCTTCACAGGACGGCGGGGGTTGGGGGGGGGGCGAGGCGGGGAGTGATGGGGATGGGGAGTGGGTGAGGATTTTGACCGGGAGGTCTTCTTTTTGTAGGACACCTTGTTTTGTTTGTGGTTTGAAGGCAGGATGCGTGAAGCCCATCATCCTCTTGTGGCTTGAAGACTGGATCTCAATGAAACTGGGAACACACCACCCGATTTTCCCTGTAAATGGTACAAGGGCGGGGGGCACGTCTCACAGCAGTGTTGTTACAGTGTGTTTCGCTGTGTTTGGATTTACTTGTTCTATTCAAGGGGGATCCACTGTCAATGGCTCGATTTCTTACCACCTCAATGCCGGGGGCGCTGTTTAAAGTGCCCAAGCCTTCTATTGGCCAAGTTTAGTTTGACATGGCCAACTTACAAAATAATCAGTAAAACTCAGTTAAACCGGTGTCACAATGTTCACGGTTTCAAGGCTTCAGCCACGCACGTGTACAGTCAGCATCGCGTAAGCTTTAATGCTTTGATTCGCCATCTCATGCGTTCTAGAAGTTTTAAGGTAGCCCTGCTCAAAGAGCCTTCAAGTACATGCAAACATTCGCTGCAGACCCAAATTCCTGGCAGGTGTCTGTGCACGTGTATGTTGCGGACACATACCCAAAGTTCCAGCGTTTGTGCAGCATTGCCAAACTCTGTTATGCGCCACTCCTCCAAGACTACTAAACTCTCACTTGCGCGCACCAAGTGCGCTATAGCTAGCCCAACATGCCCATCGTACGTTTTGTTTTTAGGGATTTCCAGGGAGTCCCATTTCACGGCTTTTGCACGGTTTTACTTTGCCATTCACGGGAAAACTGGGTCATTCGCGATTGCTAGAGATTTCACGGTTCCATGTTTGCACACAATTCTACAAACACAATAATTACAAGATTCCTGCTTTGGGCAATACCCTATTTCTCGAATTAATTATGTCGCCAAGCTAGGCGTTGATACACAAGCTGGCGCTACAGACATATGTTGAAATCGTTTAAATGTCTTTTCCAACTTAGTTAGCAAACGTTGCTTGACGCGCCCATTTCAACATGACATGCAAACTGATTGCCCAATATTTGTCAAGGCCTTGATAAGAAACACTCGTACCAACGGACACCAAAGTTGAGTATTGCATAATATGGGGCATTGCTCGAAACGTTTGAACCAATCTCCTTGCAAGAACAACAGTGGTTAATTGTGAGTGAAGCTCGGTCATATCGGGTGACCAAGTTAAACTTGGTCAAGGAAGGCCAGGGAGTGGTTGAAGGGCAATTGCTCGAGACATCCCTCAGTGACCCTGGAAAGATCTTGAAGGGTTGTTTGGGGGCTGTCCAGGGCTTGCCTGAAGGGGTGTGTATTCCCCACAAGCTATTTCCCACGATCCCGAACTGAATGGGCCAAGCCCTCTCGACATCGAAAGGCAAGCTTGTCTGTTGGTTTCGGTTTATGCCCCCAAAAACTGCAAAGATGTTTTTGACCCAAAGGTGGGTGGGGTGAAAATTAATTTTGATATATTGAACCTCGAGGCGTCAAAATCCTCCGTTCCCGAATTCCACGTTTGAGAAATCGGGGATAGTTGGGCAGGACTTGTCCTGGGCAGAGTTCCCATGTTGTCGCTTCCCTTCAAACCACTCTGAGGGCAAATCTCAGCGGATACACCCACAATGGCGTTTAAGGGCTATTTTTTGTGATACCAAGGGACCAAATCAAGTGACAAAGTCATAGGAATGCCTGCACAGAAAGTTTCGGCATCTCCTTCGAAGGCTCACCGGGTACTTCACCTTCGACCCGGGCTTCACGTGCACGGGCTCGTGCCTCTCAGCCATCACCTTCATCGACGGGCCCAAGGAGCGATGGGCTGTGGTTGCCAGGTACAACGACTAGTGCCTAATAGACGGGGCCGAAAAAAGGTCTGCAAAATCATTTCTGCCTGCTATATTCATAAGGGTCACCATCATTTGAGTAACGGTTTTTGTCAGATGATGGATTTTAGCTTCGGGGAGAACACCCAACAGGTCCGCGAAGGCACTTGTCTGATACATAATGTGCCACGAAGCCCAGCAAAGCCCCTCGAAGCAAATTCGCGTAGCCAGGTAACATTGACACAGGCGAAGCCACTTTGCGAATCCACTTCGTGGTTATAGTGTGTTATGTGCTTTCATGGCAGAAGCATGCCAAAGGTTCATGTTTGGAGTCACTTTCAGATGGCTGCCGGAAGGCCGTGACAAGACTACAGGAAGATTACAGTCAACCGAGCAGAAGAGTGCTGTGCGTTTCACACCCGGTTACCCTAGAAACGATAGACCATTTTCGCGAAGCCTTTGCGAAGCCTCCGCGGCCCAACATCCATGCTAAGCCCCTTTGAGGCCTAGAAATGCCCCTAGGCCTGATCAATGTCTCTCTCAACGCCTTTCATCGCCCCCTTAGACCCAACTTGGCTCAAGGAAATGAGTCAGAGATGTTTGTGGAACAAACGTCTGCGAAGCCGGCGAAGCCACTCCGCAAGCCACAGTCTTGCCGCGAAGCCACCCTTCCGCAAATTCGGGCCCGCGGAAGCCCCCGTGCGTCTACTCTACAAGTACCCCTACAAGCATGACTGAACGTGGTTTCAAACTACCCCATTCCCTTGCCTTGCTTTTACCCAGTCCTTTTTGTTTGGAGGGGCCACAACAAGAGTGCCGAATTGGCACTCGGACTCTGGGATTGGGGTTGGGTGCGGTAAAACCAAGTTACGTGATCATAGGACACGGATGTGTGTGATTGCTTGGCCCTTCACTGCTTTCAAAGGAAGCCTTTCCATTTCCACACAATTGCTGACCTTTTGAATCAAAGGCGCCATGAAGAGTCAGTTGCAGCACTTCAAAGAGGACTTGCAAAGGGCCGTTTTTTCCCCTCTTTGTATGTTTCCTTGGAGGTTCCCGACCCTTCAAGCCTCGCATGTCCAGCGCCTTTAAAGGCAAAGCACCCGGATCCCGATTGCCAGGGCATCTGCCTCTACCGGGGATATCCAGTGCCGGAGTTGGTGGAGCATGCCCAAGCTTTGGAGGCGCTCCCATCAACTCACCCGTTGAGTTCCTGGCTCAGGGGTGCCAAGATGTTTCGATTCCGTGGTTTTAAACATCACGCTGACTCTGTAGCGTCATACTGTTGGCAAGACCCTTTGGTGGCCAACAAACAGTTTGGACTTGTTTGTCCAATCCACTCAGGGGAAACGGGCTCAAAACCATGATGAAGGTCCTTGCCTGGGGGTTGGGGGTTGTCCTGTATTTCCAATTTGGGACTTTTATTGCGTAATCTGCCCAGGTGTCCCTGGGACTAAACAAAACCCACAGGCCACATTGTTGTGAGTGACCAAGGTAATTTTGATTAAAGTGAGAATCAGCCACTGTCGTATCGCAGAAAGCATTTTTTTCACCACAACTACAACCATGTGTTCGTTGAGCTCTACACTCGCATTCAAGATGGTCAGTGCACAACTTGTGACGAGCTCACCGATTGGGTTTTTCAAAGCAAGCAATTCCAGGAACCGACTGGAAATCTCAGCAGGGGATCGTGGCTTCAGATTGCGAATTGTAGAAGCCTTTGCAGCTCGAATGGCAAGATGCAGGACAACCGGTGCTCCCTACTTGCAATATGGGTATGGCCCAAATTGAAAAAATATATAAAAATAGCTAGGGTCACGCAGGTTTCCAGTCGTGGTTTCCATTTACCAACGTGCCTTTTTGAGCCACAGCCAAACATGTGTTCAGGCAATGGGTCTCACAATGGCACAAACCTTCTCTTTGTCCCAGACCAAAATGTTTCAGCAGAAGGGCATCAATGGCATGCAAATTGAAATTATCCCCCAAAAAAGGGTCTACAAATATGTATATGTTTTTGATGGTACCCTGGCGTGGCTTACAGGGGAGCATTTAAGGATATTATTAGTTTTGGGGGTTCCCCTATCTTGAGACAAACCCATGTGTGTGTGTGTGTGGGTGGTGCGTGCGTGCCCTTCTCACCTTGGTTTACAAGGAGACAACAAGGACAACGGAAGTCCACGTTCGGGTTTCTAGTCGCACAGCAACCCTCATACACCTGCCAAGGGCGATCCCCCTGATCAGGGGGTAAAATGAGCGCAACTTCCTGATGTAGGGCCTTTATATTCCATGGTTCAGGTTTTGTTTTGGAGTCCTTGTAAACTGTATGCATGCAGAATGGTGGCCGATTTGTTGCAACCTTCTTTGAGTTTTTTTTTAGGAAGTGAGTGTGTCGCAAATTTGAGGATCCAAAGTGGTTGAGTTCCTTTGCTTTCCCCGTGAAAGCCCTCAAACAAGCGGTTTCCTTCCCCAAAAAACAAGAGACCCAAACGGACTCGAAGTGTCCATGGGTCTTGGCGGGTTCTTGAAACCCACAGGTGGCGCATTTGCTGCTGGTGGGTGAGAAGGCCACAAAGGAAGAGTACAAGTCCTTCAAGCGGGAGATCCAAAAGAGCATGTGCCTTGGTCAGAAACCTCCCCTGCAAATTCTCATGGAGCCCCTAAACAAGAAGATATTCCTGTACAATGGTGGGTTAGTGGTTCCACGTTCATTTGTAGGAGAGTATCACTGCTCATTTTGCCATCTTCAAGCCTAGTTTGGCCCATGCCTTTGGGCAATGCTCAGCTCTTGCCGTGGTGCACAAGAAGTGAACGAGTCTTTCTGTGTCTTTTGCTGAGGGCATCCCTTTCTTATGGTTCGAAGGACAACCAACAGGAAAACCACCAATTCTCGGAGGGGGGCCCCTAAAAAACACACGCCCAATTGTGTCAATGTGTGTCTGGTCTCTTGCAGTCCAGCAAGTGGTCTAGAAGCAACTTCAATCCCAGAGCGAAACTAAAAGCGAACACGGCCCCAGCCTTTCGTAAGTGTGGTCTCACCCAATCTTGCCAAGACATGTTTGCTGAGTCAAAACCCTCTGCTTTTCAAGCTGGTTTTTGCTTCTGGAAGGATTGCGGAAGCGACGCAAACAGAAGTTGTGAAAACCATTGGAAAACCTGTCTTTTGCCCGAAAAGATTCCTTTAAGAGACCCAAGAAGCTGAAAGCCTGAAAGCTGAGGCTGGTGCACGAGAAGGTGAAGGCAATGTTTGCCAACTTCACCATCAACGCCCACCCCATGGCGATCATGGCTTCTTGGCATTGGGAGCATGGGATCCCGGGACCAATCATGGATCGTGGTTTTCAAAATTTGAGGTTCCGTTAAACCAAGCCCAAAAAGGGTATCCTCGAAAAAGGCGTGCCCACATGTTGTTTGGTGCAGTGGCTGCTTGAGTTCATTTGTTGGAAGACTGAAACAAAATGGAATTCGGACATCCCCCCCTGCCCCCCTGCCCCCTTTGGCCGGATAGATCCCGTTGCGAAAATGCTTGAGAGCTTGACGACGCTGCACGTTGGGGGCAACCCTGATTCAAACCAAACATGTCTAAATTACTCTTTGTTTAGCAGCCTCCGTTCCCATTTAAAGATCACCAGGGGGCTGGTTGTTGAAACACATTTTGCCCAATGGCTCCTTCTGCAGAGCGCAAATGTCGGAAAATGACGATCCACCCTGCGAGGTGGCCGTCACGGGCGCTCTCAGCTGCATTTTCAGCCACTTGGACGCTCCGGCTCTCGGGTACGGCACGTCCCTTCGGGTGCACGGGTAATTACTTGGCACAACCTCCGGTCGCAAATATGGGCGCTGGGAACCTGCCTAAGGTGCTCCCTTCCAAAGGGGCTACCAAAAGGAGCCGCTGATTTTATGCCTCAAGACTGGCAGACGCCCATAGAAACGCGCATGCTTCACACGTGGATCAGTCTCACTTCCCCTTAAAGGGCCCTGGCCTCAGCCCTCGCCAGAGCTCGTGGTTAGCTGAGTCGTGCCGGTTAAATAAATTCGGTGTCGTGAAACAACTCTTGCTGGTCACTGGGTGACAACAATCCACAGGAAGCACTGGCTGGGCCGTGTTCAGCATAGGCAGCCAAACTGGATCAACATTCCTTGGCTTATCTTAGGCGGATGGTTGCTCGTTTTCGGAGTTGAACAATGTGGTTGCAGCTGTTGGTTTGATGCTGGTGTGAGAGTCTAGTTGGGACCTACTTTGGATGGTGGAAGGAGAATCCAGGAGGAACACAATTGCAATTGGTGGCTGTACCCTCTTCACGAAAACGCCAACTCAGGCAGTCCCCTCCTGGACTCGAAAGAAGGACAAGCCGTTTTTGAGTGCCAACAACAATGGGTGTCCTCTCCGCTCCAAGACTTCGACAACCATTGCCGGACTTGTCTTCTGTAGCTTCTCGCCTTGTCTTGTTTACCAGTTTCCACAACGCGCCGGGTGTTGCGCAAAGGCGAGCTGGACCCCTTCGATGAGGCGCATCGCTGGCTGGCCTGCACCCGCCTCATCGCGAAGGTGCCGGCGCGGAGGCCCAGAGCCACAGAGGGCCGTCCCATGCAGTCATGCAGTGGACCTCAGGAAACGATGGACCTAGCCCATCAAGCCCATAGAAGAGAAACCCACAAAAAAACTTTGGGGTTGTCCTTTCGGTTTCCTTTAAAACCACCAAAACACGGGGACCCTCAAAAACAAACACACCCACAGAGGAGATTGCCCCATGATGGCAATTTCCCGCGATGGAGGGAAACAAACAAGTATTTGCGCTTGCCTAAAACAAGAATTGGAGGGGGTTCCCTTTGTCGTATATTATACGCGATTTTTGGACAAGAATGGAGGGGGTTGACACCACATCACACTCCTTTTGAAGAAAACAACATGCCTTCTAGATTTGCGTTGCTGTTAAACGAGTCGACGAATGTTGTTTTTATGATCTGACCCACACAAGAAGAAATAGCAAGCCCCAGAACATGGGGAGTGGAGTGAGACAAACCAAGATCCCCTTTTCACCACACGGCCGCGACGGTACAACAGGGTTCCAATTTTTCATCTTTGCAAATCCCAAAAGGCTGTGCTTAGCACCAAAATGGCAAACACACGTTTTGTTTTTGCTATTCCAAACTGCCTGAAGTGAGCTGCTGTCTCGTTTTGCTTCGTTGGCCAAGGACAACCATGAATCAGAGTGTTGCCGCGGGATGTGGATTCCAAATACGGCACATGACGGTTTCAAAATGACACCAACCAACGGGACACCAATCGAATGTGCGGCTTTTAAGGGAAGGGCATTTGCTTGGTGTTTTCTTAAAGGGTCCTTAGTCTAAGGGCTATGTGAGGACACAGGCTGTGCGTGACTGTGTCAATTATTCCATGGCTCCGATTGTGCAACGCAAACATCATGTTGCATTCGTCCCCACGCCTTCAAACTGGGCGCGGCGCATTAACTTATATCACGGGCAACCTCGGCGCTTTTCGATACTGATATCCACTTCGCAGTTGATCCCAGTGTCTCATCCCAGTCCAACTGGTGGGCATGGGGATTGAAATTCAAAGACTGAACATTCAACAAATATGCCAATGTAGTTTGCCCTACCTCACCTGGTCCTCTCTGCCCTAAATCCATTGGAGATCTCCGGGTGGGTCCCTTCTCCCAGGTCCTCGCCTGCATGGCCTACAAGACCTCCATAGGCTGCGAATGGACCCCGAGTCCATGGCCCGGGTTTCCATTCAAGACGAAACACCTAAGCTCCAAAGAATATGGATGCCCCACAAAACATGTTGATATGGTATTTCTGGGGTATTTCTGGGAAAAGACCTAGATTTTTGGGATTCTGTCAAGTTTAGGAAAAGATCGTACTTCGGTACTTCCTTTTCTTAATGGTGCCTGTCTGAGGCTCCGACTTTTTGGGTCGCGCGAGTGATCGCCCTACAAATGTCGATTGGCAAGAGACAAATCAAGGGATTCCATTTAGAATGATATCCAAAAGAAACCCCTGGATATCAGAAGATTGTAAGCCTTGGAGAACATGCTAGTTGGCAATGGCGAGTGCTCAAAAATGTGGATGTCCTCTTGATGTAGGATTTGACGGCACACAGGATATGTTCCTGCAACTTGTCCCAATTGGGAACTTGCTTGGACTTCCGCATTGCTTCGGGATGGATTGGTTTGGGGATTTGACCCCTTGTTCTTGTAGGGTAAAGCCACCCCCGAACCACCTATCCACGAATCCAAACCACCAATTGGATTGGAAGCTAAGAGGAGCTGTCCACCCTTCAGGCCTGATTCTCTGGCAGATAGTTCCAGTAAACCGACTGACTGAACATTCGCTGGTTCCCAATGTAGAGTCTTCGCACGAGAGGGGTCGCTCACGCTTAGCCGAACAGAGCCTATGGGTGGGGCACTGTTACAGGGAACACGTCACAAACTCTGTGCCATGCTTCCGTTCAGTGTGCAGGTCAGCCACTGATGTACCCTCGTGCTGACCTCTCCTATGCAGAGAACTTCCTGTGGCTTGGCTGCATTGCGGGTGAACAGCACAGGTAGGTTTGCATGTCTGGCCGGCAGTCAAAATTGTGGTAGTGATAGGACAGTGAGGTGTTTCCATCATAAACGTCATATGGTGCTGAAGGTCATGCCAGCTGCACATGGTTCTCTTCCCTGGATGCGAAACAGCAATGACCAGGTGTTTTTGTCTACAAAAACATGTAAGGGGCTCGCTATGTGTAATGTAGGTGTCCTGAAATATTTAGTACCCAGTCGTTGAAATACGTGTTTATCAATTTACCGTACTTGGCCCTATATATGTGTTGGATGATGCTCATGTGAAAAACAAAAAAACACTAGGCTGGTTGGTAGTGAGGTTTACATGACCACAAACCCCTGCCTGCACCTAATTCTGGAAGACCAATCTGAGACTGTTGCAGTGGCAGGCATGTGCCGCAATATTTCTGGAGCTTCCATTCATGAAAATATGTATATACAGGTTTGTTCAAGGCAAATTTGAGCAATATAGCATCACAGAGGCGCTGAGTTTGTGTGAGGGGACGATGCCAAAACCGCTGTAGCCGGCCACCCAGAAGGCCAGAGCCATAGTCCAATGCGAAGGGCTGGGGCTACCCAAGAAGACCCTGGGCTACGCAAGCGCCAAGCACAGGAATGGGGGACACAGTCTGGGCACAAGGGATTCACTGAGGCGTGGCAGCCGCATGGCCACGCATGTCCCCAAGACAGAACTAGAGCTGTAGCCTGAGGCTAGGGCTGGGTGAAGCCCCAAGAGCAAGTGCTGAGGGGTGGGGCCTCTTTACAGGGCAAGGGGCAGTGGCCAGAAGAATTAGGGGTTTGGGGTGGGGCAGTTGGGCTGGGGCTGACATGGCAATTCGTTCCTTGGCTATGATCCAACCAGGGGTCTGACCGCTTCCCGCCCTTGAGGGCCAAGGCAAACATATGACACCTGAATTGTGAGGTTGTGCCACCTACGTTCAGCCTACTGTGCGTGCGCGCGTCCTCCAGTTTCTGAAAACATACCAAAAGTCAGGGTGACAGTCTGTCCTCGAGCACCTGTGCCACAACATGACTCGCAAGTCCCAGCTCAACTCAAAGGCTGTTTGTGGCGGAACCCTTGCTGTATATCAATAGGCTGCTTACTCGGGTTTACAGGACTGTTTGCTCAGCATCCACCCTTTTTGAGTGTGGCGCGAATCCCAGAAAGGAGGATCCCGGACAAGCCTGCTCAATCTCAATGGCATTTTGAGGACAGCCCAGTGTGTTCAGCCAAGCAGGTATCGATTCACAAGCATGTTGTTTTCGCAACCAGAAGGTTACTGAGAGCCCCATGTATTCCCAGCGTTGGGCAACAACGAATCATTTGGTCACCTCGCACTGGAGATGCCGAGGTACATGATGTTTGCCACGCCCATGGAGGAGTACAAGGTAAACCCGGTGGCCGCCAAAGCGATCAACGCCTTCATGATCCTCCATATGGACCACGCGACCTGGCTATGTCTCAAGCCTTTGACGGCGGTGGATGGTTTCCCGTAGATATCTGAAAGCTATCAACCAAAGGGTCTCCGACATTGATTACTGTCTGAACTCGCACAAATAACAGCTCCCTTGTCTATGTCCTTTGAGCTGAACAACCAACCACCTTGAACATTTCCTGTTTGTTCTTGAACAACATCACTTTGAACTTTGAGCAGGATTTGTTTCCCTAGAGCAAACAGCCGCTTTGATCGGTTCCTGTTGTTTCTTTTTTGCTTGAAGAGCTTGAAATGACATCCGCTTGACCACATTTTCCCAGGGAATCCAAAGACATGAGTAAACAGCGTTTCATACGTCTTTAGCGAGTAAACATGGTCTTGGGAAATTTCACGCTCATTCACGCTGCTCACGTGTTCACCTCTTGTTCTGCCACTGCACAGTCAGGCATCACCACCGCATTTTGCGCCAGATTGGTATTGATATTGTGTGCACAATTTTCATTGTTCGATAAGATAGCGCTAGGCGCACGTGTAGTCTAGTGTTGGAGCTAGGCGTTTATCAGGCACCACGCCAGGATCATCCATTGGCTGGCTGGACACACCACAATTTACACTTCAGGGCTTGCACGAGCACCGTGCTGAGAAGTAGACCGAGATTGCCATGCACATTACACACAGGAAGAATCCAATCTACAATGCGCACATGCTAATTTTGTGGAAACATTGCGGCCAAATTTTGCAGGCCCAAGGATCTAGTCCGAGCCACATAGCTGGGCAAACGGCTTTGTAGCCATGTAATTGTTGCAGCCCGAACCAGCAGGTTGTGGCATTTGGATCCGGGGGGGGGGGGAATTCACGTTTTTTTCACGGGTAAACTCCGTCTTTCACGGGTAAACTCCGTCGTTCACGCAAAATTCACGGTTGGCTCACGGTCCCCGATTTGTCAACGATATTGGTGAAGCATACAAATATAAACCGATACTGTCTGCGATTCCCATACAGCACAGCTAGCCTAAAAGCATCCAATTACCACCTCCTAGACGGTAGCCCTGCCCATGGCACAACCCAAGACACGCTGTTGCGCAGTGCTGCCACGAGTGTGTTGTTGTGCGTGTGACTTCTTGTATGCTGATGCCATCGCGTGAGTCACGCAGCGCAGCAGCGAAATACTTGCATGTGGCCAAGGTAATCTTGATCCATGGGGTCCATATCCATGCATGCTGCATAGCTAGCATGAAGGCTTACCTTGTCACATGCGTGGAAAATATGCCATACATGACTGCAATGTACATTGTTTGGCATGCAGGCATGCACTGGACCTTTGATGGTGCTTTCAGTTCTTGGGCCCAGTCAACAAATACCCCATTCACGGGCCATTCACGGGTAAACACCGTCTTTTGGGTTAAACACCGTCTTTCTGTAAAGACATAGTTTACTAGCGACTTGGAAGTACTGGGTTTTGTTCTTTCTCCCTTGAATCAACATCCTGATTTCTTCTTTGAACAAACCACACTCATTGAGCAATTTATGCTTTGTATCTGGGTGAAGCCGCGGGGTTGTCCCCTATGCTTCCCAAGGTGATCTCAAAGCCACCAAACGCTGACATGCCTGTTTAGCGTTTAGGGGATATGTACAGCCGCCAACAAGCAAACCTCACTCGAGTTCCAGGTTTTTCTACTTTTGGGGCAAGATTATGCAGGTGGTAAATAAAAGGTTCCGGCTGTTTGGGGTCAATCCACTCAGGACGCAAGACAAAGGGTGATCTCAAAAACTACCGCAGAGAACCCTGTCTTGGACCGCCTTTATGGGTGGTTTTCCCGGTCTGTTTTCCCCTTAAACAAGCCAAAGAAAATGGGCACCTTCTCGCAAGCCAACGAGGAGCAGAACGCCTCCACCTCCACGGTGCGCATCGCCGGAAGCTCCCAGGCCAACCCCTACGCCTGCATCGCCGCAGGCGCGAAATGTTCCCCATATGTCTCTCTCACATTGGGGATGTTGTTGTTTTGAGGAAACCGAATTGTTGGTTTGTTGTGTGTTTTTGCTTTTTGGGTTGGATTCAAAGGAAGGAGGAAAACCACCGATCTTGGGGGGTCACCCTATTTTGAGACATACCCTGGTCCCCAAATGGTGGCTTTTCCGAAAAACGTTTTATGCCCTAAATGAGTGTGTTTTTTCAAGAGTACCCTTTCCGTTTTTGTTGTTTTTGGCTTTACGGGGACCACAGAGAAACCACCTTTGTTTTCTTGGTGGGGTTCGCCTTGCTGAGCCATACGATACGGAGGATGCCCTAGATATTGCAAGCAAAAAGGTAACCCTCTAGTATTTGGCAGAAGTTACTATAGTTGTGTGGCTCAACCCTTTGCAGCACGTGCGCGCGCTTCGAAGGGCTCGCAGAAGGATTTGGAAGAGGCTCGCAGAAGGCACCCTCCGTGCGGCAGGTTTTGCGGATCCGCTTCGTTGCCAAGGCCACAAAGCCATTGGAGTCCCAAGATGTGGGAGTGTACCACAGACCGCCAGTGGCGCGATTTATTTGTTCAATTTCTATTGGAGGGGGTTCCCCTACAGTTAGCCTAAAATCGATTAAAAGAGGGGCCACAATAATTACAGTACTCATAGCTTAGCTTACCTTCATGATTATGACTAGATTTGTTCTTTAAGGACCCCAAAACCCACTATCATTGTCTTGGCTGCTACATTACCCCACAAAAAAATCCTGTTCAACAGAATAATAAAGAGGTTCCAAATTAAAATCAACCAAAAAAGTTGTGCCTTTTCTTCTTTTTTGGAAATCACATTGACTTTCCCTCAGGCGTTGCATCCTTGTGGGGCCCCGCGCATGGCGGCGCCAATGAGGCGGTCCCTTCGGCAGCAAATTGGTAGTCGGGGGTTGATGAGCGTTCCCCCATTTTCTTTTCTGCTGGTATTCAAACATCACCATGTCTGTCTCGGTTAAGGTGAGTTTCCCTTGACAGGGGTGTTTTTTAGGGGGGGAATATTGCGAACCCTGTTGAGCATGAAGGTTCCCATGGTCGAAAAAGCTTTGCAACCTTGCACTTGTGGCTGGGTCATGGATCCTTTAGCAGGGAAACCCTTGACTCACTCCCTGAGTTTCTGGACTTTACACTTGACGGGAAAGCCATTTTGGCTGAAAAAACGGTTTCAACTTTTCTTAGCCAATCAGGAAGTGAGTCTGGGCAGCATGGGGACTACGAATTCGAGTTCTTAGACTGGGTACTACATGTGCAATTGTTTGTTTTTTTCTTGTGGGAAGCCACGAGGCAAGGCGTCTTTGGAAGCATGCATGGCGCTGGTAATTTCTTATTAGACACCTTGACCAAGAGGTGATGGACATGTCCAAATGTTCGAACCCCTCGCAGGTGAGTTCCAATTGCCCTCTTTTGGTTTTTCCGCTTTGATTTGTCAGCTTTGTCCGTTGCCCTGTCCGTTGCCCTGTCCATGACCAATGCATTTGTCACTGGGACCATAGAGCGGGACTCTACCTTTCAGCACGGCACGGTTCCCTTGTTGCAAAAGCAGCTATGTTCATGTAGATGGAGGGGCAAGCCTGCTTTCCTTGACACATGTTTGCAATGAATTAATGGCACAGCCGCTCTAACAGCCACGTCAGCTAGCTGGCTAAGAGAGATCAATTCTCGACGTTGAGGTGGCAGCAACCAGTTTGGCCTTGCCGTCATGGTTTGCCGTGGTTTGCCATGGTTTGCCATGCATGTTTATGGTTTGCGCATTTTTTCCCAGGTGTGCATATGTAATTTTAGCAAGTGGGTAAAGTCCAACATTCATTCCGTCAAACCCTGATATGAGCGCCTGAATGGCAGCCAGCAAAAAACAAAACTACACATGGAGGTCCTTCTATGTCGGTTTTTGGATGGTTTAAACATCAGCTTTTGAGCCAATGTCCATTGACTTTCCTAAAACAAAAGCGGACACATACATCAGCACCGTACAGGCTTACAGCCTTACATACAGACGGATTATTTTTCCCCTTAAACATCACACCAAAAGGAACATGCTCAACCAATCCCAAAGGGGATATATAGGGACCGCTGTCTCCCCCGAGGTCATCACAATGCTGGAGCAGATCGGGACCCGCGAGAACGTGGGCAAGTTCATCGCCGACGTCAAAGCGAAGAAGGCGCCGAGAGTGGACCCCCAGACCCATGGGGCGCTTCCTTTTTGTCCTTTCTTGGAGAAAAAAGCAGTGGGTGCAAAAAAAACGGTACGTATTCTCTTTTGGAGGGGTTTTCCCTGCTAAAACCAACTACAGTAATTACCACAAACAGAGTGCCAATTCTATGTTCCACTGCCACTTGGGGTCTGGGCTCCGTACCCTCTTTGCAAAAAGCGAAGAATCAAAGAAGAGAGTTTGTGATTAACTCCGGTCCTCTTGAACAGGCCGGCAGCCGTCCACTTCCAGGATTGTTGGAAACCCCCCCGGAGTATGCAAGTAGGACCTCAGATTGTGGCAGGATTTGTGGGAATGGCAACGGTTCCGTCCAACCTTGCAATCACAAAGCTGGGCCAATTGCAGTGGCCTTAGGGGGGTTACCGACCTAACCATGATGGAGTGATCTCTTTTCGGCAAACGGATCCTTGTAGGAAATGGCTGGAAGGGTTATTCCTTATTCCTGGACAATAAGATCCAATGGCTTGTGCGGAAATGTCTCGCACTCAAGAAGAGGAAGCAACAGAATCTAGTTGACACTGCCCGAGCAACAATCGCAGGAATCTGACACTTGAACTAGGAGGTGTCTGCCCCTTCTTGAATCCTTGCTCGTAGCATCGACAGAAACAAACTAGAGGACCTGAGGAATGAGTTCTGTCAACTGTCATGAACGTGAACAGTGGAATACTTCAATCGGTTGCACATTGCTACATCGTGACATAATGTACAAAGCCAGGGATACACCCCGAGGTGTATGTATAGATGTATACACTTATTTAGCAACTGTTGTAGACAGTGAACTTGCGTCAGCAATACCCTTGCCTAGAACCGTGTTTGTATTGGTAGGTGCACACTTGAGATGTATATCACCCGCATATGCATTTCTATGCGCGGACATAGTGTTATATACATGTAAAATAATACATATATATATATATAGCTATATACATAAGTTCTAGAGGACTCGTTGATCCCGTGAAACGCGCTCGATGTCCTTTGCCTGCGAGGAGGGTGTGCGCCTGATGGGCTTTGGGCACCGCGTCTACAAGAACTATGCCCCTTGGCGCGGCTTCGCCTGCTTTGAGCCGCGAAGGTCTCGTCGGCTTGTTGAGTCTTTTTTTCCCATGCATTGCATCAACTGAATGAATGGATTTTCTTACAGACATTTGCTGTATGTTGTGCGTTGTATTTTCTAGTGCTGTTGGTGTACGCTAGAGATGTGGGCCATCATCCCGTATTTCTCTATGGTGAGTCAATCATGATTCAAGGGCACAAACTCGACACGAGGGTTTCTCAAAGTGGTCTCCCTTTCGGAAGGGGATTGAAAGGGAAAGCAGAATAAAACCAACCATATGGACCACCATTTTGAGAAACCCGCATGCACAGACATACTCTTAATTCTCAACAGGAAATCTCTTGCCAGCGGGCAAGAGATCCCCTGCCTTCTGAGAAAGATCGCTCGCGGTATGCCAGCGATGCCTTTTGTCTTTGACATTAAGGTGTGCGATTCGTCTGAGGCTTTTGATAAGTCTGGTTGGGGAAGCATGGTTTCATGGGATCCCACCCCCTCTGCTCAACAGGTCCTTGGTGAGGCTCCAGGGCTTTCAGGGGGGGGGGGGCGCATGCTGTTGAGACTCTCTTCCCTACATTCAGGGAATCAGCCACCGCTTTTTGCATAGGCCCCGTGTGGCCATAAAATTTAGGGGAATCACCTGCGAAGTGGTGGACATGCATCCCAACCATGTCCGCCATTCGGTCTGAGGACCCCAGGGCCAAGGTGATGAAGGGCCTCGTGGCCCAGGCGCGGCAGTCTGAAGCCACAGCTGTTTGCTAGT
This sequence comes from Effrenium voratum, assembly GCA_963377175.1. Classification (NCBI taxonomy): domain Eukaryota; class Dinophyceae; order Suessiales; family Symbiodiniaceae; genus Effrenium; species Effrenium voratum. Next base: position 133,932 of record CAUJNA010003375.1, on the reverse strand, counting down.
GGTTTCCTTAAACCAAACGGGTGGCCTCAACAAAAACACCAGCAGTTGGGTCAAAGCAGATGCCACTCTTCCGCTATTTCGCTTGAGTTTAGTCATCCCCTTTACCCGCGTGCAGGGAATTGTGCCAACGTTCGCCCTGGCGTACCCACCTTCTGGCAATCCTGGGAGTGGACGCTTGGAGCCTCCCCGACTTCCATGATTGGAGGGAATGCCAAGCTAAAGGAAAACAAGCTGAACCTCAACTGTCAGGGTGTAGGCTTAGTCAGATATATGGGCATGTCTTTTTTGGGGGGACTCGCCGAATATTTGCCTTCCTTTTGGTTTCCTTTTCAAAACCACAAAAGAACGGAGCCCTCAAAAACATACTTGCACATATGGGTGATTTTGTTTTGAGGCTAGCAGAGGGAAAGTAAGGGGGAGCCACCCATGTCGGGGTTCCCACATTGGAGAGAAGCCCTGTGGGTTTACGTGACCCCAGCACCCTTGCGAGGCTTCGCTTGGAAGCGTCGTCTTGAATCAAATCTTAATCCTTAAGCCTGGTGCCAGATTGTTGTCCACCCAACCGCTGCTTTGCTGGCGACAGTACTTTCGATTTTCAGCATGGGACAGAACAGTTGTTGGGTGCTGGGTGGTTTCCCTGTTTTCACGCAGTGTCCCACTCATGTCGGATCGGGATCTGAGATGCCCACATCTTGAACAACACAAAATGCTTCAAGGGGGGACAAGAACCCGGGTGACAGACACCCGAGAGAATTTGGACAGAATGGCCTTCCTTCAACAGGAACATCTGGGTCTGTCTTTCTGGAGGGTACCCCGTTTTCTTTGCGGTTTTAAAGGAACCTGAAAGGAATAGCCATTTTGAGGTCCCCTAAAAACAGACACTGTCACATCCATCTTCACGTCTAGAGGCGCAGACTTCTTCTTTTCCAATGTGGGCAGCGGTCTGAGCCTCTAAAGTCAGCCAAAGCACAAGGGTAAGTGGGAGCTTCTCAAACTGGCGGACCTGCTTTCAGTTGGTATGTGCAGGGCAACCACAAGAAAACCGCCAACATCTTGTTGTACCTTCCGACTTGATGATAGACGATATTCAAACGTGGAAGTGTGTGGTTGACATTGACCTTTGCACCAAAAAGAACAAGCAAAAGCTGGAGGTTCAGCATCTCAACTTGGGACCATTAGGACCTTAGGAGCGAGCGAAGCAGACCTCCATCCTTTTTTGCAGGTGCTGAAAGAGCTGGGGGTGGATGATCCGCTGCTCGGCGTGGCGCAGGAGCTTGAAAAGGCACGGCTGACGCCCTCAGCCGACACTAAACCGTCCCATGGTTGGCCGGTCAAGGAATCGACACATCCCGATAAGGTAGCCCCTTTTGGAATAAACTCTGTTTGGGGGTTGTTTTAAGGGAATCCAAAGTAAACCAACCCTGTCAGGGTTCCCCATTTGCACTTAACATTTATTTAATTGGCAATGGTCTTGAAAGCACAAATTGGGTTCAGTTGTCCTGTCTTGCTTTGCTTGGGTGGGAACGAGACAGGCACTCCCCCAAAGGCCAGCAGTCTTTCTCTTGAAAGGGACGTCTGTACACTTTTGTCTTCCCCTCGCAAAAGGCGTCACCTCCACCGGCTCCCCTCCCAAATAGCACTTGCGGAGAAACATAATTTTATGATCAGGGCGGAAGATTAATGCACGAGAACGAATGGCATGATGTACACCGGCCGCGGTTTCACGCTGAAAGTTGGGCCGGGGGTAGATGCTCCGAGGTATCCCCATCAAAAGAGCAATGACCAGGCCAAGGGCCTGTTTCCTTGTGGAAGTATGCGCCATTTGGTGGCGTTGGCCATGGCGGTGTACTGTCTTCAGTCTTTTCAATGTAGCCAACGCGCAAAAGGAGCTGTTCGGTTTAAATGAAGCAACAAATAATGAAGCGAGAAGCAACTTTTTTCGGATGGATGTTGGGTGTTGCCCAAACTGAAGAACGGTGCTTAAAAGCTTCAGGTCCGAGCAGTCACCGAGATGTTCCAGCTGTAGAGAGACACTTGTGGAGGAACAGCTTGGGTTTGATGTTGGCTTTGCCAAGAAAGCCCCAAACGGTCACTCTCCGGGTAGCCAAAATGGAGATCCGGCGCAGCCCAAGCGGCTGCTCCCTGTTAATTACCCTGGCAGTCCCAGCCACATTTAGCGCTTAGAGGGATTTGCAACGTATCCCAGCAAGGTATCAACGAGCCAAGTCCCGGACACCCAGTAAAAGTTGTTTGTTTGCTTGTTTGCTTTCTTTGGATGGCTTCCTTTTATGGTCAACTTCCCAAATGTACCCCCGCCCACCCATTTTTCCATGGACAATGGGAGTTTGGGTTTGGGCCAGTTTCATAAGTACCCAAATCCCAGTTGATTTGGAGGATCCGAATCCTCGTTCCTGGCCTTTAAATGGCCACTGAGCTGTGTCGCGGAGGCCGCGCTGAGCGACGACTACTTCGTGCAGCGGAAGCTGTACCCGAATGTGGACTACTACTCGGGGATCATGCTCCGGGCCATCGGCATTCCTACCTCCATGTTCACGGCACCTTTGGTTGCATGCGCCCCCAGTTTGAGAAGCTTCCTGGACCACTGCATTTCCCTCAGGACCATTGACAGTTGTGAATGGTGCGTGTGTGCGTGTGTGTGTGTCTTGGTTTGAAGGGACACCTCGCTCTAGGGGGTGGTTTTCAAGGAACACCAGAGGGAAAACCACCCGTTTGGTGTGCAGGTTCAATTTGAAGACCAGCCCATTTGACTTGCAGAATGTTAGGGCGTTAACTAGTTTTTCCCCTTGAAGGATTATTTCAACCATAACCTGTTACAGAGGCCAAGCGTGAGTGTCCTTTTCAAGCGTGTTTGACAGCTTTCCGTGATATGATTGTGTAATGTTTTGGAGCCCTTTAAAACCAAAGTAAGCCATGACCATAGGAGAGAAAATGTGTTTTTTGTTAGTCCCGTATACTCAGGTAGCCCTTAGCTGGTGGTTTGGATTGGTGGTGGGATTGAACCCCTGGTTCTTGTAGCTGGGCTGCAAGCTCCAAACCATCAGGGGAAGGGAAGCTGAATGTTATGGCCCCAAGTGTCACCCATGAAGTCTCCTTGTAGAAATATCCTAGCTCACGTTGTGACACGGGGGAGTCTCGTTGAGGCCAAAGACACATTCGGGGCTCCGCTTTTTCAAGACACGCACAAATGATAGTGGCTCTGGAATTGGGCTATGCTTCGACAGAGAAGCTAATACACCTTTGCAAGTGATGTTGGGCATGTTGGTCAAATGTGATTGTTTCGCTTTTATTGGATGTCAACTTATACATATTCTCTGAGAGCCCATGAGCAAAGCTGTCACGACCTTGTGAAGGAAGATTGCAACAACAAGTGCTGCTTGGTCATCGCTGCAGTTTCAGATCAAAAGATGTAATCGGCATTTGTTGGGAGATTCTGTCTTACTGTTGATTTTCGGTTGTTTTTAGTGGCGCCACGCGCTCCGCCGAATAACGCGTGTTTCAATCCACTTTCGCCATGCTTCCTCAAAAAGGTGGTGACCTTTCCGAGGTTGTCAATGGGTGGGAGGTTTTAAACCTCCCAAATGGGTATGGGTTCGAAAGCAGCCCAGGTCATGTTTGCCATGTCGCGGACGGTCGGCTGGGTATCTCAGTGGAATGAGATGGCCGGAACCTCAGTTGAATCGCCCTTTGAGCGATCGGCGACATGAGAGCTCATGGGCGGGTAAGTTTGTTGGGTTTGTTTACAGGAGAACAAAATGGAACCACACATTTTTGAGGTCCCCGTCCGTGTCGTCATATTCTGCGCCGCTTTTGCCATGATGGGTTTGCAGTGTTTTTAGGGTGTGTGGTTTTGCTTGTTCCACACGAAAACCAAAGGGAAACCACGCATTCTTACAAGACGACCAGAGGAACCCACGCATTCTGAGTTTCGGTGATTGCAGCTACCTGCAGAATAGGTGCGAAAGCAAGGAAACTACCTTTCAACACCCACCTAGCAGGAACTCAATGCCTGGTTGCCTGCTCTTAGTGACAATTAACTTGGATCCACTGGGTTTGCTTTGGATTCATGCGGGTCTTTTGTACTCACCACTCCCGCAATGGACCAATCCAGCTCAAGTTACGTGTCCGCAGTGAACATTACAACGAGAAGTGCGGCGGGGAGAGCACCATCCCGTCGCTTTTCAGAAATCTCCTGCAAGACTAGTTTTGAGGTTCATCTCCCATAGAGGAAGCAGGTATTTTTTGCGATGTTTGGATGCCCCTTTGTCAGTTCGCTGGTGTTCCAAGGATGTCACCGGCTTGGAGTGAGCTCAGATTTTGATGCTCAGCCAACAGTGTGGGCAATTGTGAGTCTCTGAAGGTTGTTTATTTGCATGCAGCAGACGAGAACGGGCTATGCTGCACAGTTCCATACCAGTCTCACATACATAGACAAACACAGACAGGATCTCAATATGAACATGAGCTGCGGTCGACATCTGAAATTACTTAAAGGACACAATGAGTCAGTCCCTGGCTGAAAATTCGTCAATGCCCCCTATGCCTGTATGTCCCAAACCCCAAATTGACCTCCGACAAGTTTATGTTGACCGGGCCTCACTAGCATCAACAATCCCAGCAGAACAAGCAAAGGTTGATGCCATCCTTTGAACTGAGTCCTGCAAACTGGTGTATGCCCAACATGTCGCGGCTGTGCTAAAAATCAAAATCATCAATCCCTATCGGATTCTGTGAGTCTCAAATGAAAGCCAAAGGAACCCGGAACACCATTGCTAGGAGTTCAGCAAATCAATCTTACTTCAAGTTTCAAGCAGGGTTTCCTGAAATAGTAGGGCACCCCCATGGGCGGGGAAAGAGGAGTTGACTCTCATTTCTGTGATGACGGGGAACCTGCCCCGGGCCATCAATCACTGGGAATTCCTTCCCAGGGCCAAAGCGGGTCCTTTCGTTTGCGGAATTGGTTGTTGTTCAATTCGGTTTCCGTCCAATCGCCGTCCAAACAGGATTGCGATTGAAATTTGCGTTTTTTGGTACCTTCCCACTAAGACTGGTCAGGCCCACAGGGGCCCACCAGAGTTTCCTTGTTCAACCAGAGTCACATCACTGCGACTGTTTGAAACCCTTTCCGCGCAAACGGAGCCGCGCGGGAGCCGCACGTGACCGCGCGTGGAGGTCGCGGAGGGCCAGATGCGCATCGGCCGGCCACGGCAGCTCTACGTGGGACCCCAGGAAAGGACTTGGAAGCCTGAGGACCCGGGAGCGGAAAGGATGCTTATAATCAACATCAGGAGGTTATAACTTATAACCATGATCATAACTGGTGCAACTGGGAACTGTCCCGTTAGTAGCCATGGTTATACAGGGGTCCCTAAATTCCCTCTTTTGAGCCTCCAAAAGTGGCAACTGTTGCACGGGGAATCCAGTGACCTTTGTTGTCACCTGCTTGCTAAGTTGGTTAAACTATCAACAGGGGTCTCGAATCTTTTGGTTTCAATGGTGGTGTTTTGCGCCTGATTCATACCCCCTGGCTGTTTTTGGACGGGGTGTTTCTCTTTAGTGGGAATCCTTTACTTGTGTGGCATTTGTTATCTGGGCCAAGGGTTTACCGAGGGAGAAGCCTTGCATGGCGGTCAGACATTGCATTCCCTCTAGGCAGTTCATGCTTGCATCAATGCATATATTTAGATGTATCTATATGTTTATACGCTTGTAAGAAATATATTTAATTGTAATCACTCAATGATAGAGATACCTATGTGATCTTGCCAAGTCAGTGTGGAACAACAAGTACAAGCTTTTTGTGCCTGACCCTGAACCTTCTAGTTCTTTGACGTCTCTTTGTTGCCAACTGGCAGGACGGCTTGCCCCAGATGTACACCTAGTGTAGGGCTTCTCTTGGAGGCATGCCACCCTTTAAAGGCACCACCCTGCCGGCAATCAGAGTGTTGATTCCAGGGATGCACAGGTCAGGAACCTTCGCGCCATCCACAAGCCAACTTGGGGCCTTCGCAAGGAACCAGCCCTCCTTGAGCCGTTTCGGTTGGCCGAGAAACCCGACTAGGTCTTGATTTCCCCTAAACAAAAACTCCAAAAACTATGTTGAATTCTCTGTGTGAAATGCCACTTCTCAGATACCAAGGGTTGGAATTGTCAGCCATGTTCCAGTTATAACCATGATTCTAACCTAAGTTGGTTGAACGTCCAAGTTGTGTCCAGACGAGTAACCCTGCCCGATTCGATTTGATTCGCAGGACATGTCGGAGGAGAAGAGCCCATCACAAACAGTGGTGAACTTCGCACCACGGACACCCGGACTCACAAAAATGGGGCGAGTGAGTTGGGAAACATGTGGGTGGCTCGGGGTTTTAAAGGAGAATCACATGAAACCACCATTTTGGAGGTCACCCAAAAGAGAGACACCCAAAAGGGTGTCGTTTTTGTTGCAGACGACTCTTTTTGGGCTGCTTGTAAAGGGAATCAAAGAGAACCACTGGTTGGGGGTTGTCTCCAAGCAACGAACAATATTGCCGCTCTGTTCTTCATTTCGCGAGGATGAGACGGGGTGCCGTGTTCTCGCCCAGTTGAATCAATTGTAGATAATGTCCGTGGCGCATATCTTGCCGGATTGATAGGCAGGGAATGAGGGAATGACCCCCTACCAACCATCCTTTTTGGCTTAAAAGAAATCCCCAGGTTCATTCCCAAAACTCTAGTTGATTCCCTGCTCAGAACCAGCAAAATATGGGATTGTGTTTTTTTGGAGAGTAGACGCTGTGCTTTTTGCGTGGGGGTGGGGTGGGGGGGGGAAAGAACAGGAACATCACTTTTCTGGGAGTCCCCCAATTTTGACGCATACCCATATTGTCCAAAAACCTCCTCTACTGGGGTTGGTAGGGATGGTCGTGGTCGCCGTAGTGAGGATTGGAGACAACCATTCGTAAGGGACCCACGATCCTGACCCACAAAAGGAGTTTTGAGCGGGGTTCATTTGGTTCAGGGTTTTGTTGTTTGGATGTTTCTCTGAATGTCAAAACTACTGAACATCATACCCAGAGGGTCCAAGCACGTTGGTGGAATGTTCCTCTTAAACTAGAAATTGAGGTACTCTCAGCAAATGCGCCAGGAGGGAAGCATGAGAATGACCTTATGCAGAATTGACCATGGCACGCAGGCCGTAATGTTTGCTTGGAACACCCTCAAATAGAATTTGCATTTGTGAATCTGGGATCCCAGCGTGGTTGGAACCCAGAATTCAGCAGAAATTCACACCAGAATTAGCCAGTAGTCTATGGTGCATTTGAGGTTCGAGATATTGGCGGCTCGCGCGAAATTCAACCAAAGCCAGATGACGCAACCCACAATTCGCCGTTGTCCTGTGAGGAACTGCCGAGCTACCACAATGGTACCTAACATTTACTGTACTATCTTTGTTTTACTTGGGCCCGGTTTTTGGAATCCCCATGTTAAAGTGACCCTGGTCTTTGGAGGAACGAATGGCCCCTCAGATTTGTGTGTTTTCATCCTTACGAAAAGTCTAGCGACCTTTGCTCAGGGCATGGAGCAACCCCCGCCCCCGGGGCGCATTTTGGTTGAACGTGCCGAGGAGATCCTCCTCTTTCTCCAAGCGCGTACCAGATGTCTCAACCCGCTGAGCTTTGCAGACCTTCGTTTCCACTACTTGGCTCGGTCTTTTGGCGGTAATTTCTCTTTTTTGTTGTTTGAAAGAGAAAGCAAAAGGAAAGCCACCGGTCGGCGGGGTGGGGGTCCCCTACAAACTGACACTCCCAAGTACAGATTGATGGGTCATATGTGCTAGGGGCTGAGTTCGCGGCTGCTAATATGGCGAGGTCTGGCAGGGGTCACCGCTTCAAGCCTTCGCGCTCCTGTGTTGAATCATGTGGCTGTGTCTTAATAGAGATCCGTAAAATGATAGATTTTTCACAGGTGTTCTGAAAAGGGTTACCAAAAACCACACCCACAGCAATTTGCGAGCCGAATGCTAGATCTTCTTTGTGTAGGGCGTTTGAAGGAAGGATACCCTCAAGGCCATCGTCCGGCATTCTGCTCGATCGCTTTTGGGAGCCAGTCCATCAATCGGATGAGCAGATGAGCATCCATCGTGAGGTTCCTTGCATATCCGGACAACATAGTTGTCATGAGAGCACGTTAAATCAAGCAGCGGCAGCCTCGATTGTCGAAAGCAGGCCTTTTCCATGTTTGTTTGGTGGGTTCCTGACTGAAAATGGTCAACTCCAAAACGGGTTCTCTTTTATACCAGGGTCTCTAGACAACTTGGATGACCTACCCATGGACGCATTTGCTTGCCGATATGCTGGATCATGGCGGTTGAATGGAAGCTAGGGGCTTTTCAGGAAGTGACCTTGAATACTGCCCTGTTCCTCATCTACAGGGCTGTGTTTCTTTGAGGACACTTGCCAGTAGGTCCCTGGGTCTTAAGTTGCATTCCCCGTTGGTCTTTTCGTGGAGGAAGAAGTCACTGTCCCGGACCTCGACTTGGCACGCGCGTGTTGCCGCGTTGCGGTCGTGTTGACGTGCATGGGCATTTCCGGCAAAGGCCGTGAATGTATCCCGTGCCGCGATCATTTGTCAGTTTGAACGCTGGGGCGCACGCGCGCTACTTTTGAACTGACGCATTTGAGGCCTCCGGTAGGTCGCAGGTGCACATTTCAGATTTCAGATCAATGACCGCCCGATCAAGAGTGATTTTCCCCTTCAGCTGGGCCTTGTATTTATTGAAACTGCTGAGTCCTTAATGTATTGCTGGTTCTTTGCCCCATGGAGGGACCACGTGTAGAGGGTGACCGCATGCCAAAGTAGCCGAGCTAATCGACACGTGGGTGTGCATGTGGGTGTGTGTCTCTCTTTGAGGGTACTTCTTGAAGTTATGTCAAAGGCAAACCAAGAGAAGATCTGTGCATCGCATGGCAATTGGCCTCCACCTACCGGGGGCTGAGATTGATCCTGGCCATGTGTCCGGCTCGGATCCCGTTCCAAAGTCGTTTTGAAGCAGTGCGCGCTTGGCCAAGATAGGCGCGCGCAAGGGGGACTTACACAATTATCTGGATCCATTTATGCTTTTGTTTGTCGTTTTCAGAACTTTTTGTTTTCCGAACCCCTTAGAAGTGTTTCTCGAGCATTTTCAACAACATGGTCTAAGCATAAGTGTCCACGTGTGAGTGACGGCCGCATTGCGCCTTTCTGCTTTTGTGGCCACGTGCTGCCTAATTATAGTTTCAGATCAGAGTTTCGACGATTAAAAGCTGCTTGCCCTCATGGTGCGCAGAGACCTTCCTTTACAAAAATATAGAATGCTTACTCCAAAAGGGGCGCCATACCTTGCGATTGGCACGGGAAGTTGATCATGCACCGCCTGCCCCGTGTAGCTTGGACAGGTACGGCGATGGGGACCAATCTGACACCGCTTTGGATGGGTGAGAAATAGCCCGTCGATTTTCCCACAAGGACCTGACCGGGCATGCATGGGTATTAGTTTGATTTGTCCACCCCTTATTCAAGACCCCAGGAAAACAGGCCGATTTTGCAGGGGAACGAGCTCACCAGCAGGCGGAGATCCCTAGTTTTGGCGGAGATCTTTAGGTCTTTGTTGTAGGTTGACCCAGACCTCCAATGTCCGTTAATCATTTTCTGGAGGAGGTTCCCTTTAAATTCCATGGCCACAAGCCCTTTTTTCCCGTGCCACGGGGGGTATGTGGTAAATAGCACAGTAGGGGAAGTCTACCGAGGCGCGATGTTCACCAGGGTTATTTTTGTTTTTATCAACAAAGGTCACTCAACTGGGTAGGTTTGATTTCCGGTTTGTGATTCGGGGGCTGCCACTTGCATCCAGCAACTCCCAGAGGCACCACATTCATGGAAGCCTGTGGCCCAAGGTCCGTAAAGGCTTGCAAAAGAGGCTCCAATAGTAGCCTTAAATGCGGTTTCGTATTTGCTCAGGGGAAGCAACTATATTTCGGTTGCTATTCAAATTGGGGGAGGAACATATAAGTGGGTTCCCTTTGGTTTTGCGTCTAACACAACCTCAACAAGGGTACCGGTCAAAGCAAATCCAACCGATTTATGCGCGCGCATGCGCTTGCAAACATATTGAGCATGTAGGGGGGGGGATCTGAAAAGTATCCTGCCAGGTACCTCCCAGCCCCCCAGTCTTTCTGTGAACGCGGACCGGGCGCGCACGCGAATGTGCTTCCTGCCGAGGTGCCTTCCGCAAAGCCCGGAGAGAGCCGCTTGGTCGCGTGGGTTTTCAGTTGACAGCTTCAGGGTCGATAGGCCCAAATAGGCTAAGTTGCTCGGAGCAGAGGGCTTAGAAAGGGTTGCAAAAGGGTTGCAGAAGGGTTGCTGTTGGGGATTTCCCCTGGCCTTGTTTTCCCCCGACAGCAACGGCTATAGGGTCTCAACCAATCCCAGGTTTGGGCAGGTTCCGGTGAGGTTCAGGTGTCAATCTTCGGACCCTTCGGTGGGTCATGTGAAGCGGAAACCCAACCTCAAATGCAACCATTTGGAAGCCAACAGTCAGGTAGAGGTGTGGTGAGATTTGGTAATGGTTGCTTGCTTGTGCCGAACACATGAATAGTTCGGGGTTGGCATGGATGTGAAGCGTCCTTTTCGTTTTCCTACCCCCAAAATGGCAAACTAGCAGAACACTGCACACATCATCGATTCTGTTGCCAAAGTGGCTCCCTGAGGCAACAGCTGCACAGTCCTCAACGGAGCCGCCACAATTTGCTTCTGCACAGTGAAAGTCAGTCCGAGATTGCAACGCCCGCACCTTTAAATTCAAAATAGTGTCATGAAATACTGTCAGATTCCCAGCTAAATTCACCAGAGTAAGTCTTGGCACCATTGTATTCTGATGCTGTCCTTTTCGATTCACAATAATTGGACAATGCGGGTTCCTTGTCGCACTGTGCCTTTGCCCAGGCACAACTCCATCCTCGCCTGTGCTCCCCTCAGTGCAGCAGCTGGTGACGCAAGCAGACATCGAACGAGCCAGCAAGCAACCATACATGGAGTAGGGCTGCGGACCGCTTGAGGACTACATCATTGTTATGTTGATCATGATCATGTTTTTGGGAAAGGCCATGACCATTCCTCATAGCGTGAACTCTTTATTTTGCTTGTCATGTGACCCTCCTGGGACGGTGTTCATGGGAATTCCAGGGGAAGAAGGCCGATTTAGATGGCAATGTCCTGAAAACTGCTCACAGGTTTTAAATGGGGTTGTCGCCTTATCCCCACTCCCTTAAAATGGAATTGGGATCACCCTGAATTACATTTGTGGTTCGATGTTCCCTTTATTCCCCATCCCTTGAGGTAGGGGGGATGCCACATGTTCATGGTCTTTTTTGATGGAGGACGGACCACCGAGCTTCAGGGTCCCATTGTTTGCTAGCTTTCCTCATCAGATGAGCCAACCCTAGGACCCCCGGTAAATGGGTTTGTCTCAAAATAGGTGTACCCCAAAACGGGTGGTTTACCTTTTTGGTTTTCCCTTGAACTTCTGCTGCTTGGTTTGGCCATCCCGTTAACCCACACTGTTTTAAGCCTTAAGACACCAAAACGGGCGTTTCTCGAAATAGGGGTCTCGTTCTTGGAAGCATTTTGAGAATCTCCGAAATGGAGCCCCGCCCAACAGGCCGCCCCGCCGAATCGGGCCGATATCTGGTCCGATTCTTTTTCAGGCGGTGAGCTGCCGCGAGGCCGAGAGCGAGGATGAGGCGTTGGCGGATGCGCCAGGGGCCCCGAAACCGGCGGTTGGCCCCTGAGGCCTTTTGGAGCCGATGTCCTTCTTGGAATCAATCAGCGACCACAATGTGAGCCTTAGACCGGTTGGAAACTTGATTGTCCATGAAACCTGCGAAAGGTTTTTGGCCAATCCAGAGGAACTCATCGAAAGGGTGAACTTATTTTTGACAGTTTCCGTTGCTTACCCTTCAATGGGTTTCAGAACGTTTTCCCAGTGGATCATTGCCAGACTTCACTGGCTTCTTTGCCTACTTGCCCCTAGCTCTCGTAGCTTTTCAGCACCTTACGTTTGAGAGCAAACCGTGAACTCTGTGCAGGAAATCTAAGTCTGGCGCCCAGTTCCATGAACGTTTATAGAAGTTCCTCCAGCTCAAGCAAAGAACGCCACCACAAGTGCCCATCTTGATCCACAAGATGGGCTCCCCACTTTGAGGAACCTAAAACAAACTGGCTCTGTGTGCGTAGATGAACCCTTTTGAGGGAACTCAGTTCCCTTTTGGTTCCTCTTGAAAGCCGGCCAATTCAAAGAACAACCTACGGAAATCATACAAGAATTCCTTTCGATCGGTGTCCCCATTTCGAACCACTCCCCCAGTTTGTGACTGTGAACTTTCCTTTAAGTTACTTGTTGGTTGTAAACAACAAATCTGGATTGCTTGTTTGACCGATCTGTTCAGATAAGTGGGGTAATCATGTTCCTCCTATAATAATATAAGCGACGCAAACATTGGCTGGCAGAAAAAAAAAGCACATGCATCATACCATATATACATACATGTAATATGTTTATTGACTATGTATTATATAAATATATAATAGTACATAATAAATAAACAATATGACCTATATATATCTATATATGTATAGCTTAGTGTATATACATTATTGACAATAGAGGGAAGCGATGGACAATGTCTTTCCGTTTCGACACGGCGAGGTTCTGGAACACCTGCAAAGCGGCGCCGCCTCCCGCAGCCGGGGCTCTCGGGAAAAGGGCGCTTCTTTTCGTTGCCGAGATATGCCCCGACCTTTGGGCCACGTTTGGGGCCACCTGACATGATTGACCTCATTTGAACTCAGGAACTGGCAGGGTTTGTAGTATAGATGGCACCCGCAAGAAAGACCAACTGGCCCGAGAGGCTTCACGAATGCATTTGAAGTGGTTTCATGCAGCTGAATTGCCGCGAAAGGAAAACCTGCCGAAAGGGGAGGGATCGGAAGTTCACATGATGGCATTGCTCATTGCCAGCTTGAGCAAGTTGGAGTTCGGCGTCCGGGGCCCGTTTTGGAGCTCCCGAAGCCAACCATTCCTTTAGGTAACCACCTAGCAGCCCAGCCAGTCCCGCCCCTTCTTTCATTTCTGACTTCCCCAGCGGAGGGTTAGTCAGACACTCCTTCTACGTGCGCACCCATCCAGGAATCCTTGTCATGCCTGTCTGAAAATCCCTAACGTCCTTAGAAGGAAAGAAATGGTTTACCATGGGCTACATTTGATAAATTTCTTCGCAACCCAAAATGAGCAAGTGAGTGTTGGGCCAGACTTGGACCTTCGAAAAGGCAAGACTGTTTGAAACATCAAGGGATCAGGCAAGCTGAAGGAAACCCATTGGCCCATTGGTGAACGAAGGGGAAAATGACAGTTGTCTTGGCTTATTCCTTCCATCATCATCTTGGCATAGCCCCAGAAAGCTCCGAGAACAAGCAGGAACCATCTAAATGAAAGTCCAACCCCTGGTTATCATGGAGAATACGGTAACTTCATGGAGGATTTCTTGAAGATTGTTTCTTTAAAACAAAAACCCGAAGATTTGGGACATTTCCTGGTTTCTTGAAGATTTTGATAATTTCCTGGTTTCTTAGGAAGTTTGCTGGTAAAGGGGAAATGAGGGACACCCCGAGCTTTTGACCATGTCGCGTCCCAGGTACCGCCACCCAGACCCAGGCGAAGCGCGCTTTGTGATTTGCTTGTTTTGGGCGTTTCACGAAATGGTGAACCCCTTTAAAGGGAAACCAAGAGGGGATATCAACTTTTTCAGGGGACCCCCTACTTTGAGAACCATGTTTTGGTGGTTGCTGCAAAGGGGAACCGACGCCCTTCATTGGGGGGAAAGAAGATGGCACCTAATGTGGGGAAGTAAAGGGGATGACCAAGCCTACTGGTAGGTTCATTCCCATCCCGACAAAGGATAAGCAAGACCGCTGCATGTTAGGAGTAGTCGGTAGAAGTTCAAGCGCTCAGTCACCAAACAGGACTGCATTTGGAGGCAGCTAAACATTTGGAGTGCCTGCGGCCGACCTGATGTTCGGGCACACAACAACTCGCAAATTCAGCAAAGCAGCTTCTGAAATGAGCAGGAGGGATCAATGCACCACAGTAGTTCGGGATTGGCCATGGCTATGCTAGGCCAAGCATTCTTTAAGACAGCGGTGCCGCAAAGAGGCTTCATTGTTACTCGGAAAAGCTAACACATGCGGATTCCTGGCTGAACGAAACCAGCCATTCAGAATCATGACCATTGCCACCCAAAGCTTGCAGCCAAGAAAAGCCACGAGTAGCGCCTGGCACAAGCTGACGGTGAAAGAGGCAAGCACACATCCCCACCCCGAGAAGGTGCTTCTCGTTATTTTGAGGTATGTACTATTGTTTGTGGGCAGCCTGAGGAGGATGAGGGACAGCTCTCTCTCTCTCCCTCTCTCGAACGAGACAGAGAAAGAGAAGAGGAAAGAGAAGAGGATGAGAAAGAGAAAAAGAGAGAAGAGAAAGTAAGGGAAAGAGGAAAGGAAACAAGAGAAGAGAGGCAGAGAGAGAGAGAACAGTGAGAGGGAAAAGTTTCGAGAGAACCGAGAAAGGGAAAGATAACTACATATATAGTCCTTTTATGTCTAAATCTACTTGCCAGCCGGCTTGGGCGGCTTTGATGGTGTATACAGTATATATGTTCATAGTCAGAATGATTTTTCGCGGCAAGGACCCACCAAGTCCACATGCCCCTGATGGCAGTTGGATCCAAGAAACTAAGCGTTGTTGCCGTGGCTCATAGAGATCATGTTAAAACCGGGGAGCCCTTCAATTGTTTGGTTTCATTTGTCCGTCAACGATGCGCATGCCCAAGACTGCCCACCACAGACAGCTCATAGAATGGGTCTTGGTAGGCATTGGTTTCCCTGAAGTGAACGACTCGGGCCCAGAGCAATTTTGTTTGGCATTTTTGCAACAAGTTGGATCCTTCGTGGTTCTTTTTCAAAAATGCCATGTCACCGAGCAATCTCTGATTGGAGTGGTCCAGTTGGCTTCGACACATAGCAGCGTGATGCAAGTGCAAGACTGCCACAACCCCACATGCGCACAGCCAACACCAAGTTTCCAGGACAGCATGGAAATAAGAAAAGGGCCTCTAGATGCAGAGAGGCGACTACTTTTTTGTGCCAACAAAATGGAGAGCACTCAAACGGACTGTTTCTCAAGTTGTACTTTGCTTGGGTTGCTGACTTTCTCCTTCGTTTGCCAACGCTTCACACAAAACCTCGCCTGTTTTGGTCAGCGCTTCCAGGTGGCTGAACGGAAACCAACCATTCTCCGGGGTCCCAATACATGAAACATGCCAAATGGGTCTTGAGGTTTCCAGCTTCCAGCCGGGTATCCACAGATTTTCCTGAAGGGGTTGGGTAATTATTGGCAGACCTCCGTTTGAGGTCTGTTAGCCTCTCCTTCAACGCTAGACACCCCAAGCTGCATGTCGCAAGTTTACTGGGGATCCCAGACGCATTCTCATTCGAATTTGGGGCCCTGGCGGGCGGGGGGGGGTCTATATGGTGGGGTCTGTGCCAGGATCAGCCTGGGAGAAATCAGGCCCCAGGAGGTTCAGACGTCCATGTATCATCCTGAATCAACCTTTCGGATCGGAGATGGTGCCCTTGACCAAAATGATGAAAGGAAAGAAACAAAAACATTAGGGTTGACTGAGCAAGCCCATAGGATGCCCATTTAATGCCCATAGGATGCCCATAGGATTCCAGGATTTAGGCTTGTTCAAGACCTAATCCCCGATGATTAGCGGATTGCAGATACTGCGGCTTACGGATTAGATTACGCGTCTGCGGGATGTTCGATGCTCCAGTATCAAGTTTCGACCCACAAATTGCAGCGCGGATGAACAAGGATCAAGCGAATTTTGGATTGCGAGGTCCAGATTTCAAGGCGAGGGGTTTTGCCGCCCTCGCAGGCCGCCAGCGCCTGCCTCGATAGCCTTGGCCTCGCGCCAGCGGATGGCGCGGCCCAAAGTGGGGCTGTCCATGGCGCCCAGGCGGGGGAGACCCTCAAACCGCTGCCCGGGTTTAATTGGATATGCTGCCACAAAGGAGAGCCACTGTGTAAAGGATATTTATATATCTATGTATGCATACATAACATCCGGCTTGGGAGTAGTTTGTGAACACGATGTTGGAGGGTGAGGGGACGAGGGGTAGCAGGGGATGGTGGGCTCCTTTTGACAGTAAACCAATGTTGTGGAACGCATGTTTTCTGCGTTTTTTTTTTACAGGGATTGTTTGTGTTTTCTTCTTCCGGCAAATCGCCTGGCGGCGGCGGAGTGAGCGTTCATCGCTGCCAGGTCCACGGACGGGGACAGCCCAGTGCCGCCGCCGCGGCACGAGGCGGGCCGCGCAGATGTCTGGGCATGTGCGGTGTTTGTGTCACCAAGTTGTTTGGGTGTATCTATAATGTTATGCGTGTTTGTGTGTGTATGCATAGGTGCCTATGCATATATGTATGTACACACGCGCTACGCTTGCATCATTATAATACACATACACATAATGATACAACTACACACATACGACTGCATGATGCTTTTACTGTCATGTACACAGTACGCAGTATAGTATTGGATGTATACACGATATGATATTCACTAGAGGTACCATGCAAACAAACAGAGGAGGTTCTGAGAACAGTACCGTGAGGATTCCAGCAAAGTTGCTCATGGCAAGTGAGGGACACGCAAAGTTCTGAGTCGTCCTGCATATGTGTAGAGATATACCCTTTGTTAAGATCTGGCACCTGCAAAGACTTCCCTCGATGTTTGAAGCACTGATCATGAAACAAGGAACGGATTTCCAAGATTGCTTTCCCGTTTTGATGACGCAAGATCATTTGCACCGGTGCTGAGTCATTCCAATCCTTTTCCCAGACCTCCACCAATTTCTGCACTGGTTGCTCCGTTGCGCAAGTTTCTTTGAGAGGCTTTGAGAGGCAATTTTGACGAGCCTTAGATGCTTGAACCAAGTTTCAGTGTTGGACTGGCCTGGACATGCTTACACAGTTTGTTCATTGCATTGAAACGAGCAAGTGTATTTGACTAGCTTTCAGGACAGCAAGTAAGTTGAAGATGAATGGTCATCTGGACCTCAAAGAGCAAAGGACCAAATGGGTGGGTCCCAAGCGTTAGCCAGGTATCCAGACAAATCTTTCTTAAGTTGGGCCGATGGTCCTTGTGTCAAACCGAACTGCCAGGATGAAGCTGAGGAGGGGCCGGGAGAAGGGAGGGCTGATAGTCTTTGGCCCTGCTCTGAAACTCATTTGGGTGTGCTTAAAATAGGAATGGACACTCAGCATGGTAGTTTCCCTTCGGTTTTCCTTTAGAACAACAAGACACGCACACACACCTTTTAGCCTTTTTTAGAAGCTGCTTTTTGGATAAAGCTTGAAGTTGTTCCACGGCGTCCAAGACCAATTGAAACTGTTTTGCAGGTTGTCCCAGAGGCTTCATAATTTAAAAAGCACCCAAATGTTTGTTCTCAAGGGGATTTGTTGGCATAGCATTGATTCTGACTGGAACCCATGAAGATTGAAACTTCCACTGTTGCTAGCTTCAGGCGGAGGAACGGAGTGCTGTATTTGTCAAGACCGAGAAGTTAGAATCAGCCTTTACACAACTGGGGATTCGGGCGTTGAACCTTTTGCTATATTTGATGCCCTTGCCTTGCATTTAGGCCGCGGCTGCTGCTACATTGGGGAGTCTTGAGGCTTATGTGCCGTCCACTTGCTGAAAGCGATATTTTCACTTGTCCCTTAGGTCTGAAGCTCTTTATTGGGCTGCTTCTCCAATTCGAGCTCCTAATTGCTCAACAGAATCCCGCGAATCACCTGGTGGCAGGACCACGAGCGTCACGAGCATGAGGAGGAAGAAGCAGATCCACTCGCCTCGGCCCAAGCTACGAATCAGATGCTTCTTCCCAGCCATACCCTTGGACTTTTGGTTGTTCAGGTTGTGAAGAGATGTCATAGTGCTAAAGTTGAACTTTTATCAAACGACAAATGAGCCACTAAAGCTTGTCAAGCAGCTCCGGTTGCTTTTTGGTGTGGCTGGAGCTCTTGGTATCTCTTGCTTACTCCTCAGTGCTTTGAGCTTGGAGCTTCTAACCTTCCGTAAGAGGACCAATTGTTTTCCCACTAGCTTGAGAGGACAACAGTCACAGGGTCGTTGAATGAGTCTGTTGTTCTGTTGATATTTATGTGCGTGTGTGTGTGTGTGCATTTCGTGTGCCTGTCTTTTTTGCATGTTTGCTTGCTTGCTCGAATGGGGCCACTTGCCAAGGGGTCCGCCCAGATGCCGGATTCTTCAAGATCCAAAGTTCAGCCTTGTGGGGATGGGCCGCTTTCAAAGGGATTAGCAATCCAGACCTTCAGTGCCGGCTGCCTTTTTTGGAGTTCGCCAAGAGAAAGTTGATTCAAGTGCCAACACCAAATGAATTGTTTCCCTGGCTGCTGCAAAAAGTACATGCCCCTGGTTGACCTGGTTGTTTCGTAGATCAGGGCTGGCATTTTCCAAAAAGGACGCCTATGGTTTCAACTTCTCTCTCTCTCTCTCTCT
Source organism: Effrenium voratum (assembly GCA_963377175.1). Lineage (NCBI taxonomy): Eukaryota > Dinophyceae > Suessiales > Symbiodiniaceae > Effrenium > Effrenium voratum. The sequence continues at coordinate 115,258 of CAUJNA010003375.1, read as the reverse complement.
TCTTTACCAGGGGTTTGGAGGAGATGAGTCGAGCTTGCGCGCTGAGTTTCGGCATCCATCACGACCGAAGAGGACCGTGCGTTTGACCGGGCATGTTTTCGCGACCTTACAACTTGCTGGTTCATGCTGGCTCTCAGTACGGAATCAAAGGGGGATTTCGGAACGAACCTAGGGATCCCCTTCAAGGAAGCTGCTAAGGATGGTTCAGATCGGGGTAACTCCCTTATTGCATGCATGCCTACGAATTGGAAGAGAAGGGGGGTTGCTATGGGAGGTTGGCACTCTAAAATGAGGGGAAGGCAAACACATCATGAGTCATAACATGAGGCATAACATGAGAGACCTTGCAAATGACAGAACTGTTCCGAGATATTCTGGTGCTCGGTGGTAATTATGTCCATGAACTTATCCAAATGCAAAAACTTAACACGTGATTTGCCCAGTCGCCCATGGGTTGCAGCCCTGTTTTGCTTTCTTGATTGGGTAGAGGTACATATATATATATATATGTATACACATAATATTATGTACATATTGATGGTAATATCGTTATCCCTTTATTGTCACCTCGTTCTGATTGAACGTGAGTGCTGCGCACTTGAATTTCAGGTGTTGCTCGCTGAGCAAGCGAGGTGTTGTATTTCGTGCTTTGGCGGCGATCGATCAATCCGAATTGGATGTATTGATCACACCAGGTGTGTGTAGGGTGACAAAGCCCTCCTGATTTTGGGCTGCACCAAACGCAAAGTCCGCCAAGTTATCCAGCAGCGTCAAGCTGCCCTTTTTGTAGGATGTCGTTTTTTGTTATTATTGTTTTTTTCCAAGTGTTCCCATTCTTTGAGCGAGGGGTCCTTTGGACCCACCAAAAAGGCGGCGACTCCTGTCTTTTCCCATCGCTGTGGAACTAGAAAGGGCCCAGTTCGGGGCCAGCGAGGACTGGGAGAGCAGCGGTTGGGCGAGAGTTGGATGACGATTGAACCGCCCAGCTGTTCAGTGGCACATTTTTTCCCTTCTGACGGCTTCCAAGCGCTTTTTGGACAGTCCTTGAGATCTTGGACGTGGGACAATCAGTTGTTGGGGGTGCTGGAAGCCTTCCCTTTTCCTAACGTCACTGACCAACTGGGACGAGGACGGCGATTCTTCCCTCTCCGCTCTGCTAATCCCAATCGCCGCTCCTGCATCATCATAAACGACTGTTTGAAGCATGGGGAATTCCTTTTGGTTTCCCTTCTAACCAACCCCGCAAAGGACACACATTTTTTCCTACTAAGATGTGCCTTTTTCCTACTAGCCCTCACTTGGGCTTGGGAAGGTCCTCTTCCACCTGATTCCGTTGAAGTGACATCTCGCATACCCTTCAAATGGTTAGGGAACGAACCAGGACCCAAAAGTAATTTCAGCCACTTCAAATGTAACTGGCTCTGGTTTGGGGACGGATCGCACATGAGCCCAAATTATTATGTAGCCATTTTACCACATCAATCAGCAAACAAAAGATTTCCATCCAGCCCGGTAAATCCTTTGAACAACCCAGACCGATGACCCGACCGCCGATTCAAACTGAAATAAGGACGGTTCCGGTGGTGCAGCCGGTGCATGGCGCCTTGTCATTAACGACAACTCTCGCATCTCCCGTGAAAAAATCGGGTGTCGATGTGTTACCAATTGCCGCATAAAGTTCTCATTTTCAAGTTTTCACCCTGGAAATCAGTTAACCAACCCCAGTTTCTGACTTTGAGAATCCCAACGGAACAGTCACCGTGACCCCAGTACTAAGCCATCCAACTTGTGGTTTCTTGCCTAGCATCCCTAGATTCCTTCCCCAAACTCCTAAGACCAACAGGTTTGATATCCCTGGATAAGTGAAGGAGCCCCCAAGACCTCAAGGTTCAACAGGGATTTGCTTCCTTTGCTCTTTTTGGTGCCGGGGGGACCCTTTTCAAGCAGTTTTTCGCCCTTGGCCACCAGGTCTGGGGGTTTTAACTTGGGATACCCAGAGAATCTTCTTCCAAGTAATCAAGTTACAGTAGTCACGGGAAAGACGGAAAGACCCATGTTGGTACCACGGAAAAAGGTATTTTCTACAGCCATGCGTCACACACGCAGCACAGTGTGGGTGGGAGGTGGGGTCCTTGACGTGCCTGTGCAGTTTCTGGCTTTGGTGACATTGCTTTGCCACGGTTCCTCATTGTTTTAGCCTTTCCCAAGGTGAATCAAAAGTGCAACAACATGATCTCAGCATGACTTTTGGCTTTGGCACAAGCTGAGGTAGTATAAGAATGAAGGGGGCCCTTCGGTACCGCGCTGTTATTGATGAAAAAGAGAGAGCAACACCACAAGCCTCTTGCATTGATCTCCGCATTTTCTTGGCTTTGGTGGAAAGGCTCTTGAAAAAGGCTTGCGGAAGTGGGTACCTCTGCGTGTTTTTGTTTTTCAAATCTGTGGCGCGAAGATGGCGGTCTATTCATTATTCATCGCGTAGGAGACATCAAATGCCAGACTATTCCCGTTCGTTCTTCTCATTGTGTGCCTTCACATTTAGATTGAAGGTCGGAGGGCTGCATCTGGCTTTGCATGATCCAAGATAACGCGGTTATTGCGGCCAACAAAATGAGGGTCATGTGTTATTTTGGGTAGTTCACCCCCATGCAAACAACTACGTGGGGCACACTTCTCATATACCCCACCCTTTTCCCTTGAAGCCAGTCTGCTCCGTGAGTCACTGAGCCCATGATTGTTGTTGGTTTCTTGGAGCTTCTTCTGAGGTTCTTTCCCTTTCGCTAACCACTTGGGCTTGACTTTGAACATGGCAAAATTATTGGACCAGCAAATAATCAATCCTGAGAGCAGTGCTGCATGTCTAATCCAGCATATCCCCCCCCCTTAAAGCCCGAAAAGGGCGGGGGACGTCTGAAAATGTAATTTGCATTTTCCCCCCCCCCCTCAAAGAAAAAAAGGTAAGGGGACCCCCCCCAGGTGCGTATATCCGTTTTCTTTTGTTTTGGGGGGGGGGGGGGGTAAAAAGTAACTTGACACCTGGGCACGTCGAAGTGACTTTTTCTTGACCCCCCCACGAAAGTTGACGGACATAGGATTTTCCTGGGAAGCTTAATAGGGCGGGTCGGGAGGGGAGGGAGTCGCAAAATGAAAGCTGATGATGCTGGAGGGGCAGATGTGGCGCATGCGCAGAGGCTTCTGTAATCTTACACTTGGCACGTCTCCCGAAGAAAATGTAATATTACACTTTTAGGTGCCAAACCCCAGCAAATGCAAATTGCATTCAGACGTCCCTCCCCCCCTTAACGGGGATGGGGATACGGATGTATGGACGAACAGACGAACAGATGGATGGATGGATTAATGGATGGAATCATGGATGGATTAATGGATGGATGAATGGATGAATAGACAGACAGCTACAGATATATTGTTTCGCAAAGGCATTTCAGCACTCCAACCTGCGCCCCGCCGAACCCAAACTGCTCTTCGCTTGAGGCCATGGCATGTGGCCATGAGAGGGCCAGTTGCGTGAGGCCGCCCAGGCGAGAGAGAGCAAGCACGTGTGAATATGAGCCTCAGGGAGCCTGTGTGTTGTGCGTGTGTGTTCGTGTTTGTGTGTGTGAGTACTGTTTTCGGGCTGGTTTCAAGGGAAGCCAACAAAAACACAACGATCTTGTTTCTTTGTATATTCTGAGACAACCCAGGATCCCTGGACGGAAAAGCTTACCTGGTACAACGAGCTTACTGTCTCGCACTGTGGGATCCCTGATTCAATTTGTTGACATTCTAGAATTTGCAGATGACTCCTTTTGTGGTGGTGCGAAATGGAAACGGGCCCCTTGGTGGAGATCAGTAGCACTATACATGTTTAGAGTTTATGCAACTGTCCGGTTTTGAGATTTTTTCAAGGAAATTCCTCAATGGTGCTTATGTTCGGAACCACAGCATTGCCCAAGGTGGTCCTTTGGTGGATTCTGTGTGAAAGCCCAGTTTACCAGAGCTGCTGTGACAACTTCAACTTGGTGCTAGATGGCCCATATTGGTCGAATTGTGGCAAAAGGAAAGCAACAGGGGATGGTGTTTGGTTGGTTGTGCAGATTCTATTCAACACCCGTGAACTCAAGAGCTTAACCTTTGCTTTGATTTGCCTGAGATGTGACATGATTCTGCAAAGGAAAGCAGTCGTTTGAACGGAGACCCAAATGTTGCATAGCGTCCAAAGGGTTGAGGTTTCTCTAGGTTCTGAGAACTTGCTGACTGTTCTCCAGTTTAGTTGACTCTTTAGTAGTGCTTCCCATTGACTGGGCAATCTTGCAACCATGCGCTGTTTTGTTGGGCGTGGCGGCATGCCATGTTCGTTAGCGATGGAAGCTTGGGCGGTTGCCTGTCAATCAGGCTTAACTCCGGCATGTTTCAATAGCGTCTCACCCTTGGGTCTTTTTCAGCTGCAGTGCAGTGCAGGTGGGCGGAGTAGTCCCCAGACGTGAAACCCCAAACGAGCAGTTCGAAAAGGGGTGAATTCAAAATGGCGGGGACTTCTGGTGATGCTATTCATGGGCGTTGAGTATAATAGCATAATTCATGTTGGTCCAGGCTCTTTGTGGTGGTAAGCTTTACATACCTGCAGGCTAGTGTGCAAACGCATGTTGGGTGGATGCTTGCCTGCAAATTAATGTGGGGCGTTTCCCGAAAGGAGGTCTCTTAGGTTTAGCCGATGGCCATCTTCAGAGCTTACGGGCTTGCAACAGAAATCCAACGGAAAGCCAACAATTTCAAGAAAAACCGGTTCCCCTCACTGTTTACACAAGCCCACAAGTGGGAGTGCATAGACGGGACTTGTTCAATGGCCAAAATATTGGACCCAGCTAGACACTTCTAAATCCCTCACTTTCACGCCCAAATGTGTTCATAGAATAAGTGGCGAGCGCATCTCTGATGACGCGTTCACCCATAAGATTGGGAACTGTTTGTTCAGGACTGAATGTTCTGCGGGAAGACTCAAAGTCCCCAAAAGGTCGCCTGTGATATCAATTTCCCTTTGGCCCGCTTCCCACTATCCCACACCTATATTCCTTTGGCCACGGACTGAGAAAACAAGACTCAAAATAACCATGTCACTGCTCCCCGATTGAGTGGCATAGCCATACTGAAGCAGCTGTGAGGCGTGTGGACGCTTTTGCCCCTTTGACCAAACGGCCATCGACCCTGTCGGGAATCAGCATTTGAAATCCCAAGCCCGAATTGCGACCCTCCGGCAGAAGATCTTTAAACCTTGACTGGCCTGATCGCGGAGCAACAAGTTTTGGAGCCCATTTTAGGCCTTAAGTGATTAAGCAGTCACAGCGATTCCCATTTCGGTAGCGCAACAGCTCCAAATTTACATGGAACCCTCATGACACCCAAAATGCAACCCAAAACAGATTTTCCTTACGTGGAGATTCGGCAGGCAAGGGCCGCTTGAGTTCACGAAAATGTCACTGGCAGAAAGGGTTAGTGTCAAAGCCATGAGCTCAAACGAATTGAGGTGCCTCAGCCCGCTTTGCACGCACTGCACTGGCTTGGCCTCGCGTGGTACGAACGCCGCGAGCGCAAAATGCAAAGGGGGTAGAATTTGAGACCTGTTGTGCTCCCATTTGTATTTGCTATGTTTTTCCCGTTTTGGTTTAATTTAAAGGGAATCCATCTCAACAAGAGATTCTTTCTCCAGGGGACTTGGCAAATGGAGGCTTTGGATGGTGGCTGAAGCCAAACGGAACCTCACCTTTTTTCGCTGCTCTTGTACTTGTTCATTAGAGAAGATCGGGTTCAAGCTGCAAAAAAAAAGAATGCAAGCAGAAACCATCTGTTTATGGGAATATCCTTTTGGGCAACCCCGAAATCAGGTGTCCAGCGTAAGCTTGGACCCATGTCGATTTGGAGGCATCTGAGAAAAAGACATCTCCAAGGAGGACCCCTTAATGAGTATATGGGTGAGTTTGTTTTTGAGAGTATGCATTCCGCAACAAGACAAACCCATGTCACGTGGTGAGGCCGGGGGCCACTCCCTTTTTGTCATGGATATTCGAATTCAAGGAGGGTCTTGCATTTGTTTCTGTATCACCCCTCAACCTTCCAGACAAGTGGGCTCGGATGCACACGCCGAGGATTGTTTCTGGCAGGGTCTCTTCCGTGGTTCTGGAGATGTGTTGTGCGCATCTCTAGCTGTAACATCCAGTCCCAGACACTCTGTTTGTTTGAGATGGCCCAGAGCCCTAAGACTCTGAACTGCTTTCGGAACAGAATGGCGGGTGAGCAAATGAGGAACTATCCTTGCCAATATTTGAGATTCACGCTGTCAAGGTAGTGCCGCGTTGTTGTTTGGCTTCTTGCAATGGGGCATGAATCAGCCGAAACTATAATTACACCGGCAGTTCACCCACCCCCAACATGATGGTTCGTAAGCGGCTTGCAGCCATTTATGAACATCCGATTCGTGAACTCTTCACATGCTTGACTTAAATGTCCTTCGGTGTCCTTGGAGCAAAACTGCAAGCGAGGGGGAGGGGGGGGCCTTAGGCGCCGCGACGAGCAGTGCTTCGTGGGTTTGCAGTTTCTTTGCGGCATGCATGCGGAAGATATCGGCAAATGGCGGAAAAGCACCGAGAGGCCAAGCATAAGCAGCGCCTAACACGCTTGTTGGTCAATTCAATAAAGGGTTTTAGTTTTTAGCTCTATGGTGGGTATGCTGGTCTGTGTCCTTTGTAGCCATGGTTTTGGGCACGAAACCTGACAGGATGTTGAGCTTTCAGGTTCCGTGCTCTTGGGATGGCAATACTTCGGGTTGCGTAGCCGATGCGTCCATCCCATGTCACATAAGTTGGGGTTGCTCCGAGCCAAGATGACCAAACCTGGGTATTGACTGGATTAGGTGTCCCTATTTAATGGTTTCGATTTCTGATTGGCATTTCTCTGTCTATCCTTGTGCAAGGGATCTTGGATCAACTCTATTACACACTCTTCGCATCAGTGCCCGATGCAGGGCTTACTTTGCGAGCCTTTGACCGATGGATAATTGCTCGACCGAGGCATATTTCTGTTAAGTGCGGATGGGTTTGCCCTAGCAGCAGAAAGCAGATGTTCCCCTGACAACAACGGCAAGAATTTGCATTCGCCAGCATGTTCCGTCACGTGGCTGTGATTTGTGCATTTGCAGCAGAGTTGAAACTGTGACCATATCTTTAAAGAGCTTCCCCGTTGTGCTGGCCGAAAAAGGATACCCACAAAAAAGACGACAATCTGGGAGGGTCGCCCTTTTTGCGACGCGCCCTCATCTCAAATGTTGAATACAGTGCAAGCAAACCTTTCGCGTCGATATGCAGGTCTGCAGTCTGAACCATGGTTTGCATTGATGTGCACAGCCTTTTTGCTTCGGCAAACAGTATAGACCAAAAGGACCGATTTGACTCATGCTGAAATGTTAGTTTCTTCCATTCGGTGTTTGAGCTGTACCTTTCTTCCCACTAATGTAGCAGCTGTGGAGGATTATACCCGAAAGCTCAATGTCCTTTGGAAGGGGCCATTTTCTATCGGCTGCCGTGGCAACATAGGAGGGGGGGTAGCCATTCGCGCAGATCCGTTGTCCTCAAAAGATCGTGACAGCCCAACCGGACATGCCAGGTGGATAGCACGTCCGCAGCCCCAGTCCAACGCATTCGTTCTGTAGGCCAACCCCTGACAGCGTCGGCAGCTGCTCTGGGGCAAATCCGGTCAGCACCCTCACCAAAGCTGGGACCTGCACATGCTTGATTTGGGCGTGTCATTTTTGGGGTGGATTTTGGAGCGAAGCCAAAAGGAGAAGCACAATTCTAGGGGTTCCCATATGTTAAGACGCACCCATTTCATTTTTGACCTTCCATTTGCAATGAACCAATAAGGTGTCCCCGGTTTGGAGACATGGCAACGCGCCCGCCACAATGGTTTGCGACCGGAATCAAGCATGCAGATTCTTTCACAGGGAGTCCGTATGTCTGGCTGGCCTCCCCCCCCAACCCAGTTGCGGGGTTCAAATGGTGATTGGTCAGGCTTAGGGTTCTTAAACCTAGTTCTTCGCAATGACAATTGCGGGGAGATCCCCAAAATGCTTTTCCTTTTCGTTTCCCTGCAAAACTATCTGAAAGGGTGCCAGCTCATGTTTTGGCCCGCTTCCATCATCCACCACCATTCACCCTTAGTGGGTGGCGGCAGGGACCAAACAAGGGGTAACTTGAAAAGGGGAGCCCTCAAGACAGCATGATGCAAGGGGGAAGCAAGTACTAGTAGCTTACCCCTGTCATAATACCCGAATTTGACTTCCCCATTCTCCCTTCCATTGCCCTTTCGAACATGGGACTATTGGAGAGTCTCCTGATTTTTGTACCAAAATTAGAGAGTCCCCAACAACTGTTTTTCTCCCATGTCCACATCCCAAGTGTTGTTCAAAACGCAGTGGTTGGGGGGGGTGCTGGCAATGTTCCTCCCCGAGGAAGCTTAGACTGCTCTCAACACATCATACACCCACCCCACCCGACGGGTGAACCCGCGCTAGGGGCTGTGTGCTGCTGGTCACAGAGTGCGGTATGGGCACCCGTGTGCCTTTGAGCTCCAAGAGGACGGCGTTTCGACCGTGAAGATCTCCAAACCCCCACGGCTTGGGAGAGCGTGCAACCGTTGATTTATATGTGTGTATGTATATATATATATATGTATATATAGTTTTTCTGGGGACCAACATGGTTTTCAGGTTTCCTTATGGTTTTGATTGATTGACACCGTCCAAAAAGGGCACCCACAAACATCCGCGCAAACATAGACACACTCGTCTATTAGGTCTATGTGTTAATTGCTTTTCACTTGATTCATTCATGTGTTGTTTTGTTCTGAAGAACCCAACAGAGAGGTATTTGCGCCTCGTTTTTGTTTCTCGGGTGTCCCTTGAGCAGCAACCAACACCCAGCGGTTGTTTTTTGCCATGGCGACTGGGCGGGCAACTATTTGTGCGTGAGGTATGTGTGTGTGTGTGTGTGTGTGTGTGTGTGTGTGTGTGTGTGTGTGTGTGTGTGTGTGTGTGTGTGTGTGTGTGTGTGTGTGTGTGTGTGTGTGTGTGTGTGTGTGTGTGTGTGTGTGTGTGTGTGTGTGTGTGTGTGTGTGTGTGTGTGTGTGTGTGTGTGTGTGTGTGTGTGTGTGTGTGTGTGTGTGTGTGTGTGTGTGTGTGTGTGTGTGTGTGTGTGTGTGTGTGTGTGTGTGTGTGTGTGTGCGGGTGGGTGGGTGCGTGCGTGCGTGCGTGCGTGCGTGCGTGTGGGTGGTGGGTGGGTGGGTGCGTGCGTGCGTGCGTGCGTGCGTGCGTGTGCGTGTGTGTGGGTGTGTGGGTGTGTGGGTGTGTGGGTGTGTGGGTGGTGGGTGGGTGGGTGGTGGTGGGTGGGTGGGTGGGTGGGTGGGTGGGTGGGTGGGTGGGTGGGTGGGTGGGTGGGTGGGTGGGTGGGTGGGTGGGTGGGTGGGTGGGTGGGTGGGTGGGTGGGTGGGTGGGTGGGTGGGTGGGTGGGTGGGTGGGTGGGTGGGTGGGTGGGTGGGTGGGTGGGTGGGTGTGTGTTTCCGGGTTTGGCAGCAAGTGGGTGTTTCTCCAAAAGGACCCCTTCAGGTTGGTGGTTTCCTTTTTAGTTCCTTCTTAAAGGCATCCCAGCCGCTCGCAAGTGGGTCGCGATTGAGATTGAAGCATTGAACAAGGAGTTTGGGCGAGCTGTGTAAACCCAATACAAACCGTGCGACCGGGTTCCCTAAAGCTGACATCCTTAAAGCATGCAAGTAAACCAACCACTTGCCAAGTTTTTGGTATAGGGCTGTCCTTGGTCCCCCATATGCGGGAAAGCCGTAGGGCTGTACACTATGTGTTGTTTATTTGCATAAGGCGGGCAATGCGAGTGTCCCACGTGAACCCGCAGGATCGGCTTGTCCCGGAAGGGCGGCAAAGGCAAGAAGGCGATCAAGCTGCTGGGCTGAAGTTTAGTGCCTGCCATTTAAAGTTGTCCTCTTTTGGCCGGGTTTTAAAATAAGCCCAAAGGACATGAAAAGGAAGTGAACCATGGTTTGTTCCCCTATGTTGAGACAAACCGTGTGTGTGTGTGTGTGCGTTTGCGTCTACTGAGGCGGTCTCCAGACCCCTGTCTAGGTCTCATGGCTTGCAAGAGTCCGGCACATGAACCTAGGTTGATGGACAACGACAGCATCGCCGCAGCAAGGGTCTCAAGCTGGATTGGTCGCCATGCAGCGTGCAAGTAGCATCAAGCATCCTTCCTCCAGCACTCTTACATTGAATCAGGCGTGGGGAAAGCCACTGCAGAGAGAAAAGTGTCCACCAACAAAGGGTCCTGTCGACCTTTTTGGTTGTTTGACAGAGCGAAGTCCATGCAATGTGTCGTTTCCACACTGGGAGCCCAGCGCAGCAGCCCATCTTGGAGGGGTTCTCCTATTTTAAAGATTCCCTCCCTTTATGCGGATACCCCTGCAAAAACAACCTCATGGCCACCCTTTCATGATGCCAATTACCCTTTAAAGCAGCCAATCCTTGAAGCCCCAATCTTGAGGAAGCCCATCTTTAGGATACCTATTAAAACAGCCAACCCCTGAAACAACTGTATTTTGCCAAAGCTACGCAGTAGCTGAGTAACAACAAAGCGAGTTTGAGTTGCATGGACTTGATCGGACTTGTATCGGCCATTTTGGGGCAAGTGTGCTGACTGGGCCTCATCGAGCCCACCCAGGACTGGCGTCTGTGACCCACCCTTATGAAGCTCCAGTTGTGCGGCGTAGGGTGTTTCTTTGACTGAAAGTGCTGTGTGGCCCACGCTGTGTGACTGAAAGCAACCCATCGTATTTTGTTGGCGCCGCAACGGCGAGATCAGATTTTTTTCACCAACTTGGAAGCAAAGAAGGCGTGCCTGCGCCATGCGTTGAAGGGAGGATGGGATGGGGGTTCCAGGCGAGCGGGTTGTTGAAGGACACCTCCCATGGTTCGCGGCAAAAGCCTCAGTTCTCAACGCTGAGGCCTGTGTGGTCTCGAGCCGCAGCGCCGAGCCACCGCAGGTGCCACAGGTGGCGCTGGGGCCGCAGAGAACCTTTGTGAGGTTTCCGACAATGGGTGCGTCTCTGGTAAGGGGATTCCCCAAGGGTTGCTAGCCTCGTGTCAATCGACCGAGGGCATGTAGCCCTCCAAACTGATGCAGGGGATCCACCCATGGCGGTTTTTCTTTTGCTGTTCCATCCAAAACCAGCCAAAAGACGGTCCCCAAAGAAGAAGGCAGGCCCAAATGAATCAGATGCCTATCTTGCGTCATTTCCGGAAAAGCTGGGCATCCTCCACGTTTCAGTTGGTAAGAACAAGTGCATCCTTTTTGGGTTGGGAACCAGGAAAGAAAACACCCATTAAAAGGACTCCTGTTTCAAGAAAAGCTTCCTTTTCTATCCAGATCCTTTGGGCAGAGTCAAACCTTCAAGATCCTCAACGGAAGATGCTTGAAACGCCGATTTTGCTTGCGTCAAAGCTTGTTTGCCACTTACTGTGACCAGCGAACTCCTTATAAAATGATCAATAGTCATGTGATCGGAGTCAACCACCTTGGTATCACGGACAGGTTACTCCTTAGCTGTTTGTTGTTGAACAGAACTCAAGTGTGTGCTTGGTGATCTATTTGTCAATGAGTCTTACCTGCGAACAATGAACAAACTAGCTTAGGCTGCAAGCGTGGGTGCAGGTTCTTGGACAATTCGACACTCGCCGCCGACTGCCCCGCGAATATTGTGTTTGTTGATAAATTTATTGTTCATCAAAAGAGCAGTGTACTGTACTGCAATGGCTGGTTTCGAAACGCTTTGAGACACGCTAACTCAAACCTTGTACAGGGACCCCAACAACACAGAAGGGGATGTCCTCAAAGTACACTTGTTTGCACTTGTCAAGCTTTATGAGGCGCGTGCTTCTACCCTTTTCAGGTTGTTTTTAAAAGGAAACCAACAAACAACCAAATGGAAACCGCCATCTGCTTGGGCACCCCCTGCTTTGACACGCACACAGCTTGGGGGCCAACGGGGGGCCGCCCAAGGTGGCAGCTGTATTCCCGGGATCATGCCGAGGCGTCTGAGGCAGGGCCCTTTTGGAGGTGACGCTTTTCCACGTTTTGGGTTAATACAAAGGACCCAGCTAGAGAAAAAATATTCGACGCCCAGACATTTTGGGGCCCGTGAATAGGCCAAGAAACCAACCAACCAAAAGGTAAAGTTTGATGGTTCAATTTGCAGCTGTTGTGCAGACATGAGCGAATATGTACCTTGCAGCTCAATTATGCCAACCTAGTATGTGCTGGAGATGAGCAGGGTTGCAGCAACATGTCAAATATGCAGCCCCTTTTGTGTGAGTCTGCTCACCTTGGTTGCGATTTGGGCCCTCTTCAAAGTGGATCCAAAAAGGTCATAGGCTTTAAAAAGCACCTGGAGGCGAAAGCTGCGTCACACGTTTTTGCCCGCTGGATTTTGTGCAATTTGTCATCTCAGGCTCATGCTTGGAAGTGAACGGGATAATGAGGACAGCAATGCTTTTATGCATAAAAGGTCAAATAGTTGCAGTTTAATTGCTCGAAAGTCTGAATCAACAAACTGCAGCCAACGCACGGCAGAAATTATTCTCAAAGGGAAGCTGATACCTCCAAACCAAGCTATGCATGCAGCGAAACGCATTAGAGTGAAGCTGAGTTGGTATATGGTCTTGCAATGATTGCCAGCAAACATGAATTTGCTAGACGAGCACGGAAACAACCCGCTTGCTTCACAGTGGGGACTCCATGTATAGACAGATGGTGGGATGGAGAATATGGCGGCTCTCTAGACGCCTTTTGCCAGCATCTGTAACCAACATTGGCCATGCATTACCCTTGTGCGCTGGCAGTTCGTGTGCGTGCAAGCCTTTCAGAACGACAGTAGCATGTGACCGCTGCTTCCTTCAATTGTTTTGCTGCAGCCAACCCTACATCCCCGTCCCTTAAGGTATGTATGGAAGTGTGGGCGTACCAACAACTCTTTGAGTTCTAGTGGGAACCACCTCCAAAGTGGGTTGGTTGTAATTCATGAATCCCAGCCTAAATGATGTTCACTAAGGGTCCCCTATCAAAATAGGCACTCACATGGTTGGACAAGGACTTCGCCCACCCCTGCTTGCGACCTTCGCCAGGAGACCTTTATTCAACTTCCGGAGGAGCAGCGATCGCACGGGAGCCCGATGCGGCAGGTGAGCCACAATCAAAATCGGGGTAGCTGAAGGTTAGAAGGCTGGGATGCTGGAGTCTCCTCGAAACTGCATTTATATATTATTATCATTTTATAATTATGTCTTTCTTTCTTTCTTTCTTTCTTTCTTTCTTTCTTTCTTTCTTTCTTTCTTTCTTTCTTTCTTTCTTTTATTGCTACGTCTCTATCTACCTTGTGAAACAACAGGCCAGCGCTAAACTTGTAATCCTGCCACACTGTTCTCCCACTGCTTGTTTTAAAAGAGCGCGTGAAAATAGGGCAACCTTGTAGCAAGCTCTTGTAGCGAGCCCTGGGCAACAATTGACTGCTCCGCAAAACATGCCCAGCAGCCACCAAGACGGACAAAGTCGCTCGTGTTTTTCCTAAGCAGCAGTCATGCTTACAGGGTCACCCGGCACGAACTCTTGCAGGTGCGCGGCCTGAGCCGGCATGTGTGGTCTTCGCGTCAAGGGCTTGGCGCTGGCAGCAAGCAAACTCCGTGCTACACTTGCGTTTGCGTCGCTCATGGAAGCAGTTACCCGTGCTTTGCTCAGCATGATCCACGGCCGCCTCGTAGCAGCGCCTGGCTCAAGTTGTTACACTGTGCTTGCAGTTGCTGAGCCGAGACACCGTCCTCCTCTAAGGTATCCCAGCAAGCCCTGCAGATGCCAATCCGCTCGTGCTCCCGCTGGCGAGCAGTGGAACGCCACAAGTTGCCTTGCTGAGCGTGTGTGTGTGTGTGTGTGTGTGTGTGTGTGTGTGTGTGTGTGTGTGTGTGTGTGTGTGTGTGTGTGTGTGTGTGTGTGTGTGTGTGTGTGTGTGTGTGTGTGTGTGCACGCCAGCGTGCACCTGGCAGGTTCGGTTTGAAAAGCAGTGGTCCATGCCCAAGTTGGTGCGGTAGGATTTTTATTTGCTGCTCCAGACGCTCGCCCTGGACATGGCAAAGCCGAGCCATGCCAAAACTCAAGCGCCGACTGAACCGACAAGCGCACAACTCGGATATCTTTGCTGGACATATGTGTTCCAGGAGACTTAATCGAAGGAAGGGAATCCCGGGCTTATTTTACGCCATGGCTTTGTTGCACTCAAAGCTGCCACTTCGGGATGACTTTGAACTCCGACAAGTGTATGCCAACAAAGAGACGCTGCAGAAAGGAGCTGGGAAATTTGGATCAAACAAACCCCCAGACTGTGGTGATGAGATCCAGCGACCGCACAAGTGAAGGCCTTGCGCGAGTGCCCAACCAAGATCTAACCCACTCTGAAGAGCTGCACGAAAACGTTTCTTTACCTGTTTAAACAGTCCAGCCCTGACACCGGTTTACAAAGAGACAGGGAACGCATGAGTTTGCTTCAGCAATGGCGGCTTGAACATGTTTGAGCAAGGGGCTGCGTACCAGCGTTTAGCCCCACCCCACACGGTTTTCATTGCAGGCCATACCAAGAGGAGGCTTCAGAGCTGCACCGGAGGCACGGAAACCGCTGAAGGATTTGCTTTGACAAGAACTGAACGGGGATCCCTGCCGTCCTTCCCAAAGCTTGTGCCGCTTCCCTAGTGAGAACCACCAAGATAGCGGTCGGCGTTTGTTCCTGTTGCTTGCCGTTTGTTTGTTCGTTCGTTCGTTTGTTTGTTTGTGTGTTTGTTTTGAATTTAAGAGGGAACCCATAGCTTTGCTGACCTTGTCATGAGTGTAGAATCGCAACGGGATTTTTCTTGATCATTTTGGACACCGTCTGACGTGTCCAACGTGGTAGCTAGGCTAATTGGCCTCATTTAGGCAGCCGTGAAGATAGGACTACCACTTGTTCCCAATCTTGAACCCGTGATTATTGAAAGAGGTTCTAGTTTCGATAATGAGGCCAGGCACATCCTTGCCATTATGTCGTGAGTTGTGAGTGGCAGGGCAGCTTTGCAATTCACGGCATCGGGCAAGCTGGATCATGTGCTTGACATAGCTACAGACTAGCCGGCCCGCTGGTGACAAGTGCAACCCCGGACATACATGGTCGAACGAAGCCAGAATCAAACTATGATTGATGGCACGATCGCAACTATGTTCTGTGCACAAGCGGCAGCCTATCACAAATATTTGGGTGTTTCTGTTGACGTTTTGAGGTCCCCCTGTCCACTAGGTCTTCTCCAAAGCTGTTTTCAATTTTAGCATAGACTAGGTATAAAACAGAGTTATTTTCTGTGTACAAATGTGGGCCAAGTAGAACCAAATTCAATCCTAAACGGATGCTGTCCTTGGTCTTGTAACTAGGTACGAGGAGGCATTGGACACCTTCCGCAAACAGGACTGGGCGGGTGTGGATAACACTTATCCTCGCACAAAACTGGAGCCTCTTCGAGGTCCCTGGTCGAAAAAATGAGCTTCCAGAGGGTCCTTTTTCAGCTTTCATGTTTGTTGTTGGGAGGGTATTGCCATCCATTACCCCTTTTGGAAGGATCGGACAA
Source organism: Effrenium voratum (assembly GCA_963377175.1). Classification (NCBI taxonomy): domain Eukaryota; class Dinophyceae; order Suessiales; family Symbiodiniaceae; genus Effrenium; species Effrenium voratum. Next base: position 99,513 of record CAUJNA010003375.1, on the reverse strand, counting down.
TATGGGATGGGAGATACAGAATGATACAATGACCCTGAGACGTCAATCGAGGCGAGACACTTGTGTTTCATGACGAACAGTAGTGTACGTTTTGAAAACTGGGTGTTCTTTAGTTACGAGCAGTGTATGATTGACACCATTTGCGAGTTTCGATTGTTGCCTCCAACTGCAAAGTCTAGCTCAGTCCGCACGTGTGAGTCGAAGAGAGACAATCCCTACCTGCAAAGTTTACACACAAAAGAGCCCCAAGCTGACTAATGACCCCGTATTAACCGCAACGCTGGAAAACCAAGCCTCGAGAAACACCAAACCAAACAAGATCAGAGTGATATGTTTGGCCATATCCCAAGTTTTGCGGGATTGCAGTTCATGTGTTCGGTTTTACCCCCCTTTCAGCATTGCTGATTTTTCAGTTTAGTGTCAATGATGGCCCCCGGCTTGCGTACAGATGACGGTGCGTTAAAGCTGTCGCGGACCATGTTGTTCGGACAAATGAAGCCAACAGGAGTTGCCAGCCATTGATCAGGCTCGATCTTGGTTTGACAGATGCCCATGACATGGCAAGTTAACGAAGCAACACGTCTTCTACCTGACAGAGTGCGTGGAGCAAACTGCGGAAGCAAGCAACATCATGTTGGCCCACTGCCTGCGCGATTGCGGTGTGAGTAAGGAAGGCTCGCTGCATGTATGGTCAGACTGCGGCCCGCATTACCGCTCCGCGGAGAACCTGCACTTCTACGCCCGCACACTGGTCGAGAAGAGAAAGCAGCCTGTTTTGGTTCGCTGGCTTGGAGAACAACATGGCAAAGGTGTTCTCGACCAGTTGTTCGGAATCTCAGGCACTCATCGAGGCGGATGGATTGGGCAGTATGCTCTGCGGCAGCCTATCCATAACATTGAGCACATGCGTAAGGCTCTCCAGGAAGGCGCTGACAGACAGGTTCGGACCAACCCTGGGAATGCTGCGTGGGTTATTCGCACCATAAACTACGGAGAAAACAAGGGCTGAGAGCTTGAAGATCACACGCACGTACGCTCTTGATGCCGTGCCGGCGCCTGTGTCCGCGGCCAATCTGCCGCCTATTCTCTACAACAGAGCCTTCCTGGCATTTTCTGAGAAAATGCAACGGCAGCAGAAGCGCCAAAGGAAAGCAGCCGAACGGTTGCAGAGGAAGCGGGCGCTTCTGCGCGGGGAGGATGTAAATCTTTCTGATTGTGAATCTAGTAGCAGCTCTAGCACAAGCCTAGCCAGTTCCAAAAGTGGGGAACATGATCTGGATGCGGAATGAAGAGGGTTACAAAGGCGGCCGCTTGGAATTTTGTGTTGAATGGTCTGGGATAAGGATTTTTGTACCAGGTTTTGATTGCAACTCATGTGTAGCTCAAGAGTTTGTTTAGTGGCACCTGACTGTTCGTTTTGTTCTTGTTGGTTCTCAGGAAAGACAAGTAATTCCTCCAGGAAGAAGGGCCCCTTGGCGTAAGTGATGTCTGGATCCGCAGCACTGATTCAACGTGGGTCAAGTTCTTCGTTATTTTGGACCTGCCAACGGTAACAGGTTACTCCGAGGCATTCCTGGTTTTGTTGGTCGCACTTGTTCCGCTGTGTACTAGAGATCGCGGGGATGAGTGGTTGGTGCCTTCTGCCATATCAAGGAGCCCGCCTCATGGATAATTTGTCCTTCGATTGGCGTGGCTATGAAGGGCCGTAAAGAGTCCCAAACAAACGGGTTCCGATCGCTTGCGCAGGACACTCATGTGTTTGTCGCATCTGATTTCAGAACCCATGTAAGCTAGCCCAGCCCGTTTTGATATTCCTAACCCTTTTCAGGCGGGCTTAGAGTCAACTGTAAAACCGAAATCCATTTGGGGTCAGTCATCCAAATGATGTTCAGTACTGCAATCCAGTACCGGGCCCTGCGATTGGTTTCCTTTTGGTTTTTCCTTAAGAACCATCCAAAAAGGGGTCCACCAAGTTGTGACACTAGGCAAGCCAAAAAGACCACCTAACGGGGT
>CAUJNA010003375.1:85000-92500 GCA_963377175.1 Effrenium voratum | reverse complement strand
TTGGTTGTTGGTTGTTGGTTGTTGTTGTGTTTGTTGTTGTTGTTGTTGTTGTTGTTGTTGTTGTTGTTGTTGTTGTTGTTGTTGTTGTTGTTGTTGTTGTTGTTGTTGTTGTTGTTGCTGCTGTGTGTTTTTGTGGTTGTGATTGTGGTTGTGGTTTGTTGTTGTTGTTGTTGTTGCTGTTGTTGTTGTTGTTGTTGTTGTTGTTGTTGTTGTTGTTGTTGTGGTTGTTGCTGGTGCTGGTGCTGGTGCTGTTGCTGTTGCTGTTGCTGTTGATGCTGATGTTTCTCTTGTTGTTGTTGTTGTTGTTGTTGCTGTTGCTGTTGTTGTTGTTGTTGTTGTGGTGGTGGTGGTCGTCGTCGTCGTCGTCGTCGTCGTGGTCGTGGTTGTTGTTGTCGTTGTTGTTGTTGTTGTTGTTGTTGTTGCTGTTGTTCTTGTTATTGTTCTTGTTTTTGTCCTTGTTATTGTTCTTGTTCTTGTTGTTGTTGTTGTGTTGTTGTTCTTGTTATTGTTATTGTTATTGTTATTGTTGTTTGTTTTTCTTGTTCTTGTGGCGGTGGTCGTCGTCGTTGTCGTGGTTGTCCGTTGTCGTCGTCGTCGTTGTCGTCTTCGTCATCGCGGTTGTTGTTGCGTACACAGGCACGTGGGTCTCGGACATTCGTTTACTTGCCACATGTTTGCTATATTCTTGTAATTGTGTGTAAGGGTTGCGGCACCCTTTCTGGATTGCCACCACCAAAGGTCCTTGGATGGGATACAGGTTCTAGATGTTCCACTCCCAGACAAATTGTACGAAATTGGCTCTCATCATGGAAGCATATGCAACAGGCGAACAGCACAAGAGAAAACGACGTTCAACACGTCTCGGAGATCTTGTTTGTGGTTTGGTTCGGTTTCTTTGGTTTTCGCTGCCCTTTGCACTTGGCCGTGTTTACTCCGGGCGTTGGTTTCAGAGTTGAAGCCCCGGGCCTCAGACGTTTCTCGGTTCTGAAGGGCGGGCGGGTTCACTCTGGGTGCCGAGCCTTTTTCATGTTGTTGTTTTTTAACCCCCGTTTTGAGGTTGTTGCATTGTTTGATAGTGAAGACCAATCGTAAGCCACATGAAGCCCATTTCAACGGTTTTAGCTATTTTGAAACATGCTAAGCTGTTTGCACGCGCAAGTATACAACATTTTATGGTGAACTCGTTTGATTGCGAGGTTGGTACAGTACCATTGGATGGTGCAACCAAAGTATGCAAACATGTTGCGAGGTATGTGCTCAAGCGTGACTTGCTGTGGATGGGTTTGTGCCCAATTGAGCAGCGCCCAAAGCAAAAGTCCATGGTTTTGGGCGCTGCTTCCTTGAAGAGTCAACCACAATATGTCAGACAAGCCATGGACCCCCTTTCACCCCCGTTCCGGGTTCCTGAATCCTTAGATTGAACCACTTATTATGGGGGTGATGTTTTTAGGGTACCCCGCAGAATGAATAATTGTCCTTTCACTTTCCTGTTAAAAACCAGCACAGCAGGGTTGCCCTAAAAGAAATAGACAGTTGGCTTCCGGACTCGGCCCGGTTTCGCTGACACCAAGCAGCATGATATGCGCTCCTCCCCTTGGATTGCTTGAAGGACACCAACGGAACAGTGAACTATAGATCTCGGTGTTGCTTCGCCCTGGTGGAAAGGCTTGAGTATGGGAGAACAGCACGCTAGGATGATTGTATTAAAGATGAAGAACCCCTTGCTAGACATGTTGTTGACAGCCCTCTACGAACCAAGCATTTCTAGCCCAGGCAACATGCAAGTCAGACTCAAACAACAAAGCTCACCACGAATACTCCAGTAACAATGCTACCCTAACCGTGTGCAATCCCTAGTAGGGCGTGTGTATGTGTTTTTAATCTGGAGCCCTGTTTGTCTTGTGGTTGTCCTTAAAAAAAACGGTCCATCCATTTGAGTATAGGTTCCGGACCGCTTCCGCAAACTGTGGCCTGCAGGACCTTTTGGTTGAGCATAGATGGCGTTGGCTTCAGCTTGGTCTGTTTGTTCAACAGTACACCTATCTTGACGTGGTTGGTTATTGTTGTTGCGCCGGGTCATGTGTTTGGCATGCCGTCGAACAATGAAGTGAAGTGCATGGTGAGTTGTCATTCTCTGCGAGTGGGTCGTGAAGAAGCTGTTGGTTCTTTTCCTTTGCTGTTGCATGGGAATCCCATAGCCGCCAATTGTTCAAAGCGGTTGATTGAAAGAGAGGCGCCTCTCCGCATTTGGCATGTTGAAAGTCCAGTGTTCCATTTCGGGAGCTCATTTGGATGGAGCCAAAAACGAAAAGAAGAGAGGCCAGGCAAGAAGGCCTTGGGCTCAGGAAGCCATAGTGAAGCCACATTTGCGCCATGCCTCACGCGGGATTTTTCAGGGAGGCTCCTTTATTGCTGCACAATTCGGGGAGTGGTGGCCGAAATCAAATTGCCAGGAAAGGTCATGGCCAAGACCAAGGGCGACCGCATTTGCGTGGCCCATCACCCCAGAAGATGAGCAGTCATCGACAGTGAGCGTCTTGTCCAACATGATACCCTTTACAGGTAAACACACGTGGCGATCTTTTGAACATGGTACAAATATGAAGTGCCTGCATCCCGACAGAAAGTCCTTTTCGAAGGAAACATATTTCCATATTGGGGGAGGGTAAGATGTTTGTTCAAACATATTGCGGCCAGTAATGTCAACACGGACCTCAGAAAGATCTCGACATGCATCCCCAGCATGCCAAACCAAAGGGTCCGAGAGCCATGGAAATCCACACCGCGATTGGGGTAAATTCAGAACACTTTTTTTTTGGACAACGCAGAACGAGCTCGAGGGCTGAGTTGATCATGTCTGAAAGCAGACCAGGTGGTCGCCATGTTAGCAAATCTCAGATGGCAATCCCTGGCAAAGGGCACCTGAAAGCAACTGGACAATGCATGCCACGGCATCGCCCCACGTATGTGCCGGAAGTCGACAAAAGAAGGACCAAAGGTTTGCTTGGGCTTTTCCTGAAGAACCCCCTGAGTGGTTTGGATTGGTGGTGTCGCATTCAGAGGCCAAACAGTGGGTGCGTTCGGGTGGTTGAACCCCTGGTTACTGTTGAGAGTAAATGTGAAACCGCCCCATGCCTTCTATCAAATGGAAGCTGATTAGACACAATCCCAAACCGGCTTGCCAGTTTCAGTACAGCCCCACATAAACATTCGCCATTCAGTCGAGCCATCCAGGTCAGCAGACCTGTTGAGCAGCCACTAGTATCCACCAATCGTGTTTTGCAATGTGCTATCCAAGCACCTTCGATAGCTTCGACAAGAAAGCCTATTTCATGGAACCAATCATGCGAAACAGCCAATGTTCTTGTTTGTTTGTTTGTTGTTCTTTTTTGTTTGCCTGCGCTCGTTTGCTTGCTCGTTTGCTTGCTTTCTTGCTTGCTTTCTTGCTTGCTCTCTTGCTCTCTTGCTCTCTTGCTCTCTTCTCTCTCTCTCTCTCTCTCTCTCTCTCTCTCTCTCTTTCTCTCTGTTTCTCTCCATATCTCTCCCTCGCCTCTCCCTCCCTGTCTATCGGCGCAAGTCGAGAGGCCTCCAACCCGAATGATCGAACAAATCAGCTTCGGTCAATACATGCAGGTACAGAACAGTATGCACACCAGTTGGACCAGTTGCCCTATGGGTGAGGCGTTGATCTCGAAGTGATTCACTTTGCAGAGCAAATTGTGGTGGTTCGAGTCCACCCTGGTCCGTGTTGCTTTAGCGCAGCATGTGCACCGTGGGGTGGCGGCGGAAGAGAGCTGGTTCCACGTGGCGCCAAAACACGTCATCAAACCAGGACGATCGACAATGCACTCCTGACTGGAGGAAGGGTAGTGAGGGCCGTTCCTTTACATGATGTTTGGGTAGACCACTTTAATGCCAGGTGTTGATTGTGACTCAGATAAAGCCATGATGATTTCCAGCTGGGCAACAGCTCGATCGAGCTCCCTGTGGTGCATTTGTCTTCACTCGTGATGAAGAACATCATGCTACAATGTCTGCTTGAGTAGCAAGAACATTAAGGACGCCAGTTACCAGTTGGGGGCATCTGGGGGCCATCAGGCTGGCTGCGTGCAACACGGGATGCTGCATGTTATAAGAAATCTGCAGGACTCCTTGTGAACCCAAAATCAACAGGTTCAGAGCGATGCCTATTTGCTCATCTCTTTTCCTTGTACGGTATGTGTGCACATACCAGGAGTCGTTATGGTCTTATAGATGATCGAGCCACTCGGCCCTTGATTAGGAAAGCTACTCAGCATATGAGAGTTGTTTCGCACATGCATCCTTTTTGAATCTTTGGGGACGGCTTCAAGGGATTCAAAGGAAGACAAAGGGAGTCAAAGGGTCAGTCAAAAAGTGAGATTGGAGGGTCTTCCAGCCGTTGCAGCTGTGACTGCGCACCAAAAAACCATGGGACACTGAGGCGACGCTTTTGTCCTCTGTGGAGGATGACCAAAGCCAGGCGACAAAGCCAGAGGCTCAGTGTGCACGCTGACGGTTGCAGGGTCGCGGACGGTTATAGGGTCATTAGGTTTTGAGGGGAAGGAGGGGGGTGGCCCTATAGAGAGTTTCCACGGTTTTCCAGTTGTTTGAGAATTGGAAAAATAACTCAAGGGAAGAGCCAGTTTTGCTCATGTCTTGATGAGCTTCCCTCCTTTGGGGAATCAACCTTGCGAGGGTTCCTGCTGGTTAAGGTTTCTTGTGTCTTTACTCAAATTGGCATTCGCCAGGTAAGCTTGCAGGATGATGAGGAAGTCGGGCTCCGACTCCGACTTTCAACTATGACAATCTTGTGGCCTAGACCAACGTAGCACAGCTATCCCCTTTTGAATTCTTTACATTGGTTTGGGTAGGCTCCCGGAGTACCTGGTTTTGATTGTGAGGCGGATTCGCATGGGGTTCCCCCAAAGTGAAGGATCTGTCGCGGGACCCCTGATAGGCCAAGGTTATTTTTGGACGGTTTACTTTAGACAAAAGGAAACCGATACACGTGGCAACCGAAGAGCAATAGTTCAGCCTCCTAAATTTCTGCTAGTCTATGGTTCGTTTGGAAGTGACATGGAGGAAGAAGCCCCAAGCTTCCCACAAAATGAAGGACAAGCCTTAAGTTTTCCATGTCCTCTTGGGGGACCCCCGATCCCGGATTAATACGCCAGGCCTAATACTGTGGGGTGGTGCCCGGAAAAGTGAGGGATACCCGGAAAGCAAGACGCCCACATGAATCAACAAGAGGTTTATTCATGCGGCGGTTTCATTCAGTTATATTATTATATATGAGTATTTATGTGTTTATCGGTTGTATGTATGTGTTTGTTTATTTGTGTGCGTGCCTGTTTGAATGCCAATCTATAATGATCATATTATTTGTTATTATTTGTATTTGCTTTAGTTAATTGATGCTTTTAATAACTCAATTTATTTTTTTGTTTTATTAAGAAAACACACTTACTTAATTACATATCAAGCTATGTATTTATGCATATTGATTTATTGGTTTGTCTCATACTGGGGGACCTCCCCCTCAGTTTTCTGGTGGTTTCCTTGGAGACATGGCTCCGAGGCCTTCGCCCGCCCCAGCGACGGCCTCGCGCCCTCCCAGGGAACGCAGGCGGAGCGTGGTTGTGTGTGTGTGTATGTACTAATATATATATATATATATTTATATATAGAGAGAGAGAGGACCCTATAACATATACGTGTATATATATATACACATCTAAGCGCATATACACATACACTCTTAAAACAGAGGTATATAGACCCCCTCCCCCCAGTGGTGCAAATGATGGCAAATTACAACGGGCTCGCCGATCCGTCGGTTAAACAAGCTCACTCGTGAAGGTCCCTACGAGCACGGGGGGGTTGTGATTGCCAGCTTGGGAATTATAGACAATTACCCCTCGGCCGAATCTTATGTCCATCAGCTGCCGGATTTGTTTGTTGCAGTCGGTTGCATCATGGAAGGCTTAAGACTGTTTGCGTGTGTGTGCAGGTGATACCCAGACCCAGCCCGTTGGTTTTTGAGTTCAAGCACCAAACTATCTTTGCGCAAAGAAAATATGCCACATCCATCGCAAAGGCTCCATGAAGGGATTTCCTTCTTTCTTGTTTAAGACACCCATCATCATGTAATATATTGCAAGTGATTGGTAGTAGGACGCTATACTCTTCTTTAGCGAGTTGAAAAGTTGGTGATTCGCATTTTACATACATAACGTACACACATACAGCAAAAGCAATATACTGTAAGTTGTTGGTAGCAAATTCCAGTTCATTTGCTCGAAAAGTTGGTAATTGGATATATTTTCTTGGCATGCACGTAGTTGTAATATGTACATGTATACACGGGCTTGCTTTCAATGGGAGAACAGCGCCTGGTTTTTATTGGAGCAGCGCTCAGAAACCCAGCTATATTGCTTAATTTGGTTTTGGTTGGTCTACTTGGTTTTATGGCTGTTATTGACAGGGCTATACATATATACATGTCACTGATATTTTGCTTTGAAGCAACCTGAGAACGGGTACCATCAAAAAGACCCATGCATTGCTTTCTATTTGGGGTGACCAGACTTGCCCACTTGTCGATTGGCCAAGGTGGCTGATGTGACTGATTTGGGCCCAACCACAATCGCCTAGCTTCTAACCCTACTTATGACAGCAGCTCTGACTTTGTGCAGAACTACACAAGGTGGCTATATACAATGGTTATGAAAAGTGAGTATAGCAGAGAGAACCATGATATCTTCTTGGGATTGGAACTGTATTTTTCCATAGCAAGCGTTTGAAACGAAATGTGACGCTGCATAGGTCAGACAAATTATTGTCCTAAACGCCTACATCAAGTTGTTTAGTGTAGTATTCCAATTCTGGTGTCGATGAGATATGGCCATTCTTACGCAGACGAGTCGATTCCCCTGCAAAATCAACCCGCAAAAGAGTCCTTTTATCCCATGGCCAAGAATGCAAGCTGGCCACTGAAGCTGGAAGTTTCGGGGTGCATCCCTTGCTTGGCAGGACGCAGGGATTTGCAGTCCGTCAAACTGAGACATGTCCATGTCCCCAGATCCTTCAAGGTGTCAAAGCCAGTCCAAATGACAGATGCCCTGTCACTTTTCTTGAGCAGCGTTCCAGCAGCATGAGATCCCCTTTGGATGGTGTCAACACTAGCTGTTGGTTGCTTATATTATTGTTCTTTGGCAGAGTGATGTAAGGCTTTGGGACAAAGATAATCTCGGACAAATCTGGGACCATTTGACTTCTTGTTCCTCCTTGGGCCACACTAAGCGGTCCAGCTAGTTACTTCGACTCTTCCCCATGCAGTTTGAGTCCAGGCCGGCAGCTCAAGCGCCAAAAGGTTGGGGCCTAAGCGAAACAGCGCATGCTACCTGTGTTGGTTTGCACGTTCTGCTTTGTATTGGTTGGGCACAGATCGACGTTTATCCAGCACCAGTGTTCAGTTGT
>CAUJNA010003375.1:77500-80000 GCA_963377175.1 Effrenium voratum | reverse complement strand
TATTTTTCTGTGTACCCAGATGTGGGCCAAGTTTCGGGAACATCTTCTGATAGTATGTACTCAATTAGGCTTGAGGGGCAGCCCTTGAATTGCATGATGATCCCAGAGGCTCTGCACCTTTCTTTGGGTTCGGGCGATGTGTTCAAATTCGCCATGATCGTTACTTTGTGAACGAGTGGCTCGTTCAAAGACGGGGTTCCGACAAACAAGGAGGCAGGGTTGGGCAGGAAGGATGAGGTTGGGCATTGCATCATCATGCACTCTGCTTTGAGTAGCACTTACGTATGTCCACGTGCTGCCTTAGTGACCATCAGCTCTATTTGCTCCAATCCTTGCCTGCCCATCCCATGCATGAGGGTTGCAGATCATTCAAATAAGACCCAACAAACAGGAGCCATGCTTTTGTTCAATCTGTGCCCCACCAAGATGAAGAAGGTAGAATGAATCGATTGGTCAGCTTCAAAGACGCAGCGTTTAGATTCATGCAGCCGTACACTGCGATTGTTCCCCATTCATGCAGCCCAATGACGCGGCCAGCTACAAAGAGGATAGTCGTTGCAATCGCCATGTTGCTAATTTAAGCTGCTCACATGCAACCAGTGTTAAACATGTAAAGCAACGAGGAGACTTGGATGCATTTACGATGTGCTGATGATGCGTGTTGTGCTGTCGGAAAGCTGCTGCAGAGGAGCATGTAGAATATGAAAGGGTTTGAGGTGATGTCCCGGAGATGATTCTGTTACCCAGCAGATCCTGCTGTACCTTCTAATGGCTCAGGGCCAAAAAGGGCTCCTGAAGCGGGCATTTGGACTTTCTGCGTTAGACCATTGCCAGCCTTTCTTAAGACAAGGCCTTGCGCGTATTTCCCGTAGGTTTCCCTGTGGTTTGTTAGATGTGCCATGGTCAAAAGATCTGACTTGGGGTTGGTATGGTCCTCCTTCCAATCTGGATTCCGGCCTCATTTAAAAAGGGACTGTCTAGCTCAGGACCCCCGAGCGCAGCTGATTGTTTGGTTAATTATGCATGGCTTTCCATTTCGAAGGCAGATTGCCCGCGAGGTTAGACAAGTCACTGGCACTATTCCAGTAGTCTACTGTGAGTTTGGGGACGACCCATTTGGGGCCCCAAATTCCCCAATAGACACCAGGGCCCACCCAAAGCGTCGGTATTTTCTTGGGGAACAAAATGCTATCCGTTGTCCCCCTGTTCGTCCCAAATTGGGGCTGTGTTTTAGGATTGCAGCAGCCCTTTTCGTTTTTTGATTTGAGCGGAACCCAGGGGCCCCCTTGAACCCAGGCGGCTCAGGTGACCTTTCAGATTCGGGGTACGTCGCTTCGGATTCGGGCCGCCTCGCGCAGGCGGCTATCGCAGCTCTCGCCCAGGCGATTGGGAGGGACGAAAGCCTTATTTCAGCCAATGCAACTCCCTGCGACTTTTTCCAGCACGTGTCCCACACAAAATCGGTTCCAGCCATGTAACCCTGGCTAGCTGGCCCTGCAAAATTCCACAGAAGCTCAAATTCGAGAATGGGGGCAGAAAAGGTATGTAGCCATATTTCGTAACAACGTATCAGCGGTACCTGCCTGGGAGCACGTGATTTGGCCCCTAGACAAACATGTGCAACCAGTGCATCCCACGGCCATCGGCTGATTGAACGTATGGATTTGACAAAATCTGCCTCGCACCAGTTGGAAAAGACTTCTTTCGGTTTTATCCAGTTTGGATCTCTGTGCAACAACAGTCGGGGTCCCAATTTTCAGCACACAAACTCACGCAAAGATATATTTGTCTCGAAGATGAGGAACCCCTTGCCGGAGGGTGCTGGAGGAGAAGAGCCAAAAGAGAACCAACAGTTTGCATGAGTCCCTAATGAAGAGAACCCAATGTTGCTGCAGTCGTTTGTGAGGCGTCCGGAGCTTCTTGCAGTCAGCGTGGATGTGTTTCATTTGTGGCCTAGCACCACTACGCCAGTTGTTCTTCCATATCAGTTTGGTGGGTTTCAGTCGGGACTGTTCTACTTCTCCGGTCACTGTGCAACTACAGTATAGTGCCTGTTCTTTTGCGAGGGAACCTTTTTGAGGATTGGTCTGAAGTCTAAAGGGGCACCTTCATTTTGGGGGTTGCCCATTTTGAGACGCGTACACATAGTGAGTGTTTTTCTCGGAATGCACGTCTACCTCTTGCAGGCTGTTTCTTTGATATTCCCAATTCACCCACCGCGGCTTCCAATGGAAGACCCAGACCCACCCTGGGAGTGGGGTCTCAAAACTTGGCTGGGCCCGTAAATAAATCGGGAGCGTTTGGGCAACAGACCAAAAGGCGGTCTTTGCTGGCAGGCCGAAATCCTCTCCTGCCTGCAAGCGAGGATCTCCGAACCCTCGCCTCGCGCTTGGAGCGTTTGTTTTTGCACGCGCAAGCATTCAGAGGAACATTGAGCATATTTCACACTTTACAGGTTCGCTAATATTGCCCAAAATTAGCGATATTGTTCTGGTTGGGG
>CAUJNA010003375.1:67500-72500 GCA_963377175.1 Effrenium voratum | reverse complement strand
GTGTGGGAGATCCAACTTGTTTTGGGTTTGCCTATTTCGATTCTTTGGATCGAAGAGCAGCTCCCGCCTTCGAAGCCCTTTCGGATCTTGGCAAATTGATTGCCCGCACAGCACCCATGGCCAAGTCCCTGAATGTGGTGCAGCAAAGTGGTAAGTTTGTTTGTTTGTTTCTTTTCCAAAACCACAAAATGCGAGCGAACGTGGTTACCTTGTCAATGTTGCTCACAAAAGCTGGCTTCAGTGCGCTGAGATTCTGAGATCGTTGTGTTTCGCAAGCTTCCAGGAAACGTTGGAGTCTGATGTGTCCGTGATATCCATCAAAGCGAGCCCTTCTCATTTGGCAGGTGTTTCTCAACATCATTATTGATGTTCAGGTCGACTAGATGTGGACCAGCAGCCAAACATGCAATTTTGGTTTGGACAAGCTGAGGTGCTCATTGCTTGTACACAATCAGCCATTCGATTCGATGCATTCAATAGCACAGGACGGCCGGCTCCTTCTGCAAGCACTGCCGGGAGGCCAAAGAGAGGAGAAAGAACCAGTGCCAGAGATGTCGTCAATGTTTTATTTTCAAAATTAATTGATCGCAAGTCAAAAGGCGAGGCGAGTAATGATGGGGAATTGTGTCAGGTCTTTACTTGCGGTTGCATCGTTCACTGAATTTGCTGTGGAGATCTGTGACGCCAGCCCAGCAAGCATAGTCTGTGTTACAATACGCATACTTATGCATACGCAAACTGAAAAACAAACTGAATACTCGAGATACACTCTACAGAGAGGCCGTACAATGCCCTTTTCGCCGGTCTCGGGCCCTGTTGTGATTCGGAGTTTGTCCTCTTTTGGGGTTTTGGACCTTGACAACGGGGTTGCTCTGAGCCTCTAACGACCAACACCCATTGAAGATGTTGCCTCTACCCAAATTTGAAGATGGCCTGTTGACGTTCCTTTTGATTCCCCCCCCAAGGGAAGGAGAGTACCCCAAAAAAGGGTGCCTTGCCTTGGGCATCAGTTTTCTTGGCATTGAAAAGGAAACCAAATGGAATCCACTCATGCCAGCCGGTGAGCTTGAGGCTCCGGCGCTGAGCGCCGATCCTCAAATTCGCTCTTCTCACCCACGACGATGCGAGAGGAGCGTGGATGGAACATGTGTCCCCGCTACCCGATCCAGCTGCACTTTGTGGATTTCAGCTTTTCTGTTGTTTTTGGTGGGTTCCCTGGTAGAATGGGCAATCAAAAGAGGCTTTGTGTTTTGCTTCCAGGGTCTTTGGGCAATTAGGTTTATGATGAGTGCCGAGAATGGCAAACATATATTGATATGTTTTAAGATATATATATACATATATATATATACACATGTTTTTAGAAATGTCGAAAGCCCCTTACTCTGTGATGTCCCTAGAAGGGACAGAGCTCCCCCAGTTTAGCAAACTGTTCGATGTGATGTTGCAGACCCCAAGCAGGGTTGCATTGTTGTTTTGTTTTGGATCTGTAACGGGTGACGCTCACATGTTGTGGGCAGAAGACGTTTGGCGTTAGTACCGCTAGTAGTGAATACATTATTTACCACAGACGTTTGGCGTTAGTACCGCTAGTAGTGCATATTATTTGCCACAGAGCCTCGCCCTTTTGTCATCGTGCGTTTCACCCCGCGGGCGCAGACACATTGGCCCGACAGGCAGAGAAGCCTGTCAGAGGCCTGTGACAGAAAGTGCTGGCTATCAGAACCACACCACAGAAAACGGCTGCATGGCAAATATGTTTGGGGTATATGTATATGTTTGTTCATGTATTGTTGGTTTGCCAACTTCTTTAGAGTTGCACAGTTTGACTCTGACTTTTGTTTTGGATGCCCGCCTGTGCGGCCAGCCATACATATTGCACTCGAATTAGGTGCCTCTTGCAGGCCCTGCAGCAATTCAACGGCGCGCAGAGCGCATTCGCGTCATCGGGCTGGATTTTATTCGGCCTAGAGCGCCTGCCAAACAAATGCCTTTCAGGATTGTTACAGATTCTCCGCCGTGTTTAGGATGTCCACCAAAGGGTGAATTCGAACTCATATACCACGCGCTGGGCGTGTGGAGGTTTGGCGGTCGCGAGGCAATTGGCCACGGCTGGGGCTGCGCTGGGCCACTGCGCGCCACTGGACGCCAGAGGATAGCTCCCCAATCCGCACAGCTTCATGACTCCCGCAAAGAGGCTCCGTCCCAAAGAAGTCTGTGTGATGTTTCTTTTCAACGCGAGCGTTGTGGGTTCCATGTGCTTGTTTGTCCAGGTCCGGAATTAGAAAGGCTTACGCAACCGAGGAGAGGGATTCGTCCGAGGTCACTGGCGCCGGGAGTGCGCGCACACTTGGGCTGCGGAACTGTGTCAGCACAGTTGGCCCGTTTCTCCCCTGCAAATGGGCAAGGAACCCCCAAACAATTATCATTTTGAAGGAATCTCCTTTCGGAAATCCACGATTTGGTTTCTATGTGAATTTGCAAGGGGAGTAATTCAAGAATTCGACCTGCCGGATTTATGCAAGAAACGACAGGAGGGAGTGACGTGACTGGCCTGCATCGCTTCATTTGTGCGGGGAGGGGCCTTGTCCGATGGATGCACGGCCTTGTCCGATTCACATTTGCGACGATACATTGTGGATGGACAAATTCCTGCATTAAATTGGATGGATGAAACTCTATAAGTGGGACAAACCACCTACCAAGTGGTGCAGGATTTTGCCCGTCCACATATTCCCCTTTGGGGCGGTTCAAGCATTCGGGCCAATGTGGATTGAGTTTCCCTTTGGGGTGGTCTTTGAAGGGGACCGAGAGGGAACCTTGGTTGGTCAAGAACCCTTGCCGGCTGCCCTCTTCTAGTGTGAAGGAGACAATCAAACACTGTACCCAAAGTGATAACGGTGTGTGACTGTCCATAGAGCGTTTCAGATTAGCTGCGTTCATGGGGTTGTCTCTTCGGAACGGTCCGAGGAGTGGTCCCTGCTTTTGACGCATCCTAATTATGCCAGCTCAATACCGGGCGACCGCGTTCAGCCCACGTCAGGAGCCAAGGATGCATCATGCAACATGTCTGGGATACGGTTAGGATAGTAGATGTTGCATTTGATTACTGGCTGCGAGTGAATTAATCACCATAGTGAGTTTGCTCAGGGAATCATCTCAGTTCACTTACGTGTAGGCCGACCCAATCTGAAACTACGATGTTTGGTTAAGGCTCACTTGCGCAAACCGAATCCGGATACCTTTGGTCGCTGAAGGCCCCAAAACCTTGTTGTTTGCAGATCCGTTGGGCAAGTTCCAAAAGAACGGGTCCCAATTTGGATACTCGGGTATATACGTTCCTGAATATATGTTTGGCCCTACGGCTTGCATGGGCCTAAGAGTGTCGTCCTCCAACATATGCTATTATTTTGATATGTTTGGGGTTAAGTCAAGAGGGGTTGCTTCCCTACCACTTGGGTGACTTTGGGGGTAAATGTAGCCAGTCCAAAACCTAATCAATAGTTTGGAAGGGTGTATAGGCCAAGGGCCAGCCTTTGTTCGACTCATTCGGCTCAGCACCTTGCCACATAGCGCTGCCTGCAGGCAGGACGGGAAGGGGAGAAAGGAGTGTGTTCTTCATTTCGAGAATATATATATATATACATATATATTACGTACGTAATCTGGTGGCCCAAGCGGCCAAAGACACCGCAAAGAAGAGGTTCCAAGGCGAATGTATCCCAGCTGACCATTACGTTTCCTTCAATCGGAGACCGTTTCGGAGACCGTTTCGGTTCCATTGTGTAAACACCAACAACAGCAAGGTAGTTTCCAGCTTTGGACACCACCAGATTCATTGTGTGAACAAGGTGACACTCACCAAAAAGACAGGACATGGGGGGCGCAAGGAATATCGACTCTGGATCACCTGGTGCGACATGACGCTGTGCTTCAGTGTCCACAGGCCGATGATTCAGTTTTTGGACCTAGAGTTATTTGGGTATTCAATATCAATCCTCAACCTGAGCCTCAACCCTTTTGCCTGGTTGCAATGGTGTCGGAAAAATCATGTTGCTGTGGAACGGTTTAAAAACAGGCACGCCCCTGTCCCCATGAACTACCTCTACGCATAACGTATTTGTTTGCAGGGGGTCCCTCAATTTGGTCATGCGAGCGGCAGGCACTAAGACCGTCGCCAAAAGGCGCGGCGGCAGCCGAGGCGCGCTTGGACAGTCAGCATAGTCAGCGTTGGGCTACCAGGCATGTCGCAATAGAGACAGCTGGAATGTATTTGTTGACACATTGACACTCCTACTCTTTTCTCCGCAAATATAGTGATATATATATATATATATATATTTATGTGAATAGATAGATCTGGGATAGATCGGGCAACAGCTGACGTTCAATGAAGCGGAAACGTGCAATGTGTCGCAATCACTTGTTCAGACGAAATTGCAACAGTTCATTCGCAGCTTTCAACTTGTGTAAGGGCAGTGCAACCGAGATGTGAATTTGGAATGCTTAGGCACGCACAAATTGCGCTGTATGGCCCGGATTTAGTTGTTCATGTTTTTTGTGCAGGCTCGAAGCAGTGAATCGTGAGATTCAAAGCGATTGAGCGGTTGGCCTTTGCTGAGGATATTTCTCCGTTGAACTTGTTGAATTTATGGCTTATGATGACCCGGCAATTTGCAATGAAGATTCACGACAATGCGGATAATAAGCCCATCACTTGAGAAGTGTTGTGCTGATTTCATTGGTGTCCTCCATGTTTGTTCAGTAGCAACACAAGCGCGTGCTTAGTTATTAATTAAGTCGCATACACAACTACAACAAATCCTCGTCAGCATTGGTTGTTAAAGTAGACCTGGCTATCGTTTGCAGAGGGTGGCTGTTCAAGCAATCAATCATTGCGAGGATGCAGCAACTTCAGCCGTGCCGAATTGGAAGTCCAAGCAGAGATGTTGCTTTAAGGGTGCAAGGCATACACTCAAAGACTCACACGGGTGTCTCCA